>NMRB01000037.1:785100-826343 GCA_002633025.1 Notospermus geniculatus
TCTTATGATACAAAAGGTCTGAATTAATGAGAACCCCACGAACGATGTGTGTTCAGGGTCATCGGTGTACATTTGAATAGGCTGACGTACATTTGTACATGGAACACTAATTGTGCTGAAAATAGCTCAGTTATCGTCAGAAATGGAATTCAAAGCATCATGTTGGCAGGTTCATGTACCTCTTCACCATAAAAAAAGTTGAAGCTCGCGCCTATTACGTAAAGCCAAAATTCAGGCAGTGAGAGACATCTGGTGGCAACACAGGAAGTGTATCCCTCAGTAAGCTCATCGTTCGCAGTTAAACCTTTATGGTTGATTCCTTTATGATTATTTGTATCTCCTTTATGTGACCCCTAGTCTCGCTTGGCCAGACGCTACAGGCTCTCCCCTTCGGTAAATCACACTCCGCGTCTGGCTCTTTTAGCGATTAACAGTCATGACGACCGCGTGATGGCAGCACGGGTCCTTCGGTTTTCTTAACCTCGTTTCCAGGTTGATAATATGGCGAGTGGTCCACGGTTGTCTGAGCGAACTATACCCCTGGGGACGAGGTTGGGTTTTTCCTGGGAGTAATTTCCGCGGGAATTATGAGTGAGAAAGCGTGGTGATTGGCTGAGCCCAGTGGAGTGCCATCTAGTGGTGTTCACGGCTTTTGAGCCCCAAAAGTGCCAGTGTGTAGGAGACCGGGACGTCGGATACACACTGGGGCCGAGTGTATGTGACCCCCCGCGTAACATAAAACTGTTTGCGTTCGGAGATTGTTTGGGCTACTCGTTTAACATGGGCCATTGAACCATCTTTTTTTGAAGATGGGGATTTGGCCTAGTGGTTAAGGCGTGCTGCCCCTTAGTGCTGGCGATTGATGCCTTATGCAAGGGTCCGTGGGTTCGAATCTGGTAGAAGGACGCAATGACTTTCAACTTAGAAACCCGTTTTTATTTCCATATGTATTGTGAAGTCTGAGTGATTCTATTTCTTTATCTCCTGGTGTCATCCCAGTATGTTTAGGCTCATTTTCCATGCGACATTCCAACAGGTTATAGCCTTAAGTTCCACCTACCGGCATCCCAAATTGGTGTTTTTTTTGAGACTCGGGTCTTCCCCGGGCTTGAAAAAACACCGCCACGTGCTTGAACACCCATTTTCACTAATTTCATTAGTTACTAAACTAATGAGGGCGAGCTTGCCGGGTCTAATAACCCCGGGTTTTTCAAACGCGGGTCGATTAGACACGGCAAAAAATAGGTGTACACGCAAGAAACCAGGGGTTTTGGTGGGTTTGGGATAGGTGGAAATACAGCTTTTGCAGTGGAGGGTTACAATTTTCAAATCTTGAGTCGAGAGCTGGGAGCACTAACCTGAACCATTATTGGGATATCTGTATGTAATGTAGGAGGAAACCAGAGCATTGGAGGAAGCCTATACCCTATACTGTCAGAGAGAGTCGCCCTCTCAGGACTGAGTCCGACCTAGAATCAAACCAAGGACCTCATAAGTGACAGGCACTTGATGAAAATGAAATGAATGAAAATGAAAGGTATTTAAAGTGCCAAAATCCACAGAGATGTGATCGGTGACACTGTGTACAAACTATGATGGTCTGCTGTAGCGAGCAAAGAGAAGGGCCTTGAGGTGGCGAGCAAAAACAGTTGTGCTTTCAACCTTTCTGATGTTGGCTGGGAGTTGATTCCACAGCCTGGGGGCAACACACTGGAAAGCTCTGTCACCATAAGACAAAACCCTCCTTGAAACTTGATGTTTAACTGCACCACTGTGACGGTCCGGTCTGAACTTGCTGCTGGCAAAACTTTCATGGCCCATTTGTGGGAACTGTAATTTAAAATTTGGCCAATTTTTCAAATTCGTATGCAGGCATGTCCTCCATTTTCAGTGAAACTCAAGGTTAACCAAATCCAGTGAGTGCGAACTAATCATAGATTTATTACGAGCAGATTATTGCTATGATCATTAAAGTTGATATTACAATCAAAATGTACCTCGTACCAGCTGGTTTAGTTACAAGAAAGAGAATGGAAGGAATGGTAATCAGTGTTCTCCAACTTCTGAGACAATTGGTGTGGCGGTATCCGGGCTCCGACGGGGGGTCTGGGGGGCCTCCCCCTGAAATTTTTTTGCGTAGGTGGGCTGAGATGCGATTTCCTGCGTTCTGATGATGCAAAGACTGCATGTAACAGGTTCCTGCAACCCCTCATTTGAAATGGGAACGGTCCCAAACCAGACACAACAAAGCCACGTGGTCAGCCTCCAGTCAAAACAAGAGCACATGGTCAGGCCGTAGTACTGCTCAGGTGCAGTAGTTTTGGTCAGCAACGTTTCTTGTTCATCCAATGAAATTAGAAAGGGGTGTGAGAATCAGAAGTTTTCAACTGTGAGACAGACGTCAATCAACCTGTAACTTAGGCCCCCGACTCCCGATTGGCTATTGCCATAGCTACCTGTCTCTGGCCGACTGTCAATCAAACATGATGTTTGAATGACATTTTGACTACTGACGGTCCCAGGCCACTGTCAGATCGTGGGAAGATCAAAGGATGATGCCGACAAGTCGTGCTCGAGTGTGGTGTTTGTGGTTTAGGCCTGTGGTTAGCATGATGCATGATTACAAATATTGACTTTGTGTGCGATACGGTTGCTTCAGCGTAACTTTCGTCAGCCGTGGCGGGCAGTTTTTTTCTGTGGCGGCAGACTTTTTTGGTGTGGCGGGAACAGTCCGTTCGGCGTTTAGGTTGGCGGCAAGAAAATTTGGTGTGGCGCCGTGTACCCGTGGTATAGGAGTTGGAGAACACTGGTAATTTTGTCATAAAATGAAACGCGTGTCCAGGATTGTATCATAAAACGAAAGGCCAAGTGTACTTTTGAGTGTTCAAAGAGCCCTTTTGTGCAGGCATTTCAGAAATAATACCCCAAAATAAAATCACCACCAAGGATAGAACTGAGTGAAATATCCATGATGACAGGCCTTTAGATTCCACCAGAGGAGACGGAAACACCCTGTATTTTTTGATGGGGTATTTTGAAAGCATCGTACATGCCGCCCTCAGCATCGCAGAGTATAGGTCGACCCGATCGAACGGAATCAAAGATGGTGGTATATGTAACAAAATGTGAAAGTTTCGTCAAAATTTCGCCCAAAACTTGTGATTCAGTCAGGCCTGTCACGCCAGGCGCTACTAACCCTCCCCCTGAGCCGGTTACTTCGGGAAGTATCCCAGCATGCAGAGCATGATGTCACTTTTGAACACAGATGAACAAGCCCTCGCATAAATCGGGGTGCAAAAGAAATCAAACGCTGTCGTGTTAGACACAAGTGTCATGGCAGACAATCAGCCAATCAGAGTGCATCCGCCATGACGTAATGACATAGTATGACGTTCTGCGCAGTTAAGGGGTTAAAATGCTAACTTTCTCATTCTACGATACAATATTGCCTCCCTCACCGAAATCCAGTATGAAAACCGCTGTCAACGAACAGGACCAAACTTGCCATCCGTCATTGCTCATAGCTTCTTTCATTCATGTTATCTTTTAAAACCTGAATAGACTGCAAATAAATGCAGATGGACTTTATTCCCGATGGCGAGTTAATGGAGGGGATGAGTAGCAAATTTCGTCCGAAATCAAAACAGACAAGTTGTTGTAGCGTTGTGTGGTCGTTTTGAGTGTGGGAAAGTGAAACACAACAAACTGCCACATGCTCAACCGAAGACAATTCACACTTCAGAGGGAGAACTGACTGACCATAGAATCCTCCTCCAGCTATAAGGGCCGTTTAGATGACAGGCAAAAATCCACATGCGATCCGATCGAATCCGATTGTGGTTCAACTCTTGCGTGTAAACGCTACCCAATGCGGTCCAATGTGGATTTTAAATGGTCCCGAATCCACATTAGACTGCATTGGACCACATGCGACCATATTCAAATCTCATCTAAATGGGAATGAGATCCGATGCAGGTCGATCGGATCCAATCGGATCGAATCTGAATGTGTTTTTTTGGCTTGTCGTCTAAACGGCCCTATTATCACTGCTGTCCACCACTAGAGTGTAAACCTACAGAGACGTACATTTCAGCTATTGGCTGGTATTCATAATAGTTAACAAATGCTTTTACTTAAGATTTGCACAGTGAGGTCCAATGTAAATGTACTACAAAACTTGAAGGAAAAGCATTTACTAGCTTTTATGAATATCAGCCATTATGTTGCAAGGCCTCAATCCTTTCTCGGTTGCGACAAGCGTCTGCTTTTGCTGGAGCGGCTCACATTAACCCTTAGAATGCCAGGTTCGTTTTGGTCTTTCTGCACCCCCTGGCCGGCCATTTTTTAGAAAATTTAAAAATTTTCAGCAGATTTTCAATTGGCTTCACACCTCATCCTCAATAGGGCCACCTTCATTCTCACCTTCAGATTCACTTTGAACAATATTGGAATCAGAATCACTGTGCATGTCATCCACACAGTGAAGAACTATTTCTGATGCATGACGCCATTTTTAAATGTCTTGATGGGGCGATTTGTTTCCCAACTTCCCATTCGCTCAAACACACACCTTCCTGGCCAATTATCCAATCAAAATTGCCGTTGCATCCAACTTTGATGTCACCAGTTTACCAGGAAAAATTTCTAGGATATTTAGTTTCAGTAAACATCGATTGATGGCGGCGGTGCAATGATGATGGCTGCGCGAGACTAGGACGTTCCCAAACGCCGGCGGCCTGTGGATACGGAATTTCTGGGACGTGCATGTACGCCGGCGGCACTCTAAGGGTTAATAGCACTGTACACTGGTCAGGCTGTCAGTGGCCAAATGACCTTACAAATCACATATAAAACATTGAACATATTCATGTCCCTGTGACACATGGTCCCACAGATGGGGAAATAATTAGCCAGACAAACTGATCACATCACGTCTCTGACAGTCATGCACTTGCTGGGTCCCATGAATAAATGGACAATAACCACACAAAAACCACAAATGGCAAAGAAAGAAGACATCCCCCAACCCCCTGAACCCCTTCTGAAAGGGGTCACGCATAATTGGTTGCCACAATGTACCTTAATTATCTAGATAATTACCAAGTTTCATTATCATCGTGAACAGACATTGGAGACTAAATGAGATTAGTCATGCATTTATCACTATCATCTGAACATCTATAACCAGTTTTACACGAGAACGGTTTGGACCGGTTAACCCCTGTCAACCTCTCTTCCTTGAGCCAGTTGAAGCTATAGATGACCAAGCTATAGATGACCTGTCAGGTTCATTAACCCCTAACTGTGTAATTTTTTTAGTAAAAATTTGTCTTTCTTTTAAAAGAAAAATTTGCCAAAAAAAGGATTTGACACATAAGGTTCCAGGCGTGATATAACGTCCTACGCACTGTGAAGCACCATTTCTTTGCAAGGCGTTATTACGCCTTACGCAAGCTGAGATCCTCAGGTGTTTTCGGGGGTTCCCCAGATTTCATAATGACGTCATAGTATGTCGTACCCAGTTACGGAGTGAAGGAAGGTCCTGGAGGTTGGGGGGAGGGCACAGATTTGGCAAAATAGCGGGCCGTAGCCTTAGTCCCTAGCAGTGAGTGTGAGCTGAAATATTGGCGATGCAGTCCGGGGGAGGAAAATTTTAGAAAATAAGAGTGCTAATAAGAGAGCAAAATTGGAGACACTCTAGCTATGTAAGTGTGGTTCATTGGTTTACTGGACTTGGGATTTTTGGGAAAGGCAGTCAAATGCCAAGCCTGCCAAATATTTATTTTTGACAAGCCAAATATTGGGGGGGGGGGCCCGCCCCCCTCCTAGAGCCCTGCTATGTAAGTGGCTTTGTGCTATTTACATGGGGACGGATGGAACGGGACCAGTCTCGAGTTGGTTAAGACCTCTTAAATCATGCTCCCGTCACCTGGTGGCGCAGGTGACTCTTCTTTCTTTATTAACTTTAGTACTGTGTGCAGAACTGAATTACATAGGTGCTTCCTGACCTTAGATAACCTTTACTTTGTTTTTCTATCCTACCTTGAGATGACTTCAAGAAGTGGTACTTACCTGAAACGGTAAAAAAGATAATTTATGGATTTACAGCTAGATATGACAGGAAAATGATTTTTCTGTGCAGGATGCAGCAAACAAAGATTTCAATAGAGAACAGGATCTGCTGAAAGACGAAAGTTGTAATATCTGAAGTTCCATGAGCACAAGAATTGAACCAAGCTGACAGACTTTGGGCCGATTTTTTAAACGATAGTTAAGGAAAACCTCAGTTTAACCATTGGCCTTTCTGACAAACCGTGATTTAACCAAAGTAAACATTTTGACTTTTAGAATGTTTGGCTATCAACGATTCATAAAATCGAAAAATTCACTGCGATTAACAAACAGTTTGTCAACTGAGGGTTAATGAAACCCGATGGTTATCTTAGCTATCGTTTAAAAAATAGTGCCAATGGCACTGTGCCCGCTTGGCTTGACAGCACAGTGGTACTGGCAGATATCATCAGCAATCCCACTTAAGCCATATCTAAGTACAAACATGCCATGGCGACCATACTGGATGTCCGATCAGGCCAAAACCTTACATGCACATAGGTCATCTCGAGAGAGCCATATAGCACATTTGAGCACTCTGGGTCAAGTCATTCCCGAGTTATAGCACTTTAATGATTTTCATGTTATGCCACCTGGCGGCCATATTGGAAATCAAACCAGGCCAAAATTTGACATGCACTTAAAGGTCATCCAGAGGGAGCTAAATATCAAGTTTGAGCACTCTGGGTCAAGCCGTTCCCAAGTTATAGCACTTAGATGATTTTCAGGTTACGCCACCTGGTGGCCATATTGGATGTCCAATCAGGCCGAAACTTGGTATTTTTGAAGGTACCCCTCTAATACACATTTATGCAAGATATGAAGTTGCTCGGTGCAATAATGACGAACTGCGGCAGGTTCGTTACTTTTGTAGAACTTTGACCTCTCTGACCTTGAAAAGTAGGTCAAATTAAAAACTGGGGTACTATGTTATGTATCCTCACCAGATATACCCATCATCAAAATTAGATGAAGATCCGTCGCCTAATTAGGGAGAAATAGCACTTTTGGTGATTTTCGTTTTGGCCCCCTAGTGGCAATGTCAAGAATCAGATTTCACCGAAATGCTGTCTGTAAGTTGCTATAACATAGAGGTACATGTGTACAAAGTTTCAACACAACAACTCACTCCGTTATCAAAATATAGCCCTTTGAAGTTTTTCACGAAACGCCCCCTGGAGGCCAAACTAGGAATCCAACCGTGCTCAAAATCGAACTCGACCTAGATCTTAGGCCCATATACACACCCACCAAAGACCAAAAAGATTCGTCGAAAAATAAAGGTGCTAGAGCGCTAACAAGCCAAAAGTTTACGGACGTAGCGCCGTACGGACCGCCGTACGGACCGCCGTACGGACTAACGCACGACAGACCACCACTCAATGACCCCAACCACAGCTTAAGCCCTGCTGGGCCTTGCGGCCAAGCGGGCTAAAAATCGGCCCTTTGAGGTTGAAACAACACCGTTCTGGCAATCAGAATTTGTGTAGTCTCATTACATAATGCAATAGCGTACATGTAGTTGGTACATTTGAAACCATTTCAGTGCCGATGCCATTAGGACAGTTACGTTACATGACGGCCAAAAGGATGCCGTGATGTTGCTGCGTCAAAATGCAAAACAAAATTTCAAAATTTCAAAATTTCACCAATGTTCCAAAGCCACAATGCCATCACTGAAATGGTTCACCTTCAGTACCAAATATACGCGACAATATGACATCACGACGCCACATAGTGAACTTCTGTACATGACGCTAGTGCATTATGTTGGTGATGTCATGGCAGTGACACAACATCATGGACCAGTAAACCGGTCTATGGTACCGAAATCGTTTATTCACCATTTTGAGTAAACTCCACAACATACACAATATTAATAGTTTACAAAACTGACTGAAAATGCACCACATGGAAGTTAAACATAACTTATGCAAAGTGGCTCAATGAATTTTTTCAACACTGATAATAAGAGCTCTTCATGTTACAACTCCATAAGAGACACCCTCTCAACCAAAAGTAGCTTTTTTAACATCATCACACCAATTACCTTTTTTGCTGTGTCTGACAGGTTCATGAACGTCAATCTAATGAAATCGCTGTTGAATGCCTCCTGATTTTGTGTGAAAGGCATCCACCATTGATTATCAAGCTGATTTTGCGTTGCGACTTGCTTTGCAACTGGGCACTCGATCGCCGAAGTGGACTCGCTAGACGCGATTTCCACCAATGGCGAAGATGTGGTCAATTTCAGTTGTCAATTGGTCGGCGACCGGTATCAGTTCCCTTGCGATCGTATTCAATCACAGGTTGCAGCACAGAAACTTGCGACAGTAACTTGCTCGACAGTTACAAGAGCTTGCAGACAGAGACTTTTGACATTTTTTTTTCTTTCACGTGGAAGACCAATCGGTAGGTTTATTGCGACAGTTTTGCCAGAACTGTTGCAAGTTTTCTTTCACGTGGAAGGCCGGCATTACAGACAGATCATGATTCACGTAAGGTACAGTTGGAGCAGGCAACCCATTGATGTACCTCCCGACTTCATAATTCATGAAACAGCCCTCGTACAAATTGACGAATGAATCACACACGTTCATTATTTATGAACGCAATGTTTGTGGTCTCGTTCGTGGCGGTACGACAGTGTCGTTCCGCTCTTGATGGTCCCCTTCCTGCGTTATTGATGACCACTTTAACACTGCTGTCTCAGTATAACAGGGTGAACAATGGTCATGGAGTGTTGGTTCACGAAAGGAATGATCCTTACCTGATGTTTGCCTTTCATGCTAAATATTTATGGGATGGATGTGTGGTACGGTGCCACTTCATGGTTTGTCTTAACCATTTCAGTGCATCCTGGTGTACCAGGACAAGACATGACATAAGCCCTTTTTACAAAAGTTCAGTTGAAGCATGCAAAGCTCTATCCGGATTGAGCCCTTCAATTCAAGCGGGACAGACTCGTTACACTGCCATAACCTGCTAGCCGAGCCCACCTAGTCGTCATGGTCACCTGTCATGGTAATGAATGACGTAAAGGCAAAGATCGTTCAGTTGACACATGTGCACTGCACTCAGGTAAGCGTGCCAGATTTTGGCTCTACCCATTTACACTACACAAAACTGTACCGAACCGTGCTCGACCCGGACCGAGCCTACCTCGGATTGCAGCTCGACTCGGCTCGGTTCCATTTGGTATCGGGACAAGGTGACCTGTTTACGCTTGGCAAAATTGTACCGAACTGTACTCTGTCCCAACCGAGCATGCTGAAAATTCCGTAGTGTAAAAGGGGCTGTACTAGGCACATGACGTCGGGTCATGACACACGTACATGAGGTGTCAAAGGGGCTGTTCATTTTCATCACTTGAGGAATCTCAATTTGTGATCCTTGGGAAAACGCAAAAAGCTATGCACTTGCAAACTGCACGGATTATTTTTTGTACTGAACAGAATAATCGCTGAAATTTGCAGCTTCATAGCTTTCTCCATTTTCTCAAGGATGACAACTCAGATTCCTCAAGTGACGAAAACGAACAGTCCCTTTATGACATTGACCCAACGTCAGGCCTAGCAACAGCCCAGGGTTAAGACAATCAAACCGATGTAATTCAGAGCAGATGGTGAACCTACCATAATCTGTCGTATCATCTGAATCAACAGAGCCATAATTCTCAAACACAATCGTTGGAAGGGAGAGACTTTTCCTGCGGGCTGCAATGTAGTCATCCCTCAAGTAATCCAGTTGCATATTCTCCCAACAACTAACGATGACCTCCTCGTAGAAACTTTCGATGGATTTATCCAAAATTCTAAAGTTTTTCTCCAAAATTTTGTGAGTTTCATTCAAATTTTCTAAAGAATTTTCCACGTCCTTCATGTTCACACCCATATCAACCTCGACACATTTTTTGTCATTTTCCTTGGATTTTTGTGCACTTTCATAGATCGCGCGGAAATTTTCAATCGATTTTTTGTCATTCCTGTCCAAATTTTCAACGGATTTCCCTACTTTTGCCATTGATTCCAGGCCATCCACAACAGACCTGTCAACAACTTCAACAGAATTGCCAACATCAATGGATTTATCTGTCTTATTACTCGATGTTGAACCTGAACCATTCGAAAACGCGAACAGACTTTTCTTTCCTGCCCTTGAACTGTTCTTCCATCCAACTTTTACCGAGCTTTCCCTTGCCTCAAGGCCTTCTTTCTCTAATGGCAATGAAGCCATTTTCTGTCGACAATTACGATAGACATCGCCGTCAGATCTGTCAACCGAGATGGGAAAAGCATTAGGCACTTTGGGTGCAATCCCTCGCTCATCGCCTTTGTAGATTTCAAAAGAAGGATTAGCAATTCCCTCACGCAAATCCAGACGCAGACCACCATTATCTTGCGTCTTTTCCACGAGAGATGCATTAGTCGGTCCTGTATCGGTAGAACTTTGTCGCGACTTGTCCATCAGAGCAGTAACCCGACTTCTACTCTGACATTCTTGTGACTTTTCTACACCTGAAGCAGAAGTTTGACTCCTTTCCACATAACTCTTTCCCCGCTGTTGCTCCGAGCCCATATCCCTTTCTAAGAAGAATCGTTCAGACTTCAGCGATGCTCGTCTCACCATACAGTTCGGGTAGAGCTCCCCAAGTCCATTTTCATTCCACTGCTCAACAGCCAGGAGACCTCCGCTCACCACGCCAGCGGCCTTCGCACCCCCCGGTTGACTTTCAAACCACTTTGCCTTCTCCAAACTCGTTTTAACAGCATGAAGACATTGCGTCCTCATGTCAGACTTGGTCAACTTCCTTTCCATTTCTGGCAAGTCATACATTTCAGTTTTGGCTGCGAATATCATGTTTTCTTTATCGGCATTAACTTGACTATTTCTCCTCAAAATATCCAAGGATTGATCCACTTTAAGATTCCAACCAACAGCTCCTAAATACTCCCCTCTCTCACCCACAGATTCCCTCCTGCCATCTGAAACTGGACATGAAGATAGTCCTTTTGGTGTCTCCAAGGGTGATAGTCCATTTGGTGTCTCCAGAGAAGATAATCCTTTTGGTGTCTCCAGAGAGGGTAGTCCTTTTGGTGTCTCCAGAGAAGATAGTCCTTCTGGTGTCTCCAGAGAAGGTAGTCCTTTTTGGGTCTCCAGAGAAGATAGCCCTTCTGATGTCTCCAGAGTAGATTACTGTCCTTTTGGGGTCTCCAGAGAAGATAGTCCTTCTGGTGTCTCCAGAGAAGGTAGTCCTTTTTGGGTCTCCAGAGAAGATAGGTCTTCTGATGTCTCCAGAGATGATAGTCCTGTTGGTGTCTCCAAATTAGATAGTCCTTTTGGTGTCTCCAGAGAAGATCCTAGATCCTGACTTGAATTCAGTGTCTTTTTCTCATACACTTCTTCAACAAACATGTCCAAAGAATCCACCGACATTGCAGATCCACTTTTCTCCAAACGCTGAACTTTTCTCTTCTGACGACCGTCAGCCGATTTGCTCGCCCAGCGTTTCGAACCGAGGGAGAGGAAGCGGGAACCTTTCTCCTTTAAAAAGTCCCGAGCTTTTGCACCAAGATTTTCAGTTGATTTATTCAACTGTTGATAAGATCCCTGAGACGGACTTTTCGCCATCGAGTCCAAGTCATTTTCCTTGCTACGATTTAGAGATTTCCTTCTCCTGAGTTTTGCCGTAAAATATATCGGTAAACTTGTATATTTGAGATTTTCAGCCAACATGTCCTTCTGTTCAGGTGCCGAACTGGTCGATCCATACGACATTTCTTTTGGCAATTCCTGCGAATTCTTTCTTCTTGTCAACTGATCTGACAACCTCCTCATCCAATGTCTTGACTTGACAGACGGAGGGGAGTCATCTTTTTCGATAAAACTCCCACATGCAACATTCTCTGCCAATTTACCCTTCCTTGAAGACACTGAATCTATCGGCACACTCCTCCTACCCAGGTCAGTATCGCTGCTCCTACTGAGACTGTCCGTTGACCGTTGCTTCCAACGTTTCGATGCCAGGGACAAAATATGAGGTAAACCACGGCCCTTTCTTCCCAACTTCTTCATATCCGCATCAAGACCTTCCGCTGACGTGTGAATCTCTGGGTTGGAATACCCCAACAGCGGCCCACGTTGTACATTCTCATCACCTTTCCCTTTATCAATACACTCAGACGATTTCACCGTCTTCGGACTCCTACGCCCAGCCAAAGGTATCCCAGAAAATTTCCCCATCCAATGTTTCGACAAAAAATGTTTCTTCTTCGGTTTCTCATCCAAATTCTCTGCAGACTTCCCAAGCCGTGGACTCACCCCGACGGAAAGACGCGACAAACTTTTCGCCACTTTGTCAGCATTCATTCTTCGGCGGACTTCATCCGTCGTCCCAGCAGACGTAGCAACAGTGGGACTCAACCCAGCAGACCTACCGTGCCTTTTTCCAAAATAAACATCGTCCATATACAAATCATCCAATGATTTTCGAAGACTGTTTTTCTTCCCACGATCAGACCCCCACGTTCCTATCTCTGGCTCAGACGGAAGGTGATCCAAGGAGAGACTTTTCCGTTTATCGATCGGTTCCAAACTATCCTCAAACGACTTTCCCGCCATGGTTCCGTTCACTTGGACACTAGAAACTAAGGAATTCCTCCTTTGAATATAAACAGTTTTACTGACATAGATCCCCATGTTTCCATATGTTCCTGAGAAAATCCAAACTCAAGAAAGCAACTCACTGAAATGGCGTAAAAAATCCTAAAGTCAAACATGGTCTATCTCCAGTCAATCACACTGAATTGGACATATGTATGTTAAGTTTAGGGATTTTAAATGTTGTCTTATGTAATATGTACACACCACTGAACTCTGAGCACAGAAAAATTGGTCAATCCATGTCATTTTGTAAGGTCAAAGAACCAGCGATCGCATCACTGAACGTTATACTTAATCCATTTAGATTAGCAGAATAATCACCGTTCATGGTTCACCTATGTCACATGTTTATCCTTGTTGAATAACAACTCTGAAAATAGTACATTCACATTTTGGAAGTCAGCAATGGCCATTGTACCCAGTCAAATTTTTCACTGCGATTACAGAGCCCTCATTAAGTTGGGAATTCACTGCTGATTTTCTGCGTTGCGACTTGCTTTGCAACCTGCTGCCTCCGATTGAATACAATCGCAAGGAACTGATACCAGTCGCCAACTGAAATTGATCACATCTTTGCCATTGGTGGAAATCACGTCTAGCGAGTCCACCAGCGATCGAGTGCCCAGTTGCAAAGCAAGTCGCAATGCAAAATCAGCTTGAAAAGAAATGGTGGATTCCTAGCTTTAACAAAGGCTTCACAAAGAATTTGCAACTGTGATGCCATTATAGGGAACCCCGATCACGCAGACCACGCGAGAATATACGCGTGGTTTTGAACTGATAGTACACCAATGCCACCTATTATTCATGACGAATCAAGGTGTGATTGGCCGTGCTTGGTGAACCGCATCTCTCGAACAATGGGCATAGGTCAACGCTGGGTGTCTCGTCTGCTCTATCAGTAGTCATCACGTGACCAATTGGCGCTCCCCATTAACCAGTGTCTCCATATCCCGTGTAGCTCTATGTATTTCGCATCCTATGGCTTTGTGGGTCTTGCGGCTTCCAGTTAGGCCCTGAATCTGATTTTTCCCCAAAAAAATCGTCTGATAAATCTGACCGTGTACAATGGGCATTAGCACACTTCTCAAACTGCCATCCACCACGAAGGATTTGTCTACGTTTCACTAACCCGGATCACAGATCATAATAGTTCATTCAGCCTAAGAAGCCAATTCCTGGAACATGACTGTATCAAACCTTGATGAAATCAAGATTTGCCTATGATAGCAACATCATGTTGTTGTAACAGCAAGGTGAGGCTGAGAACCAAGAATGTTCTTCAGATTGGCTTCTATAGTTGATGGTAACATCATTTACCTTAATTGATTCATGCAGACCATAACATGGTCAGCATCATTCGTGCAGATAACAGAGAAAGTGCCCACATTAAAATTTCTCAAATTTTTTTTACTGCATGCTGCAAATTTTTTCAAACTTCTTCTTGTACTTGCAAGCTCTGAAGGCCATATTTTTTTCAGCATCTTTAACCCTCTGAGCGCGGCTATCGCCGAAATGTGACGAGGACCCGACCATTCATAAAGCCATTCAAGCATCTGTAGATCGTCAGCCACAGTTCCACAAATTTCCATCAGATGGCGTGGTGTTAGGACTATCAATTAGTGTTCGTTTTGGCACTATTACTACGGAAACATGTGGTGTATTTCGATCGATACTTTGGGTGAGGGCGCAAGGCCAGGCCTGGGGGGTTTTGAGACCTACAGGTCCCTGGATTTTAGAGGTGGGGTCCCAGTGGGCCTAAAAAAAATTTTTTTTTTTAAATATTTTCTCAGGAGTGCAAGCGCCCACTAAGGGCATTATAGCTACTCATCAAACAATACTGGACGATATTAATGATATGCAGGAAGAAACCGGAGCCCCCGGAGGAAACCTACGATGTCGAGGAGAGATCGCCCTCTCTACCACATAAAGCCACTTGCACGACCGGGGATCGAACCCGCGACCTTAGTGGTGGCAGGCGCCGATGTTTCCATTGCGCCACCCCGACACCCCCAAAAAAATTCAGCACTCGATGGTTAAAGCTTTCAATTATACAACGGCAGCTGTCAGTCAGTTGTCCAATCAGTGTCACCATGGTCCAATTCAATGCCTAGCGGACCCATTCATGCTTGATTAAGCACCAATCAGGAGAATTTTCTTTTGTATTGGTGCCCAAGAACTTTGCTGCCATCTTTTGGCAATAAGCGTGGCTATTTCCCAACATTTGATGCACAAAATTCACCAATGGACAAATTTCTTATTTTTGAGCTCGCTTTCTATCATCCAACAAGGATATGATAAAAGCAGGATGTGATCACCTGATTGTTTTGACAGGAAACAGGAGAAGGTGGGGCAGGTAATGGACCAAGAAAATATATTGATATACAGGGATCAAATTTCATCAAGGACATGGCCTGTGGATGATGCCATTCTTAACCCTTCAACCCAAGCTTGGCTGTTCTGTTTTACCCCCGACTTAAAATAGGGTGAGAGAGTAAGAACATCTCACACTTTACGCAAATATTCCCTCACAAATAATCATGTTGAGATTGATTTGTTTATCAACAACAAATAATATCTATACTCTCTCAGTATATATGAAGCAAAAGTTAGGACATTATTTTACTGTTTTCATGCTGATTTCGAACATTTTGCAAAAGTCCTTTGTTTTCCTAATTAACACAGTTGATGTCATATTTTTCACATGCCATTATCTAGATGCAAGGGCCCAACGCGCCGCGTAGCGGCCAACAGCGAAGCTAGCCAAAGACTTTTCACGGGTCAGTCATAAGAATTATGTAGCGATATGCTGACAGATTTGCTGGGGACTTGCTCTGTGGATGTTGTAAAATGCGATTTTTGGAAGATTATTCTGATTTGCAACGTCATTTCTAATTATCATAAAAATATGTTGAGTAGCTGGGATATGTCTATAAACATTTATTGAGCAGCCACCGTCATGACGTGGCCGGCTGGCGCATCGGTAGAGCGTCCGGCTCTGAATCCGGGGCGCCGGGTTCGAGCCTTCTGATAGGAATTTTTTTCACGTGTCTGTTTCTCTGTTTATTTTTTTTTGCTGAAAACATTTATTCGCAGGATGAATATCTCCCCAGCCCTTCCATTTCCCTACAAATCTGCATTTGCTAATAAATACTTATAACCACAGATCCCTGTCAGCTGCCCTGCATTCAGAGAGACTTTTCACTAATAAAGTCTCTCTGAATGCAGGGCAGCTGACTACCATCCACATTCCCCTCCCAGTCACCAAAAATATCAACACCACAACTAACGTTCAAGACTACTGGTTTATATTATAAGGTGTAACACCTGAAATTTTTGTGAAAATCAGTCGCCTGTAAGGCGATGAAAAATTAGTTGGGAAAAATGTTCCGAAAAAGAACATCCCCTTTTAATGGTCTTGAATTATGTGATCTTCATAATTTGACTAAAAATATTCATCAAACGACTGATAAACATTTAAACCCTACTTTGTTGATGTTTTTCATAGCACCGGTTATGACCCAGTAGATTGTTCTACGTTGGTTTCCCCCAAATTTTGGCACCCTTTCTTGAGAATAATCCACTAGATATCACAGCACGTTTTCCTCTCCTTATCGTAATCATCAAAGCCCTATCAAATTTCAGTTAAATCCATAAAATACTTGATGGCTTGAGTAAAATGGAAAAAAAATTCTGTACCCATACCCTCTCCCATTCTCATTTTAGAAGATATCCAACAATCCTTACACCTCCTCTATGGTTAACTCCTGTGTGGTTATAAGTAAGGAAGACCTGTATGGTTAAGTTACCAAGTCCTGTATGGTTAAGTGACCAAAACCAACATTTCCTGTATTTTAGAAGAAATCCTCAAGCTCCAAAATTCAAGATCCTGTCGTGTTCCAAATGATTCCCATTCCAGAAATTTTTATCAAATCCTCAAATTCCTCAGATATGAATTGCTTTTCCTCTTTTAGGACCACAAAACCTAGGTGTATATTCCAATGCAGAAACCACACAAGATTTGCCGAGAAGAAGCCAATGCTTTTAGCATATGTTCTGAAGGATCGTTAAAGCACCAAGTAAATCACCCTCGTAATGCCCGACCATAAAACAGCCCTGGAAAACCAGGTATAGATTTCCCAAGAGTCTAACTTCGTTTTCAATTCGGCACAAATGGTCCCAGCCGGCCAACGATGATGTCAGCAATCATGGGATGTGATGTCATCAAGTTATGGTAATTAGACGGAATATTTTCCTATTTGTTTCCAAAAAAGGCCTGTTATTCAACGTTAGAGTATTTTTGTATCAAACTTCTCACAAGTACATTGCCATTATATACCCACACATGACTTCAGAAAAATAAGGTCAAGTATGTTTTCCTGGTCCAGGCCACTTCCACGTCCGCCAAGCAGTTCCTGTGAATATTATGGGCGGTTATAACCGCAAATAAAGACGTTACAAAATAAAGACGTTTGTTGTTGTCATATTCTCTAGACGTTGTGGTGATCTCGAGTCGTAGCTAAGAAAGACGACAGATGGCGCTGCACTTTCTCTAGACGTTGTGGTGATCTCGAGTCGTAGTTAAGAAAGACAACAGATGGCGCTGCACTTTCTTTAGACGTTGTGGTAATCTTGAGTCGTAGTAAGAAAGACGTAAGATGGCACTGTATCGTTCGTAACACTTCGGGTGTTTTCGTCATTCTTCACTGACACGCCACCTTACGTCTTTCTTAGCCACAACTCAAGATCATGTGAATGACTGCAGCGCCATCTGTCGTCTTTCTTAGCTACGACTCGAGATCACCACAACGTCTAGAGATTATGACAACAACAAACGTCTTTATTTTGTAACGTCTTTATTTGCGGTTATAACCGCCCATAGAATATGCCACTGTGGTAGGAAAGGGTCGTCTCAGTATCATGTCATTGCCACCACAGGCTACAACACGGGCCTAGAAATACCAAATACAATGTAGGCCTAGGGAAGACGATTACTGTCAACTGTTATTCAGTCAAGTGAGAATCATTCGCGCAGACACGAATTTCAAAATAAAGTCAAAATGTATTTGTTTATACAAAGGTTTGGAAGGGTAAGTAAGACCTTTACAAACTGAAGCCCCTTGCTGTTTGTTTGTCTGGCTTGGTGTCAAAACAAGGGAATCTATAGCCCTTTTTACACGAGAAAGGTTTTTATTGTGTGAAACGAAATCCAAACCGGATCTAACTGAACTGGCTCAAGGCACGTTCGCGCTGCAGTCTCGGACCGGTTCAGGAAGGATATACATGTAACACCCTGGAGACACTAATTTCTATGTAGAACGAATGACTGAAAACTGGCCTCGATCTACATGTATTCTGAGCAAAGTACTAACATCAATAAAGAAAGAAGAGTCAACTGCGCCACCAGGTGACAGGAGCATGATTTGAGTCATTTTGGTTCCCGAAGCCACCACTAGGAGTAGAAGCCTTCGGCTCTGGCTGCCATCTTATTGCTGATGTCATTGTAGGAGTCCGTTTCCCGTAAAATTTCATTCTCCCCGGTCTAAAAAACGACGATGATTTTAGGCTTTTGTTACAGATCTGCAACACATACATGTGTACAAACATTCTCATCAAGAAACTTCCTCGGTGTTGCCATTCCGCGCAATTCGGCATGTTCGATTACAATTAGCACCAACGTGGCTACGAGTACTCCATCCTAATGAAATGGTCCATGGACCATGTGCTCACCGGATTGGACATAATAGTCTAATGACAGAGGGATGAGCAATCTGGGTCAAGTCATTCCCGAGTAGGACTTTGATGATTTGGGAGCCACCTGGCGGCCATATTGGATGTCCGATCGGGCCGGAACTTCACATGCACATAAAGGTCATCTGCAGGGGGCCACATAGCCCATTGGAGCGCTTTGGGTCAAGTCGTTCCTGAGTTACAGCACTTTGACGATTTTCGGGTTACGTCACCTGGTGGCCATGTTGGAAGTCAAATCACGCCGAAATTCGACATGCATGTAAAGGTCATCTAGAGGGAGGTAAATATCAAATTTGAGCACTCTACGTCAAATCGTTCCTGAGTAATAGCACTTACTTGATTTTCAGGTTACGCCACCTGGCGGCCATATTGGATGTCGAATCGGGCCGAAACTTGGTATTTTTTAAGGTACCCCTCCAATGCATGTTTATGCAAGATATGAAGTTGCTCGGTGAAATAATGACAAACTGTGGCAGGTTCGTCACTTTTGTCGAACTTTGACCTCTGTGACCTTGAAAAGTAGGTCAAATCAAAAACCCGTTATATATGTTATGTATCCTTATTAGCTACACCTATGATAAAAATTTGAAGATGATCTAGTCATTAGTTCAGGAGTTATTGTACTTTTTGTGTTTTTGGTTTCCGCCACCTGGTGGCCAAACTGAGAGTCGAATCGGACCGAAACTTGGTGTCGTGGGTCATCTGACCTAGGGGTATATATGTACCAAGTTTCAGATCAATAGCTCCAGCGGTTACGAAACGTGCCCTGCTAACGGACAACGACGACGGACGACGACAGACGACGACGGACGACGGACACACCACCATCGTAATAGCTCACCTCGGTGAGCTAAAAATAACCCATGATGTCAACATAATGATCTATAAATAAATCCGTGACGAGTTTTATGTCACAAAGATGGCAGCCAGAGCCAAAGCCTTCTAGCCCTAGCGGTGGCTTCGGGAACCACAATGGATTTAAGTGGTCTTAACTGACTCGAGACCGGTCACGTTTGATCCGTCTCCCCATAGACAGCACAAAGCCACTTACAGGTGAGCTGACTTCAACTGGCTCAAGGAGTGACTGATCCGAACCATTCTCTGGCAGAAGTTAGCAACTGAGGGGACGTCAACGTTCTCAAAGGGGCATCTTTGATACCCTGACCAGTCCCTGACCCCAAGGCACAAGTCCGTCTGGTTGACTCATCCACCAAACTCCACAAAGTGACCCAACGTTGCAGTACCATGATCAGAGGTGATCAATTAGCATCTTCAGACAATTCCTTTCCGAGGATTTCCCCCATCTGGGATGTTTTGTCTCGTGTGGTCTTCTCCGACCCCCTGCCATCATCTCAGAAGACGCTCTTGTCGTTCGTGATGCTGGGTCTATTGTTTTCATTAGCGGAGGAAGTGGGGACAATTGACAATGATGCGTCCCTCATCAGGGTTGAAGATGTCAGGTCTCGATCACCACAGAAACACGTTCCTGTTTGTACAGACATCTGGCAAAAGTCGTACACATTTCAGAGATCTACAGTACTTTGCACAATTCACCTACCTTTATCCGCATTTGTCGCGCGGAAAGTATGCTTCAGTTTACTGCGTATGGTACGGGCACGTCACGTGTCTCTTCTGCATGATGTCCGCGCACCACGGGGGAATGACGTTACGTCTTCATTGCGTGCCTTCCATGACGGCGCACGACGTCTGCGGAAGATACGAGGATGGTACGCGCATGACGCTGCACGTGGTCTGCGGATAGTGCGCAGTGCGGAAGGGAGGTCAATTGTGCAACGCACTGTACTCCATGTGAGAGTTTCGTAGTAGATTTGGCTCACCATGCCATGCTTCATTACAACTTTCACTGAGACCAATGACACAAATGACTGCCCGTATAGTTAAGACCGCCCCCATCAATGGGGCGGTCTTCCTTGCTTTTACTGAATTTCTCTCTCTCTCTCTCTGGATCTCTCCATCCAATCTGCGGTTTCAGCAAGATAACTAACGAAAAACGCCATGTATTGCGGTAAAATTTTCAGAAATGGTAGATGAG
Organism: Notospermus geniculatus; assembly: GCA_002633025.1. Classification (NCBI taxonomy): domain Eukaryota; kingdom Metazoa; phylum Nemertea; class Pilidiophora; order Heteronemertea; family Lineidae; genus Notospermus; species Notospermus geniculatus. The sequence goes on from NMRB01000037.1 coordinate 805,680, forward strand.
CATATTACACAGAATCCTATTGCTTCTTGGGGTCATCCGTGCACAAATAGTTCGAAATTTGGGTGAAATTTGTCATTTTTTCAAACTGTTGACTGAAATGCCATCTTCAGGCAATTCATAGTACTATTACTATCACTTACATACAGCATACAGCTAACATTACACATGTGCATAGTTCGTTANAATCGATCATAGGCACAAATACGAGATTACTTTCTCTTATGATGATTTTATTGAAGTTCTACACATTTTTATTCAACATTTTTTTTAAAAATTGTGCTGGTCGGAAAATACTCCTTTTAGGCTGAGTGCCGGTCGGCATTTCTGCGTCCTGGACGGGGCCGTCCGGCGCCGACCAGCATCGGCAGAACCCTGCATAGCACATAGTTCAGTTTATCACTGAATACATGTAGTAGTGACCTTTACAGCTTCTCCTTCTGAAGTTAGTAGGGAGAAGCCAAGTCTCCCTCTTTGGAAAAAAGTCTCTGCTTTTAGGAACTGGAGACTTTTATTCTCCCTATTTCAAAAACCTGGCACCAACCCTGGCCGTTCGATAATTCTCGATCAATCAACTGTGTCTTAGCTCCCAATTTCCAAGGGCGGTCTTTCAAATTGACTGGTAAGTCAATTTCTAGTTTTCTAGTTGTGTTGCCCGTAGAGAGTGAACTTGCGATTTTCGAAATCCACACCCAAAATGCTTGAACCCCCTGTGCCAAATCAAACTCAGGTTGGACTTTGGCAAAACAGCTGGATCATCAAATACACACTGCAGAATTTCGGGGCTGCACCATCTCAAATATAATTGCTCTGCCATTTCGGCTGATTATCACTCGTCAGTGAGAGCCAAACTCAAGGACAGTGAGGTGAGTGTTTATCAGTTGAGAAGAAACTGAGATTACAACATTTTTCACTTTTGAATTCATGATGTGGTAAATCGCATCGTTAGACATGTTAGTGGCAGACACTCGACGTTAGTGATGTTAGTGGAAGACACCACTCGACATTAGTGATGTTAGTGGAAGACACCACTCGACATAGTGATGTTAGTGGAAGACACCACTCGACATTAGTGATGTTAGTGGAAGACACCACTCGACATTAGTGATGCTAGTGGAAGACACCACTCGACATATAAGTGATGTGAGTGGAAGACACCACTCGACATTAGTGATGTTAGTGGACATAGTGGAAGACACCACTCGACGTTAGTGATGTTAGTGGAAGACACCACTCGACGTTAGTGATGTTAGTGGAAGACACCACTCGACATAGTGATGTTAGTGGAAGACACTACTCGACTCATCACAAAGGCACGTGTCTCACAACATAAATAAATGGGACAACCATGACAGGGACATTATTTTTCACACCAGGGAGCTGATAGGACGAACGCAGCATCGCCACACTTGTTTACGGTACTCAACTTAACCCAAAGAAAGGCAGGGCAATCTGGACAACGGGATATTGATCTGGACAATGGGATGTCATTCTTCAATAGTTTTCTCGTAATATTGACTCAACACACAACAAAGCTAATGATGGACCTACAGATAATGTGACCTTGGAATTGATGGTGAAGTCAAAGCAAAGGGGAAATTGCCATCATTTTGTTTAGCCATAGGCAGGGCTGCCATCAGGGGGAGGCCGCGGTCCCACCTCAAAAACATGTGATATTAATTAGGGCCAAAGAATGAGTCATAAGTCGCGATGTATAATTATCAAGACTCATAGGTCAGGTGTAGGGTTTGCAAATGAAGGGAGGTGCTCCCTGAAGGTTACCCGGGAGATATAACCTTGAGGGGGTTAACAGCAAGGAGTCAAATCACAGTTTTGTTTAATAATATCAAGTAGCATGCCCAAAAAAGAAACACCTGCAAAGGTCCCCAGTCTCTTGCAGGGGGTTTGTCAAAGAAAGCTGTGCAAAGCAGGGTGTCTTTCAGGGGTTTGCTGAAGAAAGCCCTGCATAATGCAAAGGTCCCCAGTGTCTTGAAGGGGGTTTGTCAAAGATAGCCCTGTGAAGCAGGGTGTCTCACAGGCCTATCCCAAAGTTTCATTCTATTTTGTTCCTGGCTGAATCTTATGCCCACACATTCTGAATAAAATTCCCTTCAAACCCAAAAGGACTACAAGTGTTCGGATTTATTGTTAATCATATTAGTACACGTATATGAGAAAAAAAATACATTTAGATTTTGAAAGAGTTAGTAATCCACACCTTTTGCATCCATTTTAAATCCTGGCTTACCTGGGGTACTCGCAACTACTAACGTGTGTACACCAGCATCCAAGTATTCTGCATAAAAAAATTAGATGAAATATTTTAAACAGCATCAAAAAGGGCCAAACAAAAATATCACCAGACAGATTGAGTAGGCCAACAAGTGTATGTATAATTAATGCATATTTAGATTTTTTGCAAATCCAACTGTTGGTTGCTCCAGAACGGGACGTACTAAATTTATTACATATTCCAATGAATATGGGCTTAAAGATAGTAAACATAAAGTTGTCTTCGAATTTCACAATTTTTCGCCCCCCAACCGGGGTCTTCCTCAGGCACTTTTTAGTACAGGAGACCCTGATTGGGGTTGAAAATTTACGAAATTCGGAGACGACTTTTCTACTAAGTGCCTGAGGAAAATTATGGTTACATCATTTTGTGTGTCATTTTTTGGTGCTCCATATTGGATATTATTAACAGGGCTTACAGACATTTGAGGTTTTTTTAGCATATTTTCTAATTTTACAGAATTTCTCTTGGTTATGTTTGTTTCAGCCATTTCATATCACAACTGTGAACTTTTCAAGACTTTGCTCCTATCAAACAGTCCAGCAACGACTTTTTGAAGAGGACACCAACAGATTGTCACTGCATGTCAGGGAAATACCTCTTTAACCCTCCCCCAACCTGCACTGCAAAACAAAACTCCAATCCTCTCTCACAGTCAAGAGAGTAATCCAACAAAAATCAAATTTAAAGTCTCAGATGTGACGGGCACTCTTATTTCCACTTGATAGTAAACATAAAGTCGTCTCCGAATTTCGCAAATTTTCGACACCAACCAGGGTCTTCCTCAGGCACTTTCTAGTAGAAATCCCAGAAGTGAATGAGCTGGATCCCAAATATGGACCTGTATAAATAAAGAAACCTTGAAACAACAGGAAGGTGTGTGAAAAGTTCAGGTTGACTAAAAAAGTTTAGGTTGACTAAAAAAGTTTAGGTTGACTTGGGGTCAAAAATTTGCAAAATTTGGAGACAACTTTACGTTTACTATCATTTTGAGTGTCGTTTTTTGTGCTCTATGTGCAGGATAACTTATTTCCACTTGCACGTCCAAAAAGTAGTGCAGAAACCTCTTCTATCATCAAAGCATCCTATCTCTTTGCCATTTTGTGCAAAAACACATCAAAATTGAATACTCGATCTTGAGTACCTCAACTTAGAAAACACCAGTATTACCCCATAAACGAAATATCATGCATGTTCATGCTTGGCAACGAATTTAAAACATTTAAAGACAATTTTATTGCGAGTTGCCGAGAATTTTAACGTCACCAAAATGGCCTCATTTGCGTCGTTAATTGCGTTCAACCGAACGAAATTGCCTTTTCAACCTCCCGATGTCGCGTGCTACGATGGTAGATTGGATAAATGACTGGCATCATTAACGATGTCTTGCGTCTCGTTGGCAGCAAATGTTGCCTAGGTATTGGTTGCAATTTGAGAAACTAATTGTGAAGTCATATTCTCCAGATAACGGCCGATCGGGCAGGTGATTTTGAAAATATGTGTAATACACATTTATTGAAATGACAAATTTACCAAGTATGCCAACCAGCTGACCCTTGTGAAAATGACTCCCAGGTACAGTACAGGTCACAATTGACATCCCTACGGCTTCGTGTAAGTTACTCATAAGTTACGCGTAACTTACCGCTTTGGTTTCGCGTAACTCACTGCGTAACTCACCAAAGTCACGTAACTCGCCTCGTAAATCACTGCGTAGCTAGCGAAATTCGCGTATTTCACCACGTAAATCACCTCGTAAGTTACGCGTAACATAGCTCGTGAGTTGTTGCGTAACTTACTCGTAACTTACGCGAATTTAGGGATGTTAATTGTGACCTGTACTGTAGCTTGGAAAAGAAAGGAATGCAAATTTTGGGAGCTTGGAATGTGAACAAGCTGTAACTTAGATTGAGCTTGGATTTCAAACTTTCCAAGGAAATCCAAGGAGCTGAAAAGCCTGAAAAAAAGTTTGGATTAAATTGGAAGCTTGGAATATAGTTGTCATGACCTGGGACTTTAGAATATATCGTTATTATAAGCTGGGAAACCTTGAACAAGCTGGATTTGGAATATGCTTATTTTTCTTGAGCAAAATTGGAGTGTGAAAAAGCTAGGACAAGGCCTCACTGGAAGCTTGAATAAAGCTTGAACAGTGAAGCTAATTCAAGCTTTCTTTGACAGGGGTATCGAGGTTGATACTGATATGGGGATTGCGTTGCACGTATTGCTGAACTATCTATATTATAATACACTAAGCCCGAATTTTGTCCGGCGCCACACTGCGTCTGTGATGCTTCGATTCGGCTCAGATTTGGCAGGTGATTTCCTCTTGATATGTATTTGTGCATAGTGAAGCGATTTTTCCATTAAAACTTCGCAGAATTATGTTTTAACGGGTTTTTGGTCGTTACCAAGGATTTGAGAGTTTGATATGACGTCACGATAACTATGACGTCATACATGTAGGATGACGTCAGTCGTCACGCTGAGGAGTCCGTGCAGACGATGTGCTGCGAGGCAGACGATCGAGGTGTTTACGTCATCGACCAAAGACCGACGTTACGTAACATCAACAAAGTCAGCGATACACTCTTAACACAAAAACCAATCCTACACTCTACTGCCTTTTCAAACCCGTGATTTTCACGGGTCACGGCTAGTAACATGTATAAGGCCTGTCACTGAATCCTTTAAGACCAGTTGAGAAGATATAGAATGGTACTAAATCGGCTGGGTATCAAACACATGACCTCTCAGTCACGAGATTGAACAGTATTGCACCAACATGCTCCCAAATAGACGATTTTCGAATTCGCAGATCTGTGCACCTCCACTGAAATCGTAAACACAAGCTCGGTCTGAAACTGAATGACGTGACGCAGAGAACCCCATGACAGTGACTTCGACGACGTTGCGTCAGAGTCAACCATTGCTGAATCATGGATTGTGTCACGTCAGCTGGTTTCAGAACGAGGTTGTGTTTGCGATTTCAGTGGAAGTGTGCAGATCTTTCTCATTTACGTCAATTTGGGATTTGTCTATTGGGTGGTGATGGAATTGTTTTACCTTTGGCCATATACTTGTACAGCCAAAATCATCAAAAAATTTAATCGATACACCAGAACACTTTTCCATCTTACTACTGGTGTTTTTCCCCTGAAATACAACGCTATTGGAAAGAAGGATAGCATCGAACAGTTTCAGTCTCATCAGTATCGGGTTTTCACAATACATCTATCATATTACACGTACCAATACGTTTAGCATGTTTAGAGAAGGCGTACACAAAATGTCATGCGTAGGATTCTGCTGGATTCTCTTCCTGCCACACAATCGGGTCCAAATTTAGACACATTTTTAAAACTTTGTCCCAAAAGTTTTGGACCAATAGGAGCAGTCAGCCACGCTTATCACCAAAAGATGGCAGCAAGTTCTAGCGGACCAATACAATAGAAAATTCTCCCGATTGGTGCTCACTCTGCCATGAATGGCTCCGCTAAGCATTGAATTGGGGCGTATTGACTCCTATTGGTCAACTGACTGAGAGTATTGAACCATCTTTGACTTCATGCCTGGTATATGCTATCGCCCCAACATGGTTCATCAAGAGATAGTTTTTGCAATAACCCATTTAGGCATAAAGGAATCAACCATAAAGGTTTAACTGCGAACGATGAGCTTACTGAGGGATACACTTCCTGTGTTGCCACCAGATGTCTCTCACTGCCTGAATTTTGGCTTTACGTAATAGGCACGAGCTTCAACTTTTTTTGTGGTGAAGAGGTACATGAACCTGCCAACATGATGCTTTGAATTCCATTTCTGACGATAACTGAGCTATTTTCAGCACAATTAGTGTTCCATGTACAAATGTACGTCAGCATATTCAAATGTACACCGATGACCCTGAACACACATCTTTCGTGGGGTTCTCATTAATTCAGACCTTTTGTATCATACGATCAACTAGTCGGAATTCAACAAAATTTGCAGTGAATGTGCAGAAGGGTCTTGCCTATCACATGGAAACGTCAGAATGCAAATCTGTTGGGTTTTAAAGGGATATTGTCCACATTTATAAAATGCTAAATTTGCCAGTTGAACCTTTATGGTTGATTCCTTTATGATTTAGGCCAATGATGATGTTTTGAGTTCCCATAGAGCCAACTCTTGCAAAAAAATCGCACATGGAACAGCAGTGAACCCAGGTGAAAAAGCATCGCAAAGCGTATGCAAATCCCACAAAACGAAAGTTGCCTTCATTGAAATGTTAAGAGCCGGAATGGATATTCGAGCCAAAGGTCACAGGGTCAAGGTCAAAGGTCGCATCACGACAGGTGTAGTGAGCGACACACCTTTGGCTGCTCACACACCTTCCTAGGAAATACAGTCGTAAAATCTGGCTTCGTTGCAAAGTTATAGGCCGGAAGGGATTTGGACAGATGGATGGCCAAACCGACATACGCACAGGGGTTTCTCTATATCATATCCCCACTGAATGAACTTTGTTCGGTGGTATAACAAGTTGACGTCATCATTAATGGTGAACTCCAAACTGCACACCAATAAAACAGTGATCAGAATAAGATCACATCCAAACATCTCCAATTGTTCACTGAAAATGTCTAATTATTTCCAATAAACAGAGACTCGATAAACTTCATTATTCTATTCACAAATCGTGATGCAAAAATTTCTGGTCGTTTACCCAACGTGTTACCATGAAAGGTCCACACACGAACGAATGGTCATTTTCTTGTCTTTTCAGAGACGAAATGTAGACACGCACTTTTAGGATAACCACATTTATTTTGGTATTATTTGGGTATAATTTCGGAAACCTTATCGGTGTTGCATCCAAATTAAACACGTGCGTCCATAAAGGGGCAAAATTTCTGAAACTTGATCGAATTTGACCCGTCCTGCAGCTGAGGGCTCGTGTCCTTTTGTTATGCGGTTGAGGTTAGGATGTCCATAATAAGGGGTCGTAACCACAGGGTACCGGGAATCAGGGTGCGCAGGGGTAGAATTGAAAGATTAGAAGGGTTATCAGGGAGGGGGGCTGTGGTTAGATATTATGGGATGACAAAGGAACCATAAACAAAGAAGTTTAGAGTTCGTCAATGTTCAGATGAAAATTTGACTGTTGTCTAATAAGCTAAATTGCCACCTTAGGTCCAACAGAACTTGCAGTGATGCCTGCGGGGTGAAGCAAACCTTCTATATTTCACTATATCTATTTAATCACCTTGCGAAACACACGTTAATTTTATGCTACATGTACGTACATGTATTTAGAGCTAATTAGGTAATCGCACAGAAGAGTTGCAACTTTTTTGCTTCGCTTGACGTACCATTATCCGCATACTGTTTCGGCGAAAATAAAGCGCACGCGAAAATTTCACGGTTTACAGTTTTGTGCATGGTATGGGTGCGTCTCGCATCTCTTCTGCATGACGTCCGCGCACCACGGGCGAGTGACGTTACGTCTTCACTACGTGCCTTCCATGGTGGCGCGTGGCGCGTGACGTCCGCGGAAGATACGAGGACAGTATGCGCATGACGCGGATGGTGCGCAGCGCAGAAGGGAGGTCAATTGTGCAACGTACTGTACAACTACGTCCGAACAGGCCACCCACAGCAAAAGGGTTAAAGCCCCACTGTATTGAATGTGAAAAACGCAAATCATCGCCGCGATTCTCACACGACGTCACGACATCAGCGTAGTTTAAAATGTACTACACTCTGTCAGAATACATTAGAGCTCTCCCTGCAGTTTTTTCCAATGCGTGCTGAAAACTAGGCCTTGATTCTGTGAAGTGCGTATCAGGCAAGCATTTTGGGGACCTTCACGAGGCTATGGGACCTCTAGGCTATGTGCACTCTCCTAACGTTTTGAAAATATCGTAAAATTCAATACTGTGGGGCTTTAAGGTGATTCGGTACCATGTTGAAATTCCAAAGGCGATATGCAAGACGGATTCTGATTGGGTGAGATCACGGCTCTCAATTTCAATATGGTGGTTGCCAAATGGTGTCCCAAACCGAAGCAATGTTAATTAATGGCCTGTTTTAATTATTCAAAGGAACTTTGGGATTATTTTCTGTGGATATGTACAGTATACAATGTGGAGACTACGGTGAAGGTAGGTTTTTGTGAAAATATTGATATTTTTTTGTGAAAATCTGGGCTTGAAGTGAGAAGTCGAAAAAAACATGATGTCCTTGTCCTATTTATATACCCGTAGGGGCCATCCTCGGTTGAAAATATCGTAAAATTCAATACTGTGGGGCTTTAAGGTGATTCTACCTTCTTAATACAGAGTGTCTCCAACACGGTGAGCAAAAACATCCAATCAAAGCAGACGAGTCAAAGAAAAGTTAAAGAAACACATCAATCATGGCCTCCCAAAGACCTGCAATTGGCGATTATCCGAGCTACGACATCAGAAATGTTACAATTATTGGAAAAGAACAAAGTCCTTGTCGGTCTTTGATGTCTCGGAGGTAAAAGAAAGACGTCGCAAAGACTGAGAAAAAAGAAGATTATCATTATCGTATACCTGGTGTATTTATAGTCACAAGGTTGCACTTGGCGTCAAAAATACACTAGAAGAGGTGCTGGGAATCACTACCAGGGTAGTGTCAACACCAAAATTTGCCGCGAACAGGCGCGGATCTAGGATTAGAGAGGGGTCAAAGGTACCCGTGCTGACGGGGGTCTGGGGGGGCCTCCACCAGAAAATTTTGAAATCTAGAAGCCCGTAGACGTGATTTCTTGGCATCCTAGTTTCAAGACAGAAGCTTGTTTTTAAGTTTTTTTGCTTATTATTGCAAATTATTGAGAAAAAAAACAAATGGTGGTGGCGAGCAGGGGGTCACGACCCCCCACACCCCCCTCTGAATCCACGCCTGGAGAAGATTTTAACACGGGTATGAATTTTGGTTGGGTAAAATTGTAGCTTTGGCCTACAGTACTCTTCACAACTAACCGACTATCCACGTCGTACCATCTGTGTACCACATGTAGGGTGCGCGTACCATCCTCGTATCTTCCAGGGACATCGCGCGGCACCTTGGAAGGCACAGAGTGAAGACATCCCTGATAACGTCATTCACGTGTCATGCGTGCAGGTCTCGCGGAAGAGAAGCGTGACGTATCTGTACCATACGCAATGAATTGGAGCACCTTCCGGTCAAAGTTCGTGGAACAGTACGGGAGATGTCACCGGTATTCTCAGAATATATAAGGGTACAATGTCTGATCCATGACAAAAATAGTTTTCTTCACTCAAAGGGACAACTGGGGACATATGGGAGATTTTTGAATGTCTACTGCCCAGGGGCAATTCCTCCAACCTGTCACTCCTTGGCTTATTTCAGAAAATCATAAAATGGGGAACCGGAGGAACTACCGTAAGGGGAATTGTCAAGGAGTGACAGGCCACACGGAATACACCCAGAGACCAAGTAAAAAAACATCCACCTCTACGCCAGAGATATATCAATATCATTTTCGGAAGTTTCTCCTCCCAAATCCTCTGTAATAAAAAGAAAATCTCATAAAATTGTAAAGGCCGAAGAAAAATTTCATAATTTTAGGGCGTTTCCAAGAAACTGAATCTTCACCAGAAAAATCTTAAGACTTGAAAAGGTCTGCACAATGAGGTGATTCATTATTTCCTTCCTTTGATTCATCAGAATCTTGACAAATCAAGGATATGGCAATAAAACTGTCAAGATATCTTTTTATATTTCAATGATGATGAATATGAACTGTCAAAAACATCTTTTTTTAAATAAGATGATGAAAATAGCGGTACTTTGAACCATATCACAGAATAGTCTTATGTCCAGCCATTCTTTATTTTGGCCTACGTTCAGCAGCCGTATTCTCAGAATATATTAGGCATGTTCGGGTACAATGTACGATTCATGACAAAAATAGTTTTCTTCACTCAAAAGGACAGCTGGGGACATATGGGAGATTTTGGGATGTCTACTGCCCAGGGGCAATTCCTTCAAACTGTCACTCCTTGGATTGTTTCAGAAAGCATGAATTGGGGAATTGGAGGAACTACCGTCATGACATGGCGCTGCAAACGGTGGGGCCGTACACTGGAGCTATCTGCTGAATAAAAAGTCATTCGAGACAGTTTGCTCAGCATATAACTCACCGAAACATACGCGCACACGCTAGCTTTCTGCCTCGTAAGGCAAAAACTCACCGAAATTACGCGCACACGCGAGCTATCTGCTGAGCAAACGGTCTCGAATGAGTTTTTGCTCAGTAGATAGCTCCAGTGCGCGGCAGGCTTAAAGCTGCTAAAGCACAGAGCTCTGAAACGGAAGTCACATGTGTCTTGCAAGAAGTCAAACAAATGAAGGATTATTGAGGTCATCACACCTCAGGATCCTAGTCAAGGTGGAAAAATATCAAAACGGGGAAGAAAATGTTGAAATCAAAAAATTTGGATTACATGTACCTTAAAGCTCCTTGAAATCCCTCAAATCCAAATAATGCAAATTACAGTGCTAAGTCTGAGCAGAAAACATCCAAGGAAGGTAGTCCTCAAAACTGACAGTTTTAGGGAAATACTTCAATGTAAACATGTTCTATAGGTTATTCCCTCAAAATTTCCGATTTTGTTCAAAATTTCCAGTCACTTGACTCAATGTTCCACACAGAATGACCACAAGTCAGAAAATCCCTCCCATCTCGTGGATACTACAGCTGTTGTCATGTTTGTGAGTGTGACACTAATATCGGTAACCAACGGACACTACCATTCTCCACCCACGCACAGGTGACGCAGGTTGTCATCAGCCAATAATACTGTCACTGCTTGGTTACTGTCATTGAATGGTTGTGGAGCTTGTGTTCTAGACAGGCCAGTTTCACAGGGCAGTAGGCCTATACCACCCTGTTCAAAATTCAGATATCATTTTACCACCCTGTTCAAATTTTTACCATCCTGTTTAAAAATATAACTTGCAATGCATTTTTTACACCACCCTGTTTGTATTTTACTCCCACCCTGTTTGAAAATCCAGGGCCTTAAAATCATAGGAAGATGCAGTCATCCCACCCTGTTTGGAAAAATTTCTGGCTAGAACACAGGAGCTGCCGTGGTTTAGTGGCTGCGGTCTCTGGGAAGCGGTCAGGAGGAGGTCTTAGGTTCAATCTCCACGCACAGGTGACGCAGGTTGTCACCAGCCAATGGGGAACCCGCATGACTGCAGATGGCGCAGCAAGTATAAGACCCGAATGACGTACTGACGTCACTTTTCTCGCTGTTGACGTCGCGTCGTCAAAGCATGTGTACATTTTTCTACACAATTTTCCGTGGAAATTTCCCCAAAAGACGTTGTCAATATTGACATCCTGTGGCATTTCTGACGAAACAGAGCAGTGATATATGGAGAACTTTGAACATGAAACAGGGCCGTGTAATTTAATCAAAATTGAACCAAACAGAATGGTTTATTTTGGGGCAAGAAGTCAATGGAAATACTGTTAGAAAATAGGACTTCCGGGTCTTACACTGACAGCGCCACGTCGTGGCGTAGTTCGGCGGGTTATTCATGATACTGTCACTGCTCGGTTACTGTCATTGAATAGTTGTGAAGCTGCCATGGTGTAGTGGCTGTGGTCTCTGGCTGGTGGTCAGGAGGTCTCAGGTTCAATCCCTACATACAGGTGACGCAAGTTGTTATCAGCAACACTGCTTGGTCACTGTCATTGCATGGTTGTGGAACTGTCATGGTGTAGTGGCTTGAGTCTCTGGCAAGCGGTCAGAAGGTCTCAGGTTTGTTCCCCGAAGGTGTGAGACTCAGGCTATAAAGTCTCTTCATCTCAATTGGTTCACCCCACCCAGACGTTAAAGGGGTGGGCATACCTAGCTGAATGTCCTAAAGTACCCTAAAGGCAGCCTCCCATAGGCACAGGTTAGGTGGCATGAAAAATCGAAATCTGATCTGGATTGACAGTATAAGTAAAGTCGTCTCCGAATTTCGCAAATTTTCGACCCCAACCGGGGTCTTCCTCAGGCACTTTCTAGTACACATCCCAGAAATGAGATCCCTTTCACTTCTGGGACCTCAAAACTAGAAAGTGAAGACCTCGGTTGGGGTCGAAAATTTGCAAAATTCGGAGACGACTATACTTACTTGTATACCATCATTTTGTGTGTCGTTTTTTGTGCCCTATGTTGGATATTGATCTGTATTGCATTTAAAAACACTAAACATCAACATTTGAGCTAAAATCTGTCAGTTGACAGCACCACCTGTGATGAAGTGACTGCACTGATATATGCCTAATAGATAGCTGCTGATAGGATCCCTTTAAAAGGGGCAGGCATACCTATGTATCTGAATATCTTTCGTCTAAGTTGTTTTGTGGCAGTCAGACTGTGAAAATCTTTTAAACTTCCCAAGAAAGGGTCAACTTGATCAAGCAGAAGCTGGAGTAATAATATTATAATGGAAGCCAAACAATGGTAGGCCTAACCCAAACCACCTTTCAAATTCACTTCACAAAAACACAATGTAAAAGGCAGATGACAGCAGTGTCATGTATATCCCCTTTAAGTAATCAACAAATCAGTAATTTTCATTAAAATCTCAAAAGTTAAATTGGACAATCAAAGTCAACATATAGGACAACAAAAAGTGACCTTCATAAAGGTCACACGTGGAGGTCAATAGTAACCCGACCTACTGTCTGAATTCAGTTCATGACAACACAATGAAAAGGCAGATGACACGAGCGTTTAATCAAAATTATTAAGAAAGATAACATCTTCACCGAGGAAAATAAATGTAACAATATCACTGGCGGCCATGTTGGAATCTTCTGCCCTTTGATTTTGAAACGTAAGCAATTATTTTCAAATTTGAAAAATGTAAGATAATATCAAGTGATTCTCGGCGGGCATGCGATTGCAGATGTTAAAGACCTCCTGGCACATTTGATGACATATTTACTTTACGAAATAACGAACAACCTTTGTCACAGAATCGCTGCGTTTAAATTACACATTGTAAAGAAAATTTCCACATGAAATTTATTGAAAAGATATTGAGGTGGAAACCAAGTAATATGGTATATTTAGATAATAATTTTTGATAAAGTAATTTGAGACAATGACGTTGTGGTTTATAATCTATTTTGAGCAAATTAATTTAACCCTTTCAATGTCAAAGTATAGTCTGTAAAATTTGAAAATATGAATGAAAAGTGCATAGCTTTTTCCGTTTTCCCAAGGATCACAACTCAGATTCCTCAAGTGACGAAAATGAACAGCCCCTTTTGCCTCAAGTGTTAACATCCATATTATTACATACCTAAAATAATAGCATGGTTACACTACATAAATCCCCGTGCTTTCCCCGGGGATTTTGCGGTTACACCTATAAATCGCCGAGTCTAAATAGACCCGTGTCTGAAATCGCCCTGCTTATTAGCCCCAGCGAGCTCGAAGGGGCAATGCCGGGGCTATTTAGACACGGGGATTTTATGTAGTGTAACCGCGAAATCCCCGTGTTTATTTGTAGTTCCAAGCACCCGGCGACAGACGGCGATGCAAATCGATGAGTCATGCGCATGCGTATAGGCTATTTCACGCCTCCAGTAGCCACTTGATGACGGAGAGTTGCCTACAGGCAGTGCCCCTATCGCCGGGATACGGAACTTATTACCAATTGCACTTTCAGTAGTGTAACCGCTCGCCAGGTGAACGCCGTGATTTTTCTGGTTCGGAAAAACCCCGTGTCTCAAAAAGCCCGGGGATTTTGGATAGGTGCAACCAGGGCTATTATGATCACAACTTGCATAGTTTTGAATTTACAACATATTTCTTGGCCCACCTGATAAAGCCAGACGCCAGCCAGTTACCTAATTGGAAGTTATTGTCAGGTGTCTTATCGCGTGGTCATCTTTTGCCCGCGGGCAGTGTTCTTATTGAATGAACACCATCCCAACATTAACGGCGGATACGCAAGTGTGAAACGACTCCGATGTTAACAGGAAGTAATTACCAAGCGCAATTAATCACGACATCGTCTGATGATGAAAATTTCGGAAGCCGGAGGCTATCATCTGGTGCTCACCAGTCTATCTGGCCTAACGGCCATCTAGCCTGGTTCGAATCCATCACATTTCCCGTTTCTGAGGGGGTGAGAGCCTCAGCCAATCATCGGGGCGCGAAGGAAAATCGACGTGCCAATCAAAATCCATGTTACAAATTCGAGCGTGAAGAGCAAAGAAAGTGTCCAACGGTGATTTGTTTCGCGAGTTCTGATTGGCTCGGAGGCGGGGTCAAGTAGGGGTCAGGTTCATTAATAATTTATGCATTAACGGAAAAGATGACATGATTCGGACAAGGCTAAAGACGGAGTCCGTCGATAGCCTTGTTTGGACAAGATGGAGGCTATTGGTAGGTGAAGAGGTGAAGATCAAGACGGACGGATGGACAGACATCAACCATTCTTAATACTTGGAGATTTGAAGAAAAACTTCATCACTTTAAAACATACTGTAAACCCAAAAATATCTGTATCTTTTATTTTCATATATGTGAGGCAGTCTAGGAAAACCCGGCAGATGTCGCTGAATGATCAACAAGGGCCGGCTGTCAGATTGCCTGTACATTTCAGCTATTGAAATGTGCGGGTTCACCAAGGCCATTAACACTTTCCTCAAATGCGACATCTGCCGGGTTTTCCTAGACTGCCTGCCACACATATTGATACAATTTTTTAAATATGTAAACCCCAACATTTGTGCCCCTAATATTTTCACACCTACATGTTTATACGTCTTTTTTGAATCCAAACCCCCCAAATATACATGTACCTAGGCCTTGTATTTTCATATTGAAACATAAATTTTGCACCGTAAAGCTCAGAAATTTGTGTGCTTTTTGTATTTGCACTTTGATGAGCAGCAAAATTCCTCAAATTACATGTATACGCCCCCCAAAAAAACAAAACTTAATTAAAATAACTTTTACAGAATCTCTGACATTTAATTCAAGTGAACACTAAAATTTATCTGAAACAATCAATTTTATAGTGACAAATAATTATTTTGAAAGAATCTGCTCTCATTGAAGTTGAACATACAGAATTTTTGGTCCTGAAAGACCAAAGTCATCTGCTATACCACCACAGCTTTGACATGGACCACCCCAGGGTCCAACACCTGACAATAGGGTCATTTGCACCTCTCAAATTATCGTCAAATTCTGTTCCTTTTTAGCATTCAAATGAGCCCTAAAATAAGATGTCTTATGAAATTAACTGGACAATAGCTCAAGTTGAACACATGTTCCTTGGTGGAATTTTGACCAGATGTGATGCACAGGGCGAGGGACACAAGGAGTGTAAGGGAGACAGTAGGGAGGGTAGGACATAATTATACACAAAGATTGTATTTTGTTCCAGTTTTTCATCATGGCCAAAGCATACATGGTACAGTACGTTGCACAATTGACCTACCTTTATCCGCATACCTTCCACGTACGTCAGGCGGAAGGTATGCTTCAGTTCATAGCGTATGGTACGGGTGCATCACACGTCTCTTCTACGTGACGTCTGCGCACCACGGGCGAATGACGTTACGTCTTCACTGCGTGCCTTCCATGACGGCGCGCAATGTCCACGGAAGATACGAGGACGGTACGCTCAAGACGCTGCATGTGGTACGCGGATGGTGCGCGGTGTGGAAGGGAGGTCAATTGTGCAACGTACTGTTAGTTTAACAACATTGTCAATAGAGGTCTCCTTTAAAGTGATGTACTCGCGAGGTTGCAAATGAAATCTCGTTGAACTACCGCAACCCGCGATAGCTCCCCAATTTCATTCATAAATGGCGGGGTTCTTGAAACCGATCTCGTGTGATTTCTAGCATCTTTGAACCATCAACGGTATCGTTGACGTTTTATACAATAAAACGTTCATGAAAAATCTTTTATAATTTGGGCGACATTAGTGTTTACTGCCGGAAAAATTTCAAAATTGTAGCACTAATGAGGACTTAGCAGTGTACCTCCTGAACGTCGTTGACCCCCGGCCAACACCAGCCCTTGCATGTTTTGTGGATGACTTATAGAATCGTCGCCGTCGGCATCACTGTCACTCATGTCACTCTCCTCGCTGCTGATTGGTCATAGTAAATTCCGTAGTATTATAATGAGATGACGTACTTGGAATTCCATTCATAAATTGTAGTGCTGCCACCATACGGGAAATATAACTATCGATGTGCAGTACTGCAGAGCCCGCGTACATCGCTTTAACACGGGTATGTTTAGTGCAGGATGGGGAAGGTGCCCCTTTAAGCTGGTTAGTCTGTCAGAGTGATCACTATTCGTTCAATTTCATACAATAACATACTGACCATATGATCCCTATCCCTCCCGGTGTCCACCCTCCAATTACAGATCATTGATTGGTTATTGACTCAGCATGTCATGACAATAAAATCCAATCAGATACGCCGTGCCTTACTAGGCGCCTCAAATAACGAACTTGATGAACCCTCACTGCAAGAAAACGCCAGCATTTTCTGCAACATGCACTCATTGACCTTGGGATATTATGAAAATCCATACAACTCCTGTTGTAAGATTGTATCATTTTGTTTTGTTTCTGGATGAACCGGAGATGGAAACAGCGTCTAACATGATGAGGAGTGATATGAAACCACACGGGGCATCATGAGAATATCAGGGGCCGTATTCTAGATAGCTTCCTTACTCGAAGATTTTACCTTTAGCTATTGTTTGCAGGGCAGAATACAAAAGCTTAAAGCCGCACAGTATAGACAGATGGGTCATAATTGGCGACCCTCTACAGCATCAGTCTCGGTCACCCAGTCGCTGTTTCGAATCTGGGGATCCGTGAAGCAGTACTGCGGAACGAAACGGCTGGCTGCGCGAGAGTAGATGCAGCATTGGGGATTCCCCAAGGGGGTTCTCCCAACCTCGATGCAGGATAATGCTATAATATGTGGTTCTATGGTAATTATACATTACACATGCCTGTAAACGAGGTTGCACTATGATTTTGGCCATTTTGGTAGCGAGTAGCGGTGCACACTGTGCGGCTTTAAAGTGCATGGACCCTAGAGTTAAGGTGCCCACAGGTCGACGTTAGGGAGGTTGAGATCAGCAACTTATCACGGATCCTTATACGTATATGGATCGAAATGTATACAAAATTTGTCCTCGTTGTACAGAATTCTATCCGTATATGTATCAGGATCCGTGATAAAGTCACTGATCTCAACTTCCCTACTGCATCTTGAAGCAACTCGTGGCAACTAGGTTTCCGGCGATGGAAGCAACTCGGACTGACTCATCAGTTGCTGATTTTGTCGACCTGAGTGCGCTTGCATCTCCGAGCAACTGCCGGATCCGCTAATTGCCGCGAGTTGCCCATGTTCTACTTTTCGGGGACTTGTCTCCAGTTCCACCGTCGACCTGCGCCTGCTGTTCGAGGTAACTGCTAGTGGCTCCGAGTTCTTCTCAATCGCTGAAATGTCGACCTGCGCATGGTGCTTTTTTATCCGCGACGGATCCGTCGAGTTGCTTCAAGACGCAATGTCAACCTGTAAGCACCTTAAAGCCCCACTGTATTGAATGTGAAAAACGCAAATCATCGCCGCGATTCTCGCACGACGTCACGACGTCAGCGTAGTGTAAAATGTACTACGCTCTGTCAGAATACATTAGAGCTCTCCCTGCAGTTTTTTCCAATGCGTGCTGAAAACCAGGCCTGGATTCTGTGAAGTGCGTATCAGGCAAGCATTTGGGGGACCTTCACGAGGCTATGGGACCTGCATGTGCACTCTCCTAACGTTTTGAAAATATCGTAAAATTCAATACTGTGGGGCTTTAACACACTCCGCCTCATCTTCAAGTGTTCTCCAATGAGTTGAAATCATCATCATGACGTACAGTACGTTGCACAATTGACCTCCCTTCCACGCCGCGCACCACCCGCGTACCACATGCAGCGTCATTCACGTACGATCCTCGTATCTTCCGAGGACGTGGCGCGGCGTCATGGAAGGCATGCAGTGAAGACGTAACGTGATTCACCCGACGTCACGCAACAGAGACGCGTGACGTACCCGTACCATTTGCGATGAACTGAAGGATACCTTCCGCGCCACGTCCGAGGAAGGTACGCGGATAAAGGGAGGTCAATTGTGCAACGTACTGTAGATGAAACTGCCACAATGCCGCGACATCAAAATGAAGTGAATGGCATGTTTCCAAAAATCGATAGTGCAAAAAAGCCGGATATGCGCCGAACGATTAAAATTTTTTAACATGGGAATTGTCCATTAAGACATCCCCAACAGACCTAGCATCACGCCCACACTGACGGATAGAACGCATCTTCTGTTTACATCAAGAAACAATGAGGGGACGGCAATAAGAATGAGATTTCCACCCCTGGAGGATATATGTACAATTGAACGGGCACAGCATCCAGTTACCAAGGTGACTCGGTACTTGTAAATTACGTAGACGTCTACTTTCCATTAACTTCCATGCCAACGAATGTCGCCTGGGGGTAGACATTTGGAGAAGTGAAACCTGTGATACCCACGCAGATAATTTGTTGTCACACTGTGAAATCTTTGATAAGATTCGTGTTTACAACAAATTAATCGTGTTTACGACAAGTTTTCAGATGTTTGTTTGAGTCGCAGACTTCTCCCTCCAAAAGTTGATACTGTATACGCAAATATTTTCGCGAATAAAAATTACCGTGAAAATCGCGAATTGGTCAATACCCCTGCGAATTCTATTACACGTGAACCATTTTCCAATTGTCGACGATCCCATACCACGTGACGACCTGTCAATCACTCAGCTATCATGGTGCCCCGCCAAATAAAGTTGCTGTATAGTGTTGGTAAAGCCTGCCACACACGAGAGAAATTAGCTGAGCAAAATGTCATTCGAGGATTTTAACTCAGTCAAAAACCTCTCGTGTGCGGCGGAGGATTTTGGACAGTATACTTCCACGGTGATGTACCGTCACGTCACGGCAATGTGCCATGAAATGCCGTCATGTGATTTCTACGCATGCTCTGTAGCAAAATGACGCGAGTCAAATGACTCAGTCCCGCCGCACACAGGAGGTTTTTTCCTCGCTAGCAAAAAAATATCAAACACGTTGAATATTTTGCTCAACGGCCGTTGAGGCAAAAAACTCGCACGAAATTCGCCGCACACGAGAGGTTTTTGACTGAGTCAAATGCCTCGAATGACATTTTGCTCAGCTAATTTCTCTCGTGTGCGGCGGGCTTAAGTTTGCTTTTTTCTACTCAATTACTCTGACCGGCCCGGTCTGTTCACCATGTTCACGCTTTCAAATGCATGCGCTACACACTCGTGGTGGTGTTCCAGCCGTCCGGATGATCTGGAGTTGTAGCTTAGAAAGACATTAAAGTCGGGCACATAGGTCGAAATCAGTGTTACAACTAATCAGTGTACGCACTGCCATCTATATTTATGAAACAGAACTGAATGAACTTCAATGTCTTTGAACGCAAACAGGAAACAACCAGTGCTGCCATCTATCCGAAGAACAAAGAACTGAAATGAGCTGCTGCTTATTGATTCGCTCAACAATTGAGGAGATTCTTGCCGAGTGGAAGTACCGGTGTGGAACATCCTGATCGTTGGAAAAGAAATCCTCTGTCCATTGTGTAGCACAAAATGACGACAGTGACCTGCACAATACCGTAACAATAAACGATAACAATACAAAACAGCACTGATAAAAGCCAGGTGTTATCGAGGCGTTGACACAGATGACACACAGCGATGGGTGGAGTACTCTCAACTTCAATAGTACACCTTCTGAATGGATGACCTCATCAATATTAACGCTGATAAGAAACGGAGAATGTCGAAAGTCTTAGATGCAATTTCAGCCCAAATTGTACAAAAGTGTTGCCCTGGACACTTTATGAAAATAATATCGAACAAGGGTGATTTCAGCCCAAATTGTACAAAAGTGTTGCCCTGGACACTTTATGAAAATAATATCGAACAAGGGTGATTTCAGCCCAAATTGTACAAAAGTGTTGCCCTGGACACTTTATGAAAATAATATCGAACA
Organism: Notospermus geniculatus; assembly: GCA_002633025.1. Taxonomy (NCBI): domain Eukaryota; kingdom Metazoa; phylum Nemertea; class Pilidiophora; order Heteronemertea; family Lineidae; genus Notospermus; species Notospermus geniculatus. Next base: position 826,120 of record NMRB01000037.1, read on the forward strand.
AGGGTGATTTTCAGCAGTTAAACCTAATTTGGGCACACTTTTGACCAGTTATGTTTTGGGCAGCAAAAAAAAATTTCCAACAAAATCAAATGGGATAGAAGATCATTATTGTTCGTGTCTCAGAGTGCAGGAACTTGACCTCAAATGGCATCTCAGAGCTTCTAATTTCCAGACCCCTGCAAAACCGGCCCCTTCGGCGCCGGAAGGCAAAGCCCATGTCAGTT
>NMRB01000037.1:827510-838770 GCA_002633025.1 Notospermus geniculatus
CACAAAATTCAGGGCTTCTCTTTTAAGGTGCGCAATTGCACTCGCACACCAGTGCACCTAAAATCACGCCGAGGGCGCAAAAAATGGGCGCCTAGCACTGAGAGTTGAAATTCTGCACGCCTTGCAAATCTGTAATGTCGACAGATATTATGAGAGAGAGTGTGGTAATGAATGTTAAAAGTGTTGCCTAAGATGGCATTTTAATTGCTCAGTTTGAACCAATGTCAATATCAAAACCATGAACACATGTATTCATGTTAGTTTGTCCACGTGTACTGAAGATGGCGCTGCGATCACCGTAGCGAACTGAGTACCTAAAACAATTGAGGTGCTCCAAAAACTGAGCAAATGCATCGATATTTTTGAAAGTAGAGCTCCGTAAGTTCAGTTGACAATGCTGGAAATCGACACCGCCACCTGGAATTGAAATTAATCCAACAATTTACCTCTCTTGTTTCCACACAAACGGGATTCCTCTTGGCCCATCCTGGTCGTAATGAGTCAATCCAAAGTATCAACCAGTTTTTAAGACATCAGAGTCGAAAATCAATACCGGTACGTAATTATCAGTATCCGAAAAGTTACAGATCAAGTCACGAAAATTAACGAAAATGAAACGAAGTATCCTCCATTTCGTAAGATTCCAGAGTCGAAAATTGCCAAATGAAGACCGGTTTCAATATCCGAGAATTTGATAGAAAATCAAATACCTGTCACGAAGTTTACTATTAAAATATGAAGCAAAATTCAAGGACTCACACTAAAACAGAGAGATGAGGGGAAATTGAACCGCTGAACTCCACTTTCCTAAAGTGATTTTGAATGACAGGCGTGTCACAAAATTAACGAAAATGAAACAAGCTAGAACTCGGCGTCTCCTCAATGTGTATGCATGCGGAAACCTTAACTCATCTGCCCCTACAGTCTAGCAGACGGTATCTTCTGTCAAAGTTTTCTCACATCCTGTGGTACTGATTGAAAAATATTTGAAGAAAGGTTGTTCCTATCAACCATCTGAAGAATATTTCTTCAAATTTGTTTCCAATTCATTCCCAAGTATTTTACAAAACTTTAACAGAAGATACTGTCTGCTCAAACCTAGGATGAGTTAAAGTGCCTTGTTCAAGGACCCAAACAGCAGATCGCTAAGATGAGGAAAATCACAGTTACAACTGTCGAGTGCTAAATCCTGAAGTGGTTTGAATGCCAGGTGTGTCACATTTAGAGTGGGCACTTGAGGCTGATCTCATTCTAACAACGATCAAATACAGTTAAATTTACGGGATACGGAGCTGGTATTTTATTGGTCAGTTTGATGTTTCATTGAGTAGCACATGGCGTTTGATTATTCAGAGCTATTACTGGACTGAATGGGGTGAAAGAGGTGTGTCCCCAGCTGGGTGACTCACATTGCAACACATCAGAGCAAAGACAAACAGTGCTGCCATCTAATAGAAGCATGATGAACTACTGAGAGCCCAGTTCAACAGCGCTGCCATCTCTACATTAGTACTCATACTAGTTTATAAGTACCAGTCCTCCCCTCTCCAAGGTTGGTCTTCATCGGAGGGTGGGGACTGCGGTAGTGCCCTCTCCCAATCTGGAGGTCAGCAGCCTGCCTCCTCTGGACCCGGCAGAGGCTAGAGGAAAGGCAAAGTGGCGGAAACTTGGCTATCAATGGGCAATTCACCAATAGTTGGTTTCCTCATGGCTTACATCTTGATCAGTCACACAAATGACTGCCCACAGTTTTCTATGGATGAGTTGGTATCAGGACATACCCCCCCCCCTGGACATTTACGGTACCCATAGAGTTGCCCATAGAGAGATGGTAATTAATATGATGGTGAAATATTCTGTATTTTCAGCATTATTCCAGAATTAGAAAGCACGGAACACCTTGCAGTCCAAAAGTAACATCAACTTCAACTAGTAGAGAAGGTATTTATAATCAAGTGTCAATCACCTGATTCAATCAGAGTTATTAGAGACCCAATTACTTCCATATCAACATATCTTAATCAAGTTATCACCAGTTTCCTTCCTTCATTACTCATAACCACATCCTCAATGGGTTACTTGCCGAATCAGAAACTTACAGGACATAAGCTGTGGTTACACTACATAAATCCCCGTGCTTTCCCCGGGGATTTTGCGGTTACACCTATAAATCGCCGAGTCTAAATAGACCCGCGTCTGAAATCCCCGTGCTTATTAGCCCCAGCGATCTCGAAGGGGCAACGCCGGGGCTATTTAGACACGGGGATTTTAGGTAGTGTAACCGCGAAATCCCCATGCTTATTTGTAGTTCCAAGCACCCGGCGACAGACGGCGATGCAAATCGATGAGTCATGCGCCTGCATATAGGATATTTCACGCCTCCAGTAGCCACTCGATGACAGAGAGTTGCCTACAAGCAGTGCCCCTATCGCCGGGATACGGAACTTATTACCAATCGCACTTTTAGTAGTGTAACCGCTCGCCATGTCAACGCCGTGTTTTTTCTGGTTCGGAAAAACCCCGTGTCTCAAAAAGCACGGGGATTTTGGATAGGTGTAACCACGGCTATAATGTCGTAGGTAACATGCGCTAAGAGTCATTGAATATCTCAGGATGGTCCTTCACATATGCAGGCAGTTTCCTTTAAGCCTAGCATACATCACACTTGCAACTGGAGACAACCAGTGTTTCCGCCAGGGGGGGATGGGGGGGATGAATCCCCTCCTCAAAAATTTCAAGGAGGGGATATCGCCCCTCAAGTTTGCAGACTAACCTTTTTCAAACATCACTATTTTCACTTCAGTAGTGTTTTTCTTTAATTTGTCACATTTCAAATGCAATTTTCATGCAGAAGGAAAACTAATTTTGCATTTTGGAGTGTAAAAAATGACTCTGGAGGCCATTTTTAACCAACCCCCCCCCCAAAAATTTTTGAAAAAAATGCCAGCCCATTCGTGGCCCCAAAGTAGGGCAGCTATGACAATCGGGAATAGTTCCAGATATGCCATAGACAGTTCTGGTGTCACCTTAAGTCGAGAAATTTTTTTTTTGAAATTTTTTTTCTCCCCCCCCCTCCTTGACAATCCTGGCGGAAACCCTGACAACTAGTCGCCACTGAGCTACTAGCGACTGGGAGGATCTAGCTGGAACTGGAGGTGACAGATCATTCGCCAGAAACGGTCGATGTACACACCTTTGCTACTCGCTGGAACTGAGATTTTGCCATATCACCGCAAGTTGCACATGTTCAACTTTCTAGCGACTAGTTGTACCCAGTTTCCTTCAGTCACTGCCAGTTTTCTGATTGAAACCTTGTCTCGTGGAGTCTCAATGCCCCGGATGTTGCCTGAGTTGCCGCCAGTCGCAAGTGCGATGTATGCGGTCAGGACATGACGAATGATTGGACCCTCCGAGATTTACTGAGTTGCTGAATTTGCGATGTGCGCGCAGCGCGTACATCACCAGCGACTGATCAGGACCCATGTTCCCGAAGCCGTTGTAAGGTTAACGATGTCGTTACGCTATGCATTTTCCCAGTTTTAGCGACATCGTTAACCTAATGACGGCTTCGGGAACATGGGTCCTGATCAGTTGCTTCCAGTTGCAAGTGCGATGTACGCCTGGCTTTAAACCTCATGATATGGCAGGACTTGCGAAGAAATGGGATTTGTACACAAAACCAGAGAAACAAAGAATTTTTTGTCACGAGCACATACCGGTATTCGTAATTTACTATTATACCAACATCTCCATTTGAATATCATTATTTATCAGTAATAGGCCTAAACAGATTGGGACCTTTGACATATATTGGCACAGTTAATGAGCTGGTGCTTACAGAACAATTTCAGACAGCAATAAATCACGGGTGATAAAGTCAGTAAACTGACAGGCCTCCCACTGGATTTGGGGAGAAAAACAAGAATATGAAAATCGGCCGTTCTGCTACGGAACAAAAAAAGAGGGTCTAGTTTCTTGTACCCAGGTTCTGATTTAGAGACCAAGGCATGAGCTCATTCTCAAGATCTCGTCGGACATGTGAATTAGTGTAGATTGGTTCCACGATCCTCCGCCAGGTGGTACTGTTGCCATACAGGCCTTTATATTCCCTAATTTGGGCTATTTCTGTTTACGGTGGTATTGGGCCAAAAGGCCCCATCAGAGCGCCGAAGGCGCGATCAGGATGAGTGCGGGGTGTGGGGTTCCCTCCCTCGTTCGAAAATTTTTGGAAAATAGAGGATAAAAGACACCATTTCCAGGCATCTAAGATTCCCATTTAAATGTAAAACAAGATTCAAATTTGGGTGCCCTTAATTTGGGCTCCGACGTTAAACGTCATTAATTTGGCGGAATATAAAGGCCTGCCATAACGATCAGACACACCCATCATGGCCATGCACACATGACACATGCACACGTATAGTACATGTACATGGGAATGACAACCTCGCCCCGAGGTCTCTAAATCTGAACCTGGGTACAGTTTGTACCAAGAAAGTGGACCCAGGGTACAATTTCCACTTGACAACATCGAACCTGGGTACACTTTATGTGTACCCAGGACGACAATAACCCCTTCAGCCAAGCTTAACCAATGCCACAAGTCTGGCCACAACAAAATTGGTGGCAAGCTGGCTGATTCATTTGTATCCTAAGCTGTCTAAACATTGTGACAGTACCCAATTTATAGACTGTATAAGAAACTCAACATGCAGATTGATTTCCCGGAAGACAGAGACTTGAGTTGGAGACCGGCTGCTGTCCCACATGTTTGTGGTATGCAACTATGATAAAATCATATACAAAGCCTGCAAAAATACATTTACTGTAAATCCACTAATATCTGCAGACATTATTTCAGCTTTTTGGAGAAACCGCAACATCAGTGTCCATTTAACCTGTGGATATCCTCCCATACCAGGGCTTCACCCGCTACTCCTCAAACCAGGGGTGTCAGTGTTTCCGCCAGAGGGTACTAAGGGTACTATGCTAGTACCTCAAAGGAACAGAAAAGAGCCATTTTCTTTAATTTCATGGGGGTTTTGCTGATTTTGAAGAAATTAGTACCCTCAAAAGAATTTCTGGCAGAAACCCTGCAGGGGTTGTAGCTAGTATTTATAGCCTGGGGGGGGGGGGGTAAAATTGCTTAAGTCTGGATGGAGAAGCCGGAGGGAGGTCTGCGGCCCTCCCCAGAAAAGAATGGAAAATCTACATCTTCTCAGATACATCTTCCCCACATCTGACACCACAATATCTTGGTTTGGCTTTTCAAATTAAAGTCTGTTTAAAAGAAAACCAGAGAAAAAATAATGCAAAGAAATGAATTTTATTTCAAAGAAACTTACGTAGTGGTGAGTATTGTAGCATCTGTTCCTTGATAATCTCCAGGGGTTCGTAACCCCACCGTCGATCAAACTCCTGTTTGCCACCGTCAAGGCGCATGTGGGGGAGGATTGCTGAAGAATGATACTCATCAGCCTCCTAAAAAGGACAAAAAATATACATTAACCAGGCTTTTCCTCAAATTCTAAGTTTCAAATAGTTTTTCACTTTTTTGCCCAAAATGAGATTTTTGGATTTTTACCTACAGTACTCGGCACAACTGACCGACCTTCCACGCCGTGTACCATCCGCGTACCACATGCATACCACATGCAGCGTCATGCACATATCTGTCCTCGTATCTTCCACGGACACCGCCTTGGAAGGCATGCAATGAAGATGTGACATCATTCCCACGTGGTGTGTGGAGGTCAAGCAGAGAGATGCGTGACGTACCCGTACCCGTACCATACGCAATGATTTGGAGCGTACCTTTCGCATGACGTTCGCAATGCGGATAAAGATAGGCCAATTGTGCTCCGTACTGTACCTTCCCACTTGGAGATTTTTTCCTGTTTGTTTATTACCACACTTATTTTTCATTTACTAGCCTATTGCCTTATTTAAAGGACCACGGTATTGCCATTTTTTCTCAACAGCCGGCGCCACTCTCCAACCCAAGGGACTAATCGGTGAATGGACCCAATTCACTACATACATTTTGTAATGCGTTTTTGTAGTTCGTGTTGCTGCCGCTAGGTGGCTCCCTCCATGAGATTGCATAACGTGGTCCTAAAGCAGGAAGTCTCATTTCTGTGGTCCATTTAAAGCATGTTAGGACCATATGAACAAAAATACAGAGGTGAGTTGACTACCGCCAAGCTGTTATTGCAACATTTACAGTACGGTATAGGCTAACGACCATCTTGCAGTGCTAACCACACATGAAGCAAAAAAGATACCGGTACACTTAGTTGTATTGTAATTTTCTGGTTGCATATGGAGAAAAAAATCATGGAGAATGACACATTGCCTAATAACAAGCTACATTGCTGCCAAGTGATATTTCTCCATAGCATAAATGTATTATAAAAAAATTTCCATCTCAATATCATTATACAGCTATAGTGGGAAAACGGTAGTCAGGTCATCGGTTTTTGCCATCTATAGTTTACAACGTAATACATATGAAGTGCATGTAGCCATGAAGATAACAGTGTGATATTTGTTATCGTGCATTTACATGTATTATAACACTTGGCTGCAAAAACATGTTATCAAATGTTTTGATCATGAACATGATGAATGCTCATCTTATCTGCTCATTTTTCTTTATATTGGACAAAAATTGACCCAATACTGCCAAACAGCAGTGGTTTTTTGACTGCCTTACTGTTACCAAATTAGGGAGGAGTCACTCTAAAGCCCCTTTCACACCGAACTGCGTAGAGTTGCGAGTAAAGCCTAGGTCACAAATGCACCGGGCCCCGTACGATTTTCCCCACCCAGTGGCTTGCTGCGGATTTTAGAGACTGGAACTCGGATCTAAGATGAATCATGCCGAAATCACCTCAATAGATAGGCGGAAAGTAGGCTGGATCAAACTGGGCACCGTAGAAATTGGCCAAAATGTCTGTTTTACTCGCTGTACGGGCCCCGGAGTGGATATGTGACTGGGGCTTTAGGCTGCGTACTAATCAAATAAATGTTGCTTTGAGCAAGCCCGGCAAACCACACGAACCAAAAGTACACAACACTTAACGCCCTTCCATACGTAACACTACGCCAACCTAAAAGGATTGGTTGCTATTTTTGGGACCGGGCAAAGTTCTAGCGGACCAACGCAAAAGAAACTTCTCTTGATTGGTGCTCAATCATGTCAATCAAGAATGAATGGGTCCGCCACATGCACTGGCCAGTGGTAGCCAGGGCAATGCCATTTCTAAGTCAATTGTAGCCATGGCAATGCCAGTTCTAAGTCAGTTGTAGCCAGGGCAGGTGCCAGGATTTGGCCATAGTGACACCTATTGGTCAACTCACTGACAGCTCCTATTGGACCAAATTGCACAATCACTCACCTTTTCAGTTCTGTACTGAGTGAATAAACCATCATCCTGCCATATCACACAGAAATGAGGCTCCCATATCGCAAGAGGCCGTTTGCCGTCATTGAACAACGTTCTGCCTAATGTCTGGTCAACATCTGTAAGACATAAAAGGGTGGATGGTCAGAAGACTCTAGGTCAAACAGCCACGAACGCATCACCAAATGGCAACATTTTGATCTTTGACCTGTGTGACCTTGAAAAGTAGGTCAAATCAAAAACCCATTAGATATCTCATGTATCTTTATTAGATGTACATGTACCTATGATAAAAATTTGGAGATGATCCAGTCAGACTAGTTCAGGAGTTATTTTTGCACTTTTTGTGTTTTTGGTTTTGGCCACCTAGTGGCCAAGCCAAGAATTGAATCGGACCATTTATAACTTAGTGTCATTGGTCATCTGATGTAGGGGTATTATTTGTATACATGTACAAAGTTTCGGGTCAATAGCCCCAGCGGTTACAAAACGTGCCCTGCTAACGGACGACGACGGACGCTGCACCACCGTAAAGGCCCGCATCTTGCGGAGAGCGGAGCGGTTTTCACAGGCATTTGGATAATCAATAGGCCATTGTATTGTTTAACCATCGAAGGATTATCCAAAGCCCTGTGAAAACCGCACCGCTCACCGGAAACTGCGGCGGAATCCACTATAGAGGTTCTTCACGTGACGTCACAGCTCAAAATTTCCGCCATTTTGGCCGTCAAATGACGCAACGTCACAGCATCAACAGAGCGTTCAGCACGTAGTTTTAACGTTGTCGGCAGTCATCGGCCTCTTCTACCCATGTCTACAGCAAGCCGTGGACGATTCGCTTTGTTTTCAACATGGATTTCACACCAGACCAACTACTTATGCTCAGAAACTGTGAGACGTAAAGTCATTTGTTGAGTTGTATGCTCCCAGTGGTCTGTACGGTCCGCTAAACTTTTGAACCGAGAACAAGATGGCAGCCTCCAGGCTTCATTTTGACGGCCAGTATGGCGGCCGTGTGACGTCAGTGAACAACCTCTATAGTGGAAACGGGCCTTAAGAGCTCACCAGGGGAGCTGAATGAAAATCAGAACTCTATCAAATAATTTCGTAAGCGCACCATTCCCGATTTACCACTGAAAACCAACCCATATCATAAGGCCTGACCAATTACTCCAATTAACCTTTCCAATCTGATGGCATCAATTTACTCTAATTAGTTCATTGATACTCTTCAGTGTAATCAGTCTGAGATGGCTCTTACTACCCGCATCAAGGCCATGGGAATTCCACATATAGTTTCACTTTGATAGTGGTTTTAACCCTAAAGGTGGGGACACATACCAGTGTTTATCGCATCCGTTTAACATTTCCGGTCATCGCATCCGTCCAAACAGTTTTGGACATACGGTAATAAACCATTGTCTGTGTTACATACCTCCGGCAATGATTGCTATATCTGTTTCCTTTACCGCGAATCCATTGATCGTAGCTGTTGAACTTTGCTCGATTTTTGCGATTAACGAATGCATTAAGCATGTGGGGGGGGATTCCATTTTATGACGTAAAATTGGGAAAGCCCTCACTTCAACCATGCCGCGTGCATGGCGGCAAAAGCACTTTTCATCAGTTTGACGCTTGTATGTCATGTATGTGTCATGGTCTGGCACATTGTTGACGTCCACTCATCGCATGCAATAAACGGACGCGACAATCGCGATGCGATAAACATTTGTACGTGTTCCCAGCTTAACCCCTTAACTGTGTAATTTTGTTAGTTCTAATTTTTCTTTCTTTAATAAAATTGCCAAAAAAAGCATTTGACACACAAGGTTCCAGACGCGATATAACGTCCGACGCACTGTGATGTGCCATTTCCTTGCAAGGTGTACTATTACGCAAGCTACAATCCTCGGGTGTTTCCGGGGATTCCCCGACTTTTGTAATGACGTAATATGACGTCCTACCCTGCAATTGAGGGGTTAATACTCCCGAATGCCCTTGCCAGTGGAAACATTGGCACTGTCACTTGTGCTCTTCATTTGACAGCAACTCTTTTTGAATCACAGGATTTCTACGGGCACTCTGGTTTCCTCCTACTGTATATTGACAGTGTTATATCTAGGATTTCAGAAGGGCATGGTGCAAACTTTGCGAAAAGGGCACTTCAACCTAGAAAAGGGCACTTTTCATTCGCGACATTTCTTCTAACGGAATTTGAAAAGCAAAAAAGTTAAAAAGGTCTCTATAACTCCAGTCAACAGCCAATTTAAGCCAGTTTCTAAGGTGATATGACCAAAAGGGACCATGGCAAAGGGTCTGGGGGTACTAAAAACCTAAAAAAAAAAAAAAAAAAAAATTTTTTTTTTTTTTTTTTAGGGGCATGGCGCCCTAGGGGGTTAAAAAAGGGCACAATGGCGCCCCCTTTTGGCGGCATGGCGCGGCGCCACTCTAAAATGGCCTAGATATAACACTGTATTGTCTATATAGATAATGATATTTGATTTGATATTGATAATGATATTAGATAATGATATTTGATTTGATTTGATATTTGATTTGATTTGATATTGATTCAAAGCTTTTTTTACATTTCTATAATCAACCTGGAGCAAACTCGAAATAAACATAATTTTTCTGGGAAACGGTACCGTATTTTCCTGACTATAGGGCGCACCTGACTATAAGGCGCACCCCCAATTTCACCCAAAATCTCTGATGAAATCCATACATAAGGCGCACCTCCCTATAAGGTGCAGTCCTGTCAGTGCATATTATACACATACAATGCATGGCTGCTCAGTGTGCATTGACCCAACAACAGCCAAGACAATTACAGGGTCTGATTGTCTTGTTTGAACCCATTGACATCTGCAATTCTGCTATTGGTACTGATGGATCTGGTTGTATGATTTCTTAGCTTGTTGTGACAAATTAGGCCTAACTGAAACTTCATCAGTTCACAGTTCACTGCATCATCTGTCAACCAGCACTGTGCAATGACTTTGGCTTGGCATCCATGCATGCTTGAATGCTTGGGTTCGTCAGTGTCTTCACACTTCTGATCAAATTGTCAGACTGGATCCACAGATAAGGCGCACCACCCTATAAGGCGCACCCCCAATTTTAGACCCTTCTTCAAGGAAAAAGGCTGCGCCTTATAGTCCGAAAAATACGGTAATATTTTTCTGGGACATTCTGATATAGCTGCATGTGAAATTTGACGGTCCCTGAAATAAAGAATTCAGCGCAGCATCAGCTGAAGCTGGGGAAAAATAACAAACTAACAAATCCCTGGGATTTGCAGAGATTCGAAACCTACCGGTACTTTCAGCCCCAGAGACCCTCTGGGGACAAGGCCCTATTATCAACATCTGACAGTTCAATCAGTTCGAATAACGCCTGCACTTGTTTCACTTACATGTACAAAATAACAACATTGAATCAAGGGTCTGACGAAAACCCATGAAGGGCCTAGCTGACTGTGTAATGAGACCTATTGGGGTTCAATTTACCGTATTTTTCGGACTATAAGGCGCGGCTTTTTTTCATGAAAAAGGGTCTAAAATTGGGGGTGCGCCTTATAGGGTGGTGCGCCTTATCTGCAGATAGAGTCCGAAAATTTGATCAGAAGCGTCACAACAAGCTAATTAGCTTGTCACAGCAAGCTAATTAATCATACAACCAGGTCAGTTTGATGCATAACATTGCTGTGGTTCACCTGATGACTGCGTCTTATAGGGAGGTGCGTCTTATAGGGCAGTGCGTCTTATGTATGGATTTCGTCAAGGGTTTAGGGTGAAATTAGGGGGTGCGCCTTATAGTCAGGTGCGCCCTATAGTCGCGAAAATACGGTA
>NMRB01000037.1:840168-853709 GCA_002633025.1 Notospermus geniculatus
TGAAATTAGGGACATTTAAAAGGTGCTCTAGTTCGAATTGTAAACATTACGGTTTGTTTATTTACTTGGTTGATTATAATAGTTATTTTTCCTTGGACAGGACAGGTGACACCACCGTGTATACCAAAACATTAATGTTATCTATTTTTATATCAATCTTGATAAATATTCTTGTAACTGAAATATATTTATGATTTTACGCTCAAAAACAAACAAAAAGTTGTGAAAGGCGAGATTTAATTCGATTTTATCTGATATGCTTACACTACATAAAATCCCTGGGTGTTTTGCGGTCACACCTATGATTTATCGGACTTCAAGAAACCCGCGTCTGAAAAACACGGGTTTTTGAGACACGGCAAGCTTGTCGTGCTTTTCGAAATCCCCGTGTTTTCGTTAGTTCTTAGCACTGCTACAGATGGCGCAGCCATTAAGCGACTTTGTTTTTGCACCTCCAACAATGTGTGTCAATACAGAAATGACTGAAGAGTCAGTGCATGCAGTGCAACTGTCGCCGGGCTATCTAACTACAATGTAGTAGTGTTACCTCTCGCCGGGATTTTCATACACACGGGTTTGACACGGGTAGCTGGAAAAACACAGGTATTTCCAACAGGTGTAACCGTAGCTACATACAGTACATGTACTCCGACATCATGTTATGAATCGGAATAAGTTTGCAGTCGCACCACTTTTTCTGAAGTGAACAACAGAATTTAACACAGGAGTTGGAGATGAAAGATGACAAGAACTGTCTTCAATATCGGTGTAAATTCAATTGGGAAGTCAGTGAGGACGACTAAGTCATCCGAACATCACAATGAAGACATAAGGTCAAATGGCCAAGGCCAGCGGCAATAATACATCCCCGACAAAATGACAGCAATAACAGATCAGACAGTAGTATTGGACAAAGCTTGCCGTCTAGATAGCTTTTCAAACACCATGGTGTTAAATATAGACTACGGCAGTATATTGAGTGGCGAAAAACTTCTCAGCGGCCATCTGCCTGCCCGAAAGAGGAAGCGTAAACAATAGGGGCAGGAGAATTGGCGATGTTTTTAGAATGTTGATCACGACCGACACTAATATCAGAGGTCAGTGGAGATTTTGTGGAGAGAGTTCTTGGGGCGCAGTCTCAATAGAATATAATCTATGCCATCTTGAAAAGCTCGGATTGGGATGCGGGCACCTGACATGCCTGAGGGTACTCCAACAACTCCCTGCATGTACAAACATTTGCATTCTATATTGATTGCTGTGTCCAAACCCAATGTGGTTTTATGATGTAAAATTGTCAAGTTTGAACTTTCGAAGCTTGGGGCCATTTTCGTCCCTCTGGTGGCCTGTTGACGTTGCTGAACTAAAAAAAAATTAATCTTTAATCTTCAAAATTGTTTTTTCAAAGAACAAGAGAAAATGCCATTTTCTAAAATCTGACAAGAGAGCAAAGTGTGTGCCATGCCCCCCGATGCCCCCTGGTATTGTGTGGATGTGCTGTGGTCCTGTCATCAAAAGGAATGTTCCCTTCATAGAGACCAATAATCATCAAAAATTTCAGGGCACTCGCTCAAAGTGTTCAAGATATTTGATGGAAATTGAATTCAAGATGGCCGCTATAGCTGCCATCTTGGATGTGCGGCGGAGCTTGCCATCGACAGGAATCTTCCTCTCATAGGGACAAACTGTCACCAGAAATTTCAGGTTGATCGCTCAAAGCGTTGTCTAGTTAACTGACAGAAACGGAATTCAAGATGGCCACCACAGCTGCCATCTTGGGTGGGCCGGGGTGCTGGTCATCGAAAGGAATCTTCCCCTCATAGTCATAGAGACAAACCCTCACAAAAAATTTCAGGTTGATCACTCAAAGCCCTCTCAAGTTAATTGTCAGAAACCAAACCCAAGATGGCCACCACAGCTGCCATCTTGGATGGGCGGTGGTGCTGGTCATCGGTATCGCCATAAAGGAATCAACCATAAAGGTTCAACTGACAAATTTAGCATTTTATAAATGTGGACAATATCCCTTTAAAACCCAACAGATTTGCATTCTGACGTTTCCATGTGATAGGCAAGACCCTTCTGCACATTCACTGCAAATTTTGTTGAATTCCGACTAGTTGATCTTATGATACAAAAGGTCTGAATTAATGAGAACCCCACGAACGATGTGTGTTCAGGGTCATCGGTGTACATTTGAATAGGCTGACGTACATTTGTACATGGAACACTAATTGTGCTGAAAATAGCTCAGTTATCGTCAGAAATGGAGTTCAAAGCATCATGTTGGCAGGTTCATGTACCTCTTCACTACAAAAAAAAAGTTGAAGCTCGTGCCTGTTACGTAAAGCCAAAATTCAGGCAGTGAGAGACATCTGGTGGCAACACAGGAAGTGTATCCCTCAGTAAGTAAGCTCATCGTTCGCAGTTAAACACCTTTATGGTTGATTCCTTTATGGTATCGCCTTGTGTGCTGCTGGCTTTGGTCATTCAGCAATAAGAACATGTGCAAGTGAACTACATATACTCTCTATCCGGAACTTTAAGACCAGAGTGCCAGTCAATTCATGTTCATCAACAATTCACTTCAGCGCCATCGAGTAGAGCTTGGGGTTGATTGACCAAATTGTACAATAGGCTTTTTACTAGGGTGAATGCCACTTGCGCGGGCCTAGAAGTTCCGCATTGTCTGGTCTTAAAGTTCCGGATAGAGAGTATATCTGCATGCCGATAACATTAATCCACACCAGTAAATAACATTCCATGTTTTATTCATAATCAAGAGAGAACTATTTGATAGCAGAAGTCCTCGATAAATAAGTCAGGTCCGTATCAATACTTAGGCAAATATACATGTCTACACTATGTACATACATCTATGATCTTTAATTCAACGGGAAATCGAGAAGAAGTTTGCCATATTGATGTGAATACATGTAACTTCTAAGAAAGATGACCATAAATTCCATTCAAAACATACTCTAGGTATAGTACTCGCCTATAAGATCCAAAGCCGGACAATACTGCAACATGTGCATTTTATGCCACACGCCCAGGGCAGAGACACTATCAGATTTATAATCGTTTCTTTGATTTACTGGTACTTAATTCATGGTTGATTGACCACCAATCAGGAGAATTTTTGTTTGTATTGGTCCACTAGAACGTTGCTGCCATCTTTGGCGATAAGCGTGGCTGACTGCTCCTATTAACACGCCATCTATTATTATTAACCCGTTAAAGCGATGTACGCGGGCTCTGCAGTAACTGCACATCGATAGTTCCTCTATTTCCCGTATGGCGGCAGCACTACATTTCATGAATGAAATTCCAAGCGAGCCACCTCATTATAATACTACGGAATTTACTATGACCAATCACTAGCGAGGATAGTGACCATGGTGACATGATTGACAGTGTCACTCAGTGAGTGATGGCGACGGAGACGACTCGGAGTCATCCGCAAAACATGCAAAGGATGGTGTTGGCCGGGGTTCAACGACGTTCAGGAGGTACACTGCTAAGTCCTCATTAGTGCTACAACAACTTTCTGTCTTCACACGCCGCCATCTGACTAAACTTGCAGCAGTGAGGCGAATTCTCTGGTCAGTCTTCCTCACACTTCGGATTTTTCCGCGCCATGTTTGTTGTCAGTCTGTCGATCTCGTTCTCGGAAATACCCCGTGAGATTTTGAAATTATTCCGGCAGTAAACACTATTAATGTCCCCCAAATTCATTGAAATAATATTAATAAAAGATTTTTCATGGACGTTTTATTGTATAAAACGTCGACGACACCGTAGTTTGATGGCTCAAAGATGCTAGAAATCACACGAGATCAGTTTCAAGAATCCCGCCAGCTATGAATGAAATTGGGGAGCTATCGCGGGTCGCGATAGTTGAACGAGATTTCATTTTCAACCCTCGCGAGTACATCGCTTTAAATGTGTAATCAATTTTTGAGAAAAAAAATTTCCTTAGAAAAAAAATTGCCAAGAAAAAAGTATTTGACACATAAGGTTCAGGACGTGATATAACGTCCTACGCAATGTGAAGCGCCATTTCCTTGCCAGGTGTACTATTACGTCCTACGCAAGCTGAGATCGTCGGGTGTTTTCAGGGGTTCCCCGGATTTTTTGACCTGTCGTAATATGACGTCCTACCCAGTTAATGGGTTAAATGTCGAAGGATTCTTCAAAACCCTGCTCACCGCTCGCGGAAACTGCTTAAGTGGAAACGGGGCTTTAGAATGTAAAATTAAACAAATTGCCGAGACAAAATTGCTCATTTCCTCCAATTGCTACAGCAATCCCGGTGTACGCCCGCTAACCAAAAGGTGATTTCCAAGACAATTACTTTCCCCACCCGAGGGAGAGGAAGGCAATCAGTGGCGAGTCAACTAAAATTGGTTGAGAACGAATCGATTTCTTGGGAAAAATTTCATCCGGAGACAAGTTGTAATAGCTGGATGAATTTCCTTTGAAAGTTTCTCGATAAAAAAAGCACTTTCCAAGAAAACAGGTTGTAGTTCAGCTGAAAAAAAATTCTCAAAATCCTGTTTGACACAGTAAAGCCTAGCCTGGAAGCAACTGAACGCAATGGTCACTATCGATGTACACGTTCCACGCACATCGGTTACGACAGGTCATAATTGCGGCAAAAAGTGGCACAATTTCAGTCAATCTGGACCGCACATGGACAGCCAATGGTACTGAATGCAACACGAAAATCGTTGATGTCTTCCGATCGGACCACTCGAGTCATTTTGTGGGTCATAATGATTCCCTCACATGACCAGGTGTGCTCCGCAAAGAAGGAAATTCATTACCAGCGCGCGATCAGAAGCAACTGAAGGCGACTAGAAGCAACTGTTGGCAACGAGCAGAACATGAGCAAATAGCTAAAACTAGCGGCAACAGATTGTACTTTATTTGCACCTTCTTCACACTATTTCTGCACTTTCAGCACACCATTGGCTGTACATAATTTGTACGAAATAAACATATATAATAGCTTTGCTGTGGCGTGTACATCGGCCTGTTTGAGCATCTGATCAGTTGCTGCTGGTTGCTATCGGTCTAACATCATACGCTAAAAGACGCTCTTGCACCAGGCGATAGTATTAATTGTGGTACCAACCATCTCCTGAAACGTCACGAGGAAATGAAGTCCAACTTCGTATTTTGTACTTCGTGTTTCATCGGATTTGCGAGACCTTGCTATAATAGCATAGAATTCATAGGCAGATTTGCCATGGGAGTTACCATAAAACGTCACTTGTCAGCAAAAACAATCAAAGGAAACTAACAGTTTACATTACTGTAGGCGAAAACACACATCAAAATATTATTGTACGATTACTTTTGTGAAGCAAACACTTATCTTGTTTTCTGCAGGCACTGTTACCATGGATATAAGCCTATGAGGGGTATGTGTCATTCGTGATACCAGGACTGATATTACCGCTAATGTTTGACAGTCGAACTGGACAGCTACTCCTTCCACTTTACTCGGCATGTTGTTTACATGGATATCTCCCCAACGGCTGGGTCAAAGCCACACATGTACATGTACATGTATTGTACCATACATCAATTGACTTGTCTTTCTTGTCGGTATCCTGCTATCTTCATTTTTCGCGTAAGGCCGACATAACGGATCCCTCCTCAAAACCCATTTCATTTTGCCACAATGTTCAATGACATGCACGACGCATTCAGGCCTTTCATTAACTTTTTCCCTACCTGGGTCATGACTTCCACAATTTTTTCATGGAAGTCAAAGTGGGAAGATGGTGGGGTCTTTAGAATTCCAGCAATTCTTTTTCGGGGTCATGACTTCTTGTTATATTTTACTGGGGTCAAATCGTCCCTTCGTTTGTTGCTACGGGTGCAGCGTTCGAGCCAGGAGTGTGTGGTTGCCATGGGCGAAGGGAATCCCCAGTTCCATTTTCACCTCCGCTCTAGCAAGGATTCGGCGTGTTGAAGAAAATTTGGCTGGTCGTATGTCACAAACTGCCGTGAAAAAGTGTTACGGGGCAAAAATTGACCATTTTTCTATTTTCCCACCAATTAATAAGGGACCATTCCTCTTTCAATCCATGTAATCAAAATAAGTGAGGAACATATAGTTAACGATAAAATAGCAATTAAACTTTTTAATTAATAGGAAAATGAACTGCAGAACAATCACGTTTC
Source organism: Notospermus geniculatus (assembly GCA_002633025.1). Lineage (NCBI taxonomy): Eukaryota > Metazoa > Nemertea > Pilidiophora > Heteronemertea > Lineidae > Notospermus > Notospermus geniculatus. The sequence goes on from NMRB01000037.1 coordinate 846,367, forward strand.
CTTCGTTTTCTCAAAACTGACCTTTGTCACACAAATGGTGCTATCTCCCTTAATCTTTGTTCAATTTTCAACTGGTTGGCTTTATTTTGCTCAGGAGAACCTGTACTTTCAGATTCTGTGGTCATAATTAACTTTTTCCATCTCTGATGTAGTCTTTGCAATGTCCAAACATGACAGATATTTCAGTCACCGATTTTCAATGAAAATCTCGAAACTCACCAACCATCATTGTTTCTGTCAGTGAAAGTGCCTTGTAGTGTCTTATCTTATACTATTCTAATAGAATTACACACTTAGAACAATTCTAGGCACACTAAGAATTCTTGTAGTGCTGCCAAGGCACACGGTCAACTTTTCATCAGAACATGATAGACTAGGCCTACCAGGCTATTTGGTATGGTGCCACTGTATTCACCCTGGGTCTGTCAATGGAGCAACATCGAAAGATGGCGTCCAATGACGTCTGCAGGTCGACGGCATTATGTTCTTTCCGAACCAGAGTGTAAAGTTGGTCACCATTCTATAGTATTCACTTCTTGTTGACATTTATGGTGTTATCCAAGCACCAGTTGAAAACATTTATGCATTCAAAAACAATACAACACTCATTTGACGTACATCAACGTCATCAGCTATCATTACTATATACGTTAAGGACAATTCTTATTTTATTCCTTTGGCCATAATTACCATAATCAATTAAATATTCTTTCCACAAATAGACACACATCGCGCGAGTCATGTATGTACTGCTCAGATCAAGTACCATTTTTCAACTGGGCGCAAGCACTAAAGAACCCTGACCAACCTCATACTCAGGTTCCTACGGATTGTACTAAGAAGTCTATCAGGCTCTGTCACTTGGACACTAGCTCTTGATGTGTCGCGATTGAAAGCCTGAGATTGAATACAGTCGCGCCACCAAATAGGCCGGTAGTCTATTTTTTTCTGGAGAAACTTCGAAGGGCGTTCGCACTTCCGTTGACCACCATACATGCCATACTGCGGTGCTGTGGTTTTTGTTCATGCAGTTCAGCTTTAAGCAGCAGTTTGCTGGTCAGTTTGAACTTTAATTCTGTTTCATAGGTTTATTTTACCTTAGTTTGGTTTATTATTCTATGGAATGAGTCTTCCTGGAAGATTCATTTGTTTAGGCTTTATTAAATGTGACACGTCTCAATCCACTCAGACAATTGAAAATACCACTGAGAGTGACCTTTGGCCTTGGGTGTGGCTTCCTGTGCATGTTGTTGACACTACAGCCACCTTTTGTTTGATATTGGAGTCAAATTTGAAAGAAATCCTGTGTTAAAGGCAAAACTCTACACTATTTGATTTTCCCGCAGCATCCGCAGCCTCCTCCACCTCCTCCACCGCCGGGTCCACCTGAAAAAAGGCCTGACTTTTTTTGTTCAGAGGCCTTTAGAATATAACTGGGTGACTCAGTTGTCACAAAAATGCCTCTGTTTGAAAGAGAACATTCTAACGAACAAAATGACATGTAACATTCCAGTAGAAATCATGTACATCAGCAGATATCAACATTTTTTGTGACGAAAAAAAAATGGAGTGTAACAAATCCACCTATTCTGACACGGCAGTTTGTGACATACGACCGGCTACGCACGACTTTCAATATCTTGATACCTGCATTAGCTGGGGTCCTACTGGCGTGATGGAGACTGAGTATACAGATGGGACTTCAACACTTTCTCTATCAGCGTATCTGCGTTTTTGAGACTTCAGAGTTATTTATATTTGCGCCATTTGTGTAGATTACATGCGTAATAGACGCCATACGCAGGCTTAATGAAAGCCCTGCGCATTGCGTCATTTCAAAGCGGCCGCCATTTCGGCCATAAACACGAACTGTGATTGGTGAAAGAACTTCTTTATGTCACACTTTTAAGAAGAATGACAACGATGATGCCCAACGGCAAAAAAGACAAATCGATTTATGTATGGTATGTCAAATTTGATCCAGCTGTTGCAGAGATGGGCCTACACCAGCCATAAATGTGCCAAGTGGATGTCGAATGAAGAATTGTTGTTGTCCAATAACAGAAGCAAATCGAGGAGTACAAAATTCTGCTGCTTGAATGCCATTTCGATCCCTTGCATACAAAGATCGTATTACAAAAGGCAGAATTCATGTAGGCTTTCTGAAGTATGATTTGTCATATAAAGGGTGGGTCTAAATATAAACCGCTTTGCAACAACAGTACAAGGTGCAGAATGGACCATCACAACACTGTGTACACATCACATAAATGGGCCTGGCAATAACTGCTTGCGATTTCATACCAAACAAATGCCGACATCCTTTATGTTTAAGAAATGAATACAATTTCCGTTCAAGATGATACCCCCTGGCTAATTGAATTTAATACACATGTAACCACGAAAGTATTTGACAATTAACCTGCTCAAGAATGTCACAAAGATCAGTTTATACAGCACTCCGCTAGTCAAGCACATCATGAAATCTTATCAACCAATTCATGATACAGGCAAAAATTCCATCAAGATTTCCATGATTCAATGGGGCACTTTACTGCCACCACCTGGTAGTGGTCCTAGAATGTCACGAAATTTTATGTCACAGAAAAGAAGTGCATGCTAGAACATCATCGATACACAGTGGACAGTGTGGCTTACAATGTACGTCCGTGATGTCAAATTTTGTGACGTTCTAGGACCCCTGATAGGCAAAAATTCCATCAAAATTTCCATGATTCAATGGAGGACTTATACTGCCATTATAGAAGCCACCACCTGGTAGTGGTCCTAGAATGTCATGAAATTTGATGTCACAGAAGAAGTGCATGCTAGAACATCATCCACAGTGGACAGTGGGCATGGCTTAGGTCTGTGATGTCAAATTTTGTGACGTTCTAGGACCGCTAACAGGCAAAAATTCCATCAAAATTTCCATGATTCAATGGAGGACTTTACTGCCATTAGAGGCCACCACCTGGTAGTGGTCCTAGAATGTCACAAAATTTGATGTCACAGAGAAGAAGTGCATGCTAGAACATCATTGATACACAGTGGACAGTGTGGCTTACGTCCGTGACGTCAAATTTTGTGACGCTAGGACCCCTGACAGGCAAAAATTCCATCAAAATTTCCATGATTCAATGGGGAGTGGACTTTATACTGCCATTAGAGGCCACCACCTGGTAGTGGTCCTAAAGTGTCACGAAATTTGATGTCACAGAGAAGAAGTGCATGCTAGAACAGTAGAACATCATCCACAGTGGACAGTGTGGCTTACGTCTGTGACGTCAAATTTTGTGACGTTCTAGGACCCCTAATAGGCAAAAATTCCATCAAAATTTCCATGATTCAATGGGGGACTTTATACTGCCATTAGAGGCCACCACCTGGTAGTGGTCCTAGAATGTCACGAAATTTGATGACACAGACATGACAGAGAAGTGCACGCCAGAACGTCATCTAATGATGTGGATGGTGTGCCTTACGTCTGTGACGTCAAATTTTGTGACATTTTAGGACCGCTGACAGGCGGCCTCAGGGCTTGTCTTTAAAAATATGCAGTGCTCAGTTTTTTGAGCACCTCAATTTTGGGGGGTCTCAGTTTCTACACATGTATGGCCCATAGCAGGATAGGTAGTCGGGGCTGAACCGAGTTAACGAATAGATTTTCCTTCTTCCACTTCGTCCACACTCGATGACGCCATTTTGCATACCAACCAAAAGAAACAGGCATTCTGATTGGTAGTCAGAATAAATTATTATCGGGAGAACCAACATGGCATGTTTCAGGGCCCACGATCGCGTGGATAACGATCTTTTCAGTGAGGTACGTGGATTTTGAAAGTGAACTTGTGAGGCACGCTATTTTTGGCGCACCTCGACGTGACTTTAGGTGCGCCATGGTGCATTTAAGTGCAATTGCGCACCTTACTGACATCTGCCCCCAGGTTTGAGCAGGCAGTATCTTCTGCAGTAGTTTAGTAAAATCCTTGTGAATGTGGTCCATGGACCATGTGCTCACTGGGTTGGACACAATAGTCTAATGACAGACGGAGGTACATATCAGTTATGAGCAATCTGGGTCAAGTCATTCCCAGAAAAGACTTCGATGATTTTTGGGTTATGCCACCTGGCGGCCATATTGGATGTCCGATCGGGCCAAAACTTCACATGCACATAAAGGTCATCTGCAGGGGACCACATAGCACATTGGAGCGCTTTGGGTCAAGTCGTTCCTGAGTTACAGTACTTTGATGATTTTCAGGTTATGCCACCTGGCGGCCATATTGGATGTCCGATCGGGCCGAAACTTCACATGCACATAAAGGTCATCTGCAGGGGACCACATAGCACATTGGAGCGCTTTGGGTCAAGTCGTTCCTGAGTTACAGCACTTTGATGATTTTCGGGTTACGCCACCTGGCGGCCATATTGGATGTCCGATCGGGCCGAAACTTCACATGGACATAAAGGTCATCTGCAGGGGGCCACATAGCACATTGGAGCGCTTTGGGTTAAGGCGTTCCTGAGTTACAGCACTTTGATGATTTTTGGGTTACGCCACCTGGTGGCCATGTTTGAAGTCAAATCAGGCCGAAATTTGACATGCATGTAAAGGTCATCTAGATGGAGGTAAATATCAAATTTGAGCACTCTGCGTCAAGCCGTTCCTGAGTAATAGCACTTACTTGATTTTCAGGTTACGCCACCTGGCGGCCATATTGGATGTCGAATCGGGCCGAAACTTGGTATTTTTTAAGGTACCCCTCCAATGCATGTTTATGCAAGATATGAAGTTGCTCGGTGAAATAATGACAAACTGTGGCAGGTTCGTCACTTTTGTCGAACTTTGACCTCTGTGACCTTGAAAAGTAGGTCAAATCAAAAACCCGTTATATATGTTATGTATCCTTATTAGCTACACCTATGATAAAAATTTGGAGATGATCTAGTCATTAGTTCAGGAGTTATTGCACTTTTTGTGTTTTTGGTTTCCGCCACCTGGTGGCCAAACTGAGAGTCGAATCGGACCGAAACTTGGTGTCGTGGGTCATCTGACCTAGGGGTATATATGTACCAAGTTTCAGATCAATAGCTCTAGCGGTTACGAAACGTGCCCTGCTAACGGACCACGCCGGACGACGACGACGACGGACGCTGCACCATCGTAATAGCTAAAAATTGAAGAAACATTCTTCAGATGGTTGATAGGAACAATCTTTCTTCAAATATTTTTCAATCAGTACCATAGGATGCCAGGAAACTTTGACAAAAGATGGCGTCTGCTGGACTCCGGGGGTGGATGAGTTAAAAGACAAGCCCTGTGGCCTCTAATCAGCAGTAAAGTCATTGGACATGTTGGACAGGTTTTGAAGGAAACCAACGCGCTGAGTGTCATTTATTTTTCTTGTCCTCCCTCGAACATCAAAGCAACACATTTTACCGATGGAATTCCAATTCCATCAGAAACACTCATAGCCGGCGTTCCCCTGGGACATTTAGGATGTGTAGGAGAAAGATGGATGGCTTCCACTGCGTATTGGAACCCAGACTGTCTGGATGAGAGGATTTCTAAATGAGACAGCACCCTGTGGATACTCTCATGTCAAGAGACGACTCAGGCTACAGAAAGTGAAGACCCATATTAGCCCTTTTACACCAGCTCAGTTGAAGCATGCTGAGTTGACCCTAAACTCCCTATGCAGTTGTGTATCGCGCCCCCTTCGGTTTACTCGCTCTCCACAACTGCTTTACTTCGTGGAAGTCGCCGTGTTTGGTCAACAGATGGCGTCAGGGCCTGGTGCAAGTTTTACAGCCTATCAGCACGCTGCTTTCAGAACTCTTTGGCCCGTTGGCAATGGATGTTCTTGTGCTACCATGGCTACGAACCGCTCGGCCAATGAAAAAGTGTCTCAGGCCAGCTTGGTTAACTTACTGGTTGCTTGGTGCTCTCATTGGTCGACTCTCTCAGCGCCACCTGTTGACCTAACGCAGCAAATTTCACGAAGTGAAGCAGTTGTGGAGAGCGAGTAAACCGAAGGGGGCGCAATGGATGTTCTTGTGCTACCATGGCTACGAACCGCTCGGCCAATGAAAAAGTGTCTCAGGCCAGCTTGGTTAACTTACTGGTTGCTTGGTGCTCTCATTGGTCGACTCTCTCAGCGCCACCTGTTGACCTAAGGCAGCAAATTTCACGAAGTGAAGCAGTTGTGGAGAGCGAGTAAACCGAAGGGGGGGCGCGACTCACAACTGCGGAGGGAGTTTAAGTTGACCCGGACTGAGCCCGCTTTGAATTCAAGACTTTTGGCTCAATGGAAGAATGCCTGCCTTTGCACGCATGAGATCAGGGTTCGACTCCTGCCAATCCTGGTGCGGTCTGCGAAGAAAACCAAGATGTGCAGCTACAACTGGTCCACACTGACATTTTCCAGTGCAAAACAAACCCGACCCAAGGATAGAAAAACCAAGTGTGCACAAAGCACGCCAAAAAGTCCATGCCGACAAAATCAGGTCAACACGGACTCAAACTATTGAACATGAATCAGCAACACAGATAAATTGAATGAGTGCAATTTCCTCCAACTCCATGTGTGTGTGACTCATGCCAAACACTTCTGATTAGCCGACTAAATCCACTGATACACCTGTAGAGGACACTTGATAGTATCCGATTTCTTATGGCAAGTGGTTCTCAAGTGGAGTGCAGCTGACTATTAAATTGAAATTAGGCTCGTATTGAAGATTAAATGGGAATTGTCATAGACATGTACAATGTATGTACGTACATGTATGGTGCTGGAATGTCCCTACAGGGATGCTGAAACAAAAGCCGCGTTGCCAAACATTTCGGTCCAGTTGAAGTGAACCGTACTCGGTCCAGACCAGGTCCACTTCATTTGTACCGTTTAGACTGCAGCGATGAGTCGCCAAGCAACCGATCTAAAGCGTCGCTCTCCATTTAATTGAGTGGAGGTAAGAATCTCGCGCATATTCACGCGAGTGAACCCAAGTGACGCAAGGACGAACTGCGCGCATGCTCAATACCGTCTCAGGGAAGTGGACCCGGTCCAGTTCGCTGTGCGTCACGTTTACACTGCACATTTGGTCGGGGTACCGTACTCGGTCCGGACCGAGACCACCACCTTCTGGGGGTCTCAGTTCGGTTCACTTCTGGTCCGGACCGGGTCCGCTTGGCAGGTTTACACCTGCCACTTTTTTGGCCGAACCGAACTCGGTCCGGACCGAGTTCACTTGATTTTTGGCAGTGTAAACGGGGCTAAAGTCATGAGACAGACCTTGACCGACAACTTCAACAATATGGCTTTGAACTCCCCCCCCCCCTC
>NMRB01000037.1:875730-889850 GCA_002633025.1 Notospermus geniculatus
CACCCAAAATCGAACTTGACCTAGATTTTGTGGTCATACACACCCATATGCAATATGAAAATGATCCGTCAAAAACTGAAGGCGCTATCCATCTGACAAGGGAAAAGTTTACGGACGCACGCACGCACGCACGACAGACCACCACTAAAGGCGCCAAGCACAGCATAAGCCCTTTTGGCCTATGGGCCAAGCGGGCTAAAAATAGCAAGTGTAAACGGGACAAGCGTGCCAGGATCGGTTCCAAACCGAACCGTGCCGAGACCACCAGTTGGAGGTGATCTCGGACCGGTCCGAGATCGGATCAGTTCGATAACCTGCTGTGCCGTAACCGATCTCGACTCGGTTGCTAAATTGTGTTCTGCACATGTGCGAATATGAATGACGTCATTAGCGGGAATTTTTGAGTGATTTTCCATGGCGGCATCCATTTTGTTGTTGTCGTTGTTTGATTTTCGTACCTCCGATCGACTGAACTGACTGGAGAGCTCGAGGGACCCGCCAACTGGCTCAGTTCCACTGTGCCAGTGTAAACGGGGCAGATCGCCAGATGACGAACCGTGCCGGGACCAGTCCGAGCACGGATCGCTTTTTCTGTGACCAGTGTAAACGGGGCTTATAGTACAATTCATTTTCAGATGATGAAAAGAAAACTCAGAAAATCAAGGTAGCGACTAATAGTCAATAAAAATCGCAGGATGAAATTCAATCAGCCATTTTCAACATGCATGACATGTCTTCCTGTTCTTTCATAAATACAGCATTTTGCCTCAGTCACTTCATTGACTGCAAACTGCATGCATGAATCATAGACCCTGGGGCAAGTAAGGGTCATGACCTTACGGGAGTGCATGAACAGGAAATGATAAGGTGCACAAGATTGTAATCTGCTGTTCGTACTTTCAAATGGAATGGTCCATGGACCATGTGCTCACCTGTAGGGGTACCGTATATGATGTACCAAGTTTCAGATCAATAGCCCCAGCGGTTAATATGAAACGTGCCCTACTAACAGACTACGACGGACAACGACAGGGTGGGGTGGGTGGGTGGGGACTGTGCAGGCAAGGCTTTCCCCACCAACCAAAAACAGACAAACATGATGACACAGGTGTTTCTGCTCTGAGTCTGATTATTTCAGGACCATCAAATTTTATTAGTTTTGGCCCCTTTTTCAAAGTGAAAAGCCTGAAAAATGAAGACATAGGCAGGCCTCATCACTCCCGGTGACACATGATGTAGCTACATGTACATAGATGCCATAAGTACGAGATCCTTAGGTCCACAAGGCATAAGATACTGATCACGTTATAACCCCTCTACCTCTCGGGTCAAGTCAAGTATAGCGGACAAAGTCGTGGGAAGTGACACATCTTCCATACATTGCCGCTTATTCCGTGTACATACATGTACACACTCAGTGCACTTCCCACGATTTTGTCCGCTATACCCCACTTGAGCCTAGCTCTCTACATTTGTAAATCAAATGGTTTTTCACTAACATGACTACCCCACCCCCCACCCCTACACACACCCATGACATGTAGAAACATAGGCCGACTCGATATCCCTATGTTTGCGAGATATTTTTGACATTAAGACCCCCCCATGAGCAATACCCATGAGTGACTCATAGTCAAGATGGAAAAAAAGATGCAAAAAATGAGGTCAAGTCAAGTGGTGCCCGGGCCCAAGGTAACTCACAATATGGGCACCTCCCAAAATTGAGTCATCTTGCCTTTGCAAAATGGTAGATCTACACTGGACCAAGAGTGCACATTTCACATATAAATTTATTATTCTCTTTTCTGTAATTAAAGCGGACTATTCGTCCCGAGTCAAAGATTCCACAGCACCGTTTCCGGAGCGGCCGCCGCAATGCATTTACCAGTTGTTGTTACGAATAAAACGGGACGTTTTATTATTTTTGGTTCACTTTGGACACACGCGAGCAATCCGCTTTAACGGAGTGACGAGTGACGAAGTATAATATGGCTATCTATAGTAGCCAGCTGGTCAATACACACATGCTGAGTAAGTGAATACACTGTATACACATCTTAGTACACGCTATTGGACACTGTACATTTTGTACAGAAACCCTACACACAAAGACAGCGTCTCAGAAATTGGCGCTTACCCCAAACGTTCATCCAGCCCTCAATGCGACATTTAGGCCCTTCTGGATCTATTCCAAGGTCCTGCGACGAAGTCATGGTAATATGTATCCACTAATCCTGTTAGAGTTTGGAAATAATCCGCATATTTTGTATTAGCAGTAAGAAATCGTGAGTAAATGCTGCTGCGATATTATCGCGCCGCGTGCGCCATGTTGTAACTCATGATAACAATTCATTTGATTGGCTGCGACACGAGGCGCGGTTTGGGCGCCGGCTGCAAATTTGGTATCATTTTTTTTCCCGTTTTTCGAATACTATAAGAGCTCGTGTGATGGCAAATGTTTAAATTGCTATGGAGAACACAATGTAATCTTCTATTACCGGTATCTACAAAGAAAAAGTGTTGTTACTGGAGCGAATGCTGGCTTTTCAGGGGCGGATCTAGGATTTGGCAAATGGAACGATTTATATACTAAGTAGGGCCTACATCATGTGCCATCCCGAGAATACTTTATCATCGCCTCTATTATTAGTTGTTAATTTGGTCCTCCTGCGATGAAGGACCTCTAAAAATTCAAAATATTAAAATATTCAAAATATTAACGCGAGACGTTCAGTCTGTCTGTTAGACTAAATCTTATAATTTTCTTTTTTACCAGAATTGACACAGAAAATGTTAATTTTGCAGGCATTACTAGCTGCCTGAATAGCTATGGGCGGTATTTTCCGCCAAAATCTCAGCGCGATAATTCAAAGAGGGAATAGTTGACAGAGGGAATATTTCTACTTTGTTTCCATTAGACAACCAAAGAGGGAATAGTTGACAGAGGGAATAGTTGACAGAGGGAATAGTTGACAGAGGGAATAGTTGACAGAGGGAATAGTTGACAGAGGGAATAGTTGACAGAGGGAATAGTTGACAGAGGGAATAGTTGACAGAGGGAATAGTTCACAGAGGGTATAGTTCACAGAGGGAATATTTGACAGAGGGAATATCTCACAGAGGCAATAGTTCACATTAGGGGTAATAAATGGCACAATGCTAATCAACATGAATCAATAAACTCAAGTTAAGTTGAATTTGAATTCGCATTTTGTTCCGATCGTGTATTCCCGCCAACTGGGCTGCTCCATTATGGGGGTCAAGGGGGGAGGGGTTTACAGTGTGGTGTGTTCAGCACATGCATGCATAGGCCTACACCATGTGCACTTGTTCACTGACTTCAATTGGAAATCTACCGGTCTCCCCATAAACAATTGAGGAGGAAGTAAATTTACTCAGTTTAAGCAAAATCTTGAGGAACCGCAAATGCAGTTTCTCCAATAATGACAGGTCCTCGTAACCCCATATTTCAGACCCATACATAAGAATGGGTAAAACCATGTGGTCAAATAACTCAAAACAAGTGTCAAGTGAGAGATCAAGTTTCCGACAACTACGAGGTGCCGGAACAGCTGCACCACACAGCGTTACTCCTTGGTACTATGATTCTTTAAGTTACGTTTCGGTTTGTTGTGGCAGTGATCTTATGTCTAAACTTATCCAGCAAATAAGGTTGAAGAAGTGTACGTCTGTCTAATTTAGGCCAACATAAAGCATTAAATATACATAATATTTATAGGCCAGGTCCTACGCACAATACACGCACAATCCTGGCATTTTCGTGTCGGCCACGAGGCCATGCTTTCACCCCCACACACTATAATGAAACGGCCCAATTGTGCTTCTTGTTGTGACTGTGTTTATTATTACCCTCTATGTAAAAGAACTATTCCCTCTGTCAAATATTCGCTCTGTGAACTATTCCCTCTGTCAAATATTCCCTCTGTGAACTATTCCCTCTGTCAAATATTCCCTCTGTGAAATATTCCCTCTGTCAACTATTCCCTCTGTCAAATATTCCCTCTGTGGAATATTCCCTCTGTCAACTATTCCCTCTGTCAAATATTGCCTCTGTGAACTATTCCCTCTGTGAAATATTCCCTCTGTCAACTATTCCCTCTTTGAATTATCGCGCTGAGATTTTGGCGGAAAATACCGCCCATAAATAGCAATCTTGAAGAGGGGTAGTGACTATAAATACCACAGATGGCAACACTTGAGGAACTCCTTACGTTGAGGAACATTCTAAAATACGGGCCATAGTCTGATATAGACATTAATCATATTATTCAAGGCATAAAATCATTTGTTTGGTGGGCATAAATCACTCATATGAGTGCTTTTGGAGTTGAGAATTCTTCAGATATGCATTTATTGGTGGTCTGCTCTGAGCAGACAAATTTGGCACCATCCTGGCTATAGTGCTGCCACCTGTGGTATGCATAGTCACTATCTCCCTCTTCAAGAGTGCTGGACGGCCTGCACAGTAATGTCTGCGAAATTAATATTTTCTGTGTCAATTCTGGAAAAAAGAAAATTATAAGATTTAGTCTAACACAGTTATCAATCATATTCAAGAAATAATATGTCAAATATTTATCTATTTACTGATTTGTTGATCCTAATATAATTCTAAAAATCAGCACACAAACACCAAGTACATGAAACAGAAATTTTATTATTTATTTTAAGCTAGTAGCATCAATTGACGGACTGACACGCTGAACGCCACTGATATATTAATAACTTGCGTTCAGCTGACATTATGGATTTTTGACGGTCCTTCATCGCAGGAGGACCAAAATAACAAAAAATATTCAGAGTGAAACTTTTGATGGCAATATAAAAGTTATAAAATATCTTTTTGTCTATCACATAGGCCTATTTGCTGTTGTGACGGTAGATACATGTAATAATGGTTTCAGCTCAGTCTTTTCTAGAGTTTCAGATTGTAAAGTTCCACTTGAAAAAGACCCCGGTTGGGGTCGAAAATTCGTGAATTTTGTGTGTCAATTTTGTGCTTTTCTGTATCTTGTTTTCATTATTACCTAATGATAAACAAGAAGTCAATCTCCAGAATTCACGAATTTTCGACCCCAACCGGGGTCTTTTTCAAGTGGAACTTTACAATCTGAAACTCTAGAAAAGACTGAGCTGAAACCATTATTACATGTATCTACCGTCACAACAGCAAATAGGCCTATGTGATAGACAAAAAGATATTTTATAACTTTTATATTGCCATCGAAAGTTTCACTCTGAATATTTTTTGTTATTTTGGTCCTCCTGCGATGAAGGACCGTCAAAAATCCATAATGTCAGCTGAACGCAAGTTATTAATATAACAGTGGCGTTCAGCGTGTCAGTCCGCCAACTGATGCTACTAGCTTAAAATAAATAATAAAATTTCTGTTTCATGTACTTGGTGTTTGTGTGCTGATTTTTAGAATTATATTAGGATCAACAAATCAGTAAATAGATATATATTTGACATATTATTTCTTGAATATGATTGATAACTGTGTTAGACTAAATCTTATAATTTTCTTTTTTCCAGAATTGACACAGAAAATATTAATTTCGCAGACATTACTGTGCAGGCCGTCCAGCACTCTTGAAGAGGGAGATAGTGACTATGCATACCACAGGTGGCAGCACTATAGCCAGGATGGTGCCAAATTTGTCTGCTCAGAGCAGACCACCAATAAATGCATATATGCTTTTCTTTCAGCTAAATCAGTTTCTCCTTAATTACATCCACTCCCTTTATTAGGTCCAGCAACCATCCGTGGGGCTTGGACACTTTTCTTTCCTTAATTACATCCACTCTCTTAATTAGGTCCAGCAACCATTTGTGGTGCTTGGACACTATTCTTTCCTTTCACCCATCCTGTCTACACAGGTGTTAGTTCTACATTTGGGTTTCAGCTCAGTCTTTTCTAGAGTTTCAGATTGTAAAGTTCCACTTGAAAAAGACCCCGGTTGGGTGGGTCGAAAATTCGTGAATCCTGGAGATTGACTTCTTGCTTATTACCGGTATAATAATGAAAACAAGAGGCCCTTGGGCCTTGCGCTCAGCTGACTATGATCTGCCAACTCAAGAGGGTGAAACAGGCATGACAGGGGAAGCGAGATACAAGTACTATACGAACCTTTTTAATGGTTACCTGAAACGGTTTTACCAACTTCTGGTATCTGCATAATACTGTAGAGCATTAATCAGGCATGATAATCGGGTCATCCATTTTCAAGTTATGGGAATTTTAAAAGGATGACTACACACCCTAACAACCATGTCAGGCAGCGGTGAACAGCACATTTGCTACTGATGTCATTGGATTTTTAAACATATAAAAAACATTAAAATAACTCATTTAACTCGGGCAGTTAGGTGTAGTTTCGATGTATTGTTCAGTCAGTCGTATTCTGAGGACAATATTTGGATTTCTGGACAGCACAATTGACCTCACGAACCCACCGCCTGGACAGCCATGATACCAAGTTGTTTGGTTGTCATGCAGAAACACATCTTAAGGGCAAGCCGTCGTTTGACATTTTCATATTGCTTGAATTGAGGCACCTATGAGAAAAGCAATAAAGACACCTCCAGTTGACTGTTTTTATGGCCCAATGTGATCACTATGCTTTATAGAAACAGAAAATGAGCAAAGTCCCAAGAATTACAGCTTAATTTCATTACATAATCAATAACAAAGAAATTCACCAAACATGAAAAACAGGTAAAATTTTCTTGGAGAAGGAGCGTGTAAATGACGCATTGAAGGTGTGACAACAATGTCACAAACACATAGAACCTGGGGTGACGAGGGTGTCCTGACATGCTCTTCGTGTGAACCATACACGCTCAGTACAAAAAGGACAACCAGGAAGTAAAATCCAAATCCAATATGGCCGCCCTGTTTTGGAAAATCTGACAGTGTTCATAAAATTCACATGCCGAGTACTCTATGCCTGTTGAAAATATTGCTGTCGAAATGGGTGGACTAAGTAGAAAAAAACCCGAACTTTATGGTCCACATGTCGTTTGATCTTCAAAATGTAACATTTCGTGGGAAAGTGTACCGATTACTAGTCTTTTGTTTCAACTTATTAGCTAATCAGTGCGTTCCAAGATGCGTCTGATTCGATTCCTTTTGACTTATAGACCCCAGAGGTGCCTTCATTTCCGTCATACAACTTGTACTTTTATGGTATTTTGACATATTTTATTTACAACGCCTGACCACATTTCAAAAATTCACAACAACGGCTCGCCCTTAAATTTGGTATAACACTGTTATTAATGATCCAGTCTTCATGCAACTTTCACTGAACTGTTTTTTACTCGAACTACTTTTCAGAGAAAAAAATCATGAAATGCGTTTCAGGTAAGCTTTAATAATGGTTATAGCAAGCAAATATTAGCGTTCCTCGTGGAAATCAGTGGAAAGAGGTTAATATCTATCACTTCGTGAATCAAAAAGAATATGAAATAGAAATCGGGTATCTTTAGGTGAAAGACATTGCTTCCTACCAGATTCGAACCCACGGACCCTCGCATGAGGCATCAATCGCCAGCACCAAGGGGCAGAAGATATCTTATCAGGTCATTTGGGTAGGAAGGAGTTAATATCTCTTGCTGAATCGAGATAGATATCGTATTACACACATTGGGTGGGTGGGAGGGAGTTCCACTTCGTGAATCGAGACAGATAGGCCTACATGTTGTGTCATCAGACCCATTTGGTGGAAAAGGCCCGGGTTAATACATAGAGAAGGATATCGTAGTGGGCCTACTCGGTGAGGAGGGGTTAATATCAGATAATATACATGTACCTGCAATTCTTGGTGAGTCGAGATAGATATCTTTACCCAGTCGGCCAGTGGAGCTGAATCGGTTAATGTCGTCCTGGGTACACCTCAGTATTACCCTGGGTATTCTGGGTAATCCTTTTTGTTACCCAGGACGATCCTGGGTATAAATAAGGTACCTTAACATTACCCAGTTTGAAATCCGCGCCATTCTCCACTTGCGCTCGAGTACGGTACTGTCTTATTCTAGCCCGCTACGAATTTATACACGTATATTTTGACGTGGTGATCGTCAGCAGCTGTCAGAATGGCAACTCGCGTTAAAGACCGCGATATTACTGTCGTATTTGCAATCTATTCCATCCTATGGCGCGGATTTTAAAACTGGGTATAGTTAAGGTACCTTATTTGTACCCAGGACGATCCTGGGTAACAAAAAGGATTACCCAGGATTACCCTGGGTAATTATGAGGTGTACCCAGGACGACATTAACCGATTCAGCGCCAGTGGATGGTAAGGGGTTAATAGATGGGAGCCACGTCATTCACTTTTGGGCGGGCTTTTGGGATCTGTACCCGAAAGTGCCTGAGGAAGTCAGGAGGTCGAAAATTTGCGAAATTCGGAGGCGACTTATGTTTACCGGTACTATCATTTTGTGTGTCGTTTTTTTGTGCTCTATGTTGGATATCGAGAAACTGAAAGTCTCAGATCATGGTGTGACATCTGTCAGTGTTTCTACATGCCAGTGTTTCCCCTAAACGCTGGCAAATTCATGAATTGATCAACACGTTTCTGTGTGTATTCCTTAATGTCAGGTCGCAGCTTATTCCGTCAGACAAGAGTCGGGGAGAATTACGGTCGTTTCGTTACACGGCCTTTTCGTTACCGTCAGTTCGTTACTTGTTTTGGTCGTTACCCGAATTTGGTCGTTTCGTTACATGCGTTTGGATGTTTCGTTCTCAGAGAAGACTAGGAAAATTCAAAGACGTTACACAGGTGTGAAAGGAATCCAAGTCCCATTGGAATCAAAGTCCGGTCTTATTGTTCAGCGAGGGATTAGAATATATGGCTAGAGAGACCATGACCATTCAATATAGGCGGGTGTCTATAAAACGAAGACCTAAGACCTAAGACCTTAGACCCACTATAAAATATAGGCCTAACCTTCTGGAGGATCTGCATTCCTAGGACGCTCATTCCTATTACACCTACGCCCACCTCTAATTCTGTGTGCTACATCATTGACTAAAAGTCGAATTCCCACTTTCCACACTAACTCTATCATAAAAACATTTGAACCATACAAAAGGTAAATAATTCTTTATCATAAAATTAAACTCGGTGAATCAATTATTCTCTGCAATGAATGAAAAATGTTGATTTTGTTGCGATGTTCTTCGAATGTTTTGGTACTTGATCACCGAATAGGCTCAGATTGTACTCGAATAAAAGCATTTTTCCGATAAAAATCAAAGATGAGTCGCCAGCAATCTCTGGTGAAATAACTAAGGAAGACCTTCCGAAAGTTTGGAGGAATTTAGACCGGTAGGTTTGCTGCAAAAGAGGTTTTTGTAAAACCGAAAAAACACAAATCACACCAGTTTGTTGGGGTGTTTTGTGTGCATGTTCACTGGGATTGATTACGTAATCACCTGCGTTCGTTTACGTCCGCACTTATTACAGCGGGGGCTATAATTAGCGGGCTTGGAGCGAGGTTGTCATTCACTGTTTGGCACTTGCTGACTACATATTTAGAGACTTTTTGAAGCGAATATCCTCCCCATCGATCATCATGTCTGACGCAGCATCGAAGTCACCAGCCAAGAAATCGGCTCCCAAGAAACCAGCGGAACACCCGAAATATTCCGACATGATCGCTGCAGCCCTGAAGGATTTGAAGGCCCGCACTGGATCCTCCCGGCAGGCGATTGTCAAGTACATCAAGGCGAACTACAAGGTCGGCGATTCCTGCGATAGTCACGTGAAACTCGCCCTGAAGAGAGGTGTCGCTGCTGGATTGCTGGTCCACGTCAAGGGGACAGGAGCCAGTGGAAGCTTCAAGCTGAGCGACAAGGCCAAGAAACCAGCAGCTCCCAAGAAGAAACCAGCTACGAAGAAGCCTGCTGCCAAGAAACCAGTTGCGAAGAAGTCAGCTGCTGCCAAGAAGGCGACGCCCAAGAAGAAAACAGTTGCGAAGAAAGCGGTGAAGAAACCAGCAACCAAGAAGCCAGCTGCGAAAAAAACGCCAGCCAAGAAGCCAGCTGCGAAAAAAACGCCAGCCAAGAAGCCAGCTGCCAAGAAGGCGACCGCCAAGAAGCCAGCTGCCAAGAAGTAAAGATGTCTCGACTGTGACATCTCATCAATTCAACGGCCCTTATCAGGGCCACCCCAAATATTTACAAAGAGACCAATCTGTACCACTGATGCCCTGCACTTGTTTTATAAAAAGGCCGGGGATATTTACCCGACGGTCGGTCCCGCAGGTAATGAATTTCGTCTTGCAGAAACGACGGTCGTTTCCGCAAGTAAATATGCTGTCTTGCAGACCCGACCGTCGTTTCCCCAGTACAGAGCTTTTCTTGCGGCCCCGACGGTCGTATCTGCAAGCCTAATTTAATATCTTCGAGCCCCGACCCGTCGTGACTGCAAGGCCAAATTATCAGCTACGAGACCNTGAACGATCAGGCAGGCTTGTCTAGAATTTTTCCAACACTTTCTATTGTCCTCCCACACTAAGACGCAGGAATGTTAGACGCGTGTAATCATCGTGTGGGTAAAATGCCAGGGATCAGGCAGCTTACAGAACGTAGAACAATAGATTCTAGGCCTATAACCTGTGTAATGCAGAATTTGTACGCTGATTTAGCTAAACACCCTTATTGAATACGGCCCAAGATGTTTTATTCATACGGCCCCTGGTCTATCATTAAGTCTTGTCTAAGCTGCATTTTTTTAAATATACTGGTTACTTTTGACGTACGTACACCCACAATCAAAAGTAAATGCACAGCTAATAAACTTAAATATTTCCCAAAATCTTCAGCGGAACAACCTTTGCTTTTTACGGCAGTTACTTAGGGCATCAAGACACATTTTGAGACCAAAAATATCATGAACTTGCATGAGTTGTATTTTTGACAAAAGTTTGAAATTTCCATAAAAAAGTGTGATTTTCAATCGCATATTTTTTAGAAGTGAAACTAACGTCACTTTAAAGCCTGTTTGTTTCCCAGCAAAAATATTTTTTCAGGTTTAAAAAATTCGGTGGTGAACAGAAGTTACAGAGCATTTTCCAAAATGAATTTCTTTCGGTTTTCCAGTCAAGTCGGGGCTATTCCTTCCGTCTCATTTAGATCGGTCTTTATCTACATGTATTTTTGATATTGTGAATAGGCCTATTCATGGCCTAGTCAACAATAGTTACTCCTGATGACACTCCATTGAGTAATCCAAGGGTAGGCGGTCTTTTGTGTGAGATGAGTGCCGGTGTCCCTTTCTTAATTCCTCCTTACAATTCCTTACCAAGGAAGGCAGGAGAGCCTACGTAACCTCTTATGGAATTGACGCCATTTACTAACTTGACCTACGATGAATGGGACTTATTATTCCGTGAGCTTGATCTTGGGACAATAAGGAAAGGTTGACTATAAAATAAGACTTGAACTGTTGACTGGATTTTCGACTGAAACTTCCGAATAAATTCTTCATAATTACGAAATGGAAGCTCCAATTGAAAATTTATTCGTGTATAGAAACAGGAAAGCTTTAAAATGACGTTGGTTTCACTTCAAAAAAATATGCGATTGAAAATCACACTTTTTAATAGAAATTTGAACTTTTGTCAAAAATACAACTCATGCAAGTTCATGATATTTTTGGTCTCAAAATGTGTCTTGATGCCCTAAGTAACTGCCGTAAAAAGCAAAGGTTGATCCGCTGAAGATTTTGGGAAATACAATGTACATGTATTTAAGTTTATTAGCTGTGCATTTACTTTTGATTAAGGGTGTACCTCCACTTTGTTGTCCATTTTGACTAAGTAAAATCCTCGACGCCAATCATGTCACTAAGCACACTTAATCACATAATTTGTTATGCCCTGAAATGCCGGGAAAATGCATCTGAGAGCGTCTAGATTTTCAAATTTTCCCTGGGGAGGCCCCCCAGACCCCCCGTCGGCTCGCGCCTTCGCGCCCGCATGTCAGGGGCTTCGCCCCATCCTGAGGTGCCCCTTGGATTGGACACCCGCCCTTGGGAAATCCTAGATCCGCCCCTGGGTAGGCCTACCACCCTATTCAAAATTAAGAGGACATTTTACCACCCCCTTTAATTTTTCCTTGGAGGAATTATAGGCCTACTCAGTATTCCTCCAAGATTTTTCGAAGTGGTTAGGCCTACCGGTATTTGCACAGCTTTTAGGCCTACCACCCTGTTTAAAAAAGGTAACTTGCAATGTATTTTCTAGGCTATTACACCACCCTATTTGAATTTCACTCCCACCCTGTTTGCATAGGAAAATGCTATCATCCCGCCCTGTGTCAAGTGAATGAACCAAGGCGCGAGAGCCTTTCTGTAATTCTGTGTGCGAGGATGCCGCCATGGCCGCTGAGACGGCCCCTGCCCGAGCTCGGGCTCACCGTCTGGTGGTGCCATCTATTCGCTGACAAACTCTTAGCCAATCAGAAAGTTGCAAACTGTGAAGTTCAAAATGGTGGACTGAGGAAGGAAATTCAAAACATCGAGTTTCTGTTATCGTCCATATGAATTTATTCTGTGAGGAGGAAATTTATCACTGTGTGATATTTTTAAGATAAATTATCATTCAAACGATTGGATGCTTCAAGTTGGCTGATCGTTGCTTTTGAGGCAAAATATAGACGCGTGATAACTTTTATTTCACTTGATCATCAACCGACCCGCCCTGTGCATTTGCCGTGCATGCGTGCATGCGTGCGTGTAACTTATAGGCTCTACAAGTACATGGCCTGCCCTAGCCTACATGCATGCATGTTTACTTTGAAGTTTGTGCAGGCTGGTGGTGTGCTGTGGGCAAATGTAGTGTAGTTTTAGTGTAGGCAACGTGTGGCTTCGTCCCCGCTGCACTGCAGTTCCACATAGGCCTACATCGACACACCGTCATCACATGTGATCATCAGATCAGCATGATCAGCAGGCACATGCACACAACACGGCTGTTCAGGCTTTTCTTTTGAATCCTTCCACCGAAATGGTTTCATAACCTCTTTAAATTCTTAACGATGCAGTAATATGTCTTACGTGTTTCTTTAGGTGTCATGTTGACATCGTTACAAGGCAATAACTTAGAACGTTGCATCATGAGTATGACATTGCTTGCTCATTTGCATTTCAAATGACAGACTTTGTACACAAAGTCAAAGGAAATTTGTATAGCTTTCTTTTGAATATCTAAGCTCTCCAATAGGTACCCTCCAATATTAGAAATATCAGAAATGAGAAACTTTATTTGATGGTCGCATGTTTTAGACAAAATATGAGTGCAGGCTTTCCTATCTTTCTATTCGCCAAATAAATAATCATTTGTGAGGAAGCTGTTGTCGTCAGAAAAAGTTAAGTACACTCATGGCCAAAAGTAAATGGACAGCAGTTTATCTTGAATATCTCCAAACCAATGGGGTGAAGAAAATTGAATCCGACATATGTAGTGGTAAATTTTCCTGGCTATCTAATGGCATCAGCGTCGAAAAAATCCGCTGAAAACCGCATTTGACAGAAGGAATTTTGTAAAGGCATGTTTTTTGCTACTTTTTTATTTGCATGATTTCATTCAAAATTTATCACTGTGTTCTACTCATCGAGGCCTTTCATAAAATATCCTGAAATTTCAAATAGTCCGTGTAGAAATGTGATTTTGGGGCACTTTTATCCAAATATTTTTGGCCACGCGTGCAACACCTTTGACACAGGCCTGCACTATTGTGAGTTGTGGTGGTGAATGAAAACTAAGTATTGTCATTTCTCGTTCACAATGAATAAAGAAACCCAGTTGTGGCTGAAGGTCGCGTTTGTCATGCAGGGTCCATTTCCATAACGGTCTGCGTCAATTCAGTGGATTCCTGGTAGTTGGCCAATTCACAGCCTGTTGGCACCCCGTCAATCCCACAAACTATTCAATCACTGTCAATGGCCATTGATTTTTATCTACCGGCATGACCATTGGGTTCAAGGGGCTCTGTCAAAGGTGTTGCAAGCATGGGCAACATAATTTTGATAAAAGTGCCCCTAAATCACATTTCTACACGGAATATTTGAAATTTCAGGATATATT
>NMRB01000038.1:5176-67195 GCA_002633025.1 Notospermus geniculatus
CAACACCAACACTAACACCCATTTCAACACCAACTTTGAAATCAAGCAGTGGTGTTGGTGTTAACACCTGGTGTTGGTGTAATCTCATTTCAATGTTGGTGTTGGGTGTTAACCTCAACACCGGTTGTTGAGCTAAACCGCAGCTGGTGTTTACTCCAATAAAATATAAAGGAGTTTCTTGTTGTGTTAACACCCAACCCCTAGGGGTTAACACCAGCTTGATTTCAAAGTTGGTGTCAGTGTTAGGCCTGCATGCATTTACCTCAGAATTTGAATCAACTTCCTCTATTCGGGCCAAAACATAGGCATAAAGCTTGTTATCACCAAATAAGACATCTTACCTGATAAAAACTTGCGAAATCAAAGAAATTTGACCAAACCACAGCCAGCCAAACAACATGGATGACAACCTGGGGATTCCCCAAGGTCAACACCAACACCGGTGTTGACACTGGTGTTAACAACGGTGTTGACTGGGACCTGGTGTTTTGGGCATCAGTTCAACACCATCCACCAACACCCGGTGTAGACCAAACACCAGTGTTGACACCAGTGCTCACTCTCGGTGTCAACACCTGTCATGGTGTTTGGGGGTCTGGGTAGACACCAACACCAACACTGACACCCAACACTAACACCAACACCAACTTTGAAATCACCCAATGTATCCAGATAAACCACACAAAGAAAATGGCGGCATGCCGCGCGTTCGCTTATTAATGACAGTTAAATCAGAAGACTGCAAGTTATTTGAAATAGCCAAACGCCACATTTGATGCACAATATTTTATGCTTTGTATTCAACATACCACTGCACCGGAATGCTCCCAGTTGAGCGTCAAATTAGTGATAAAAGTCAGCATCGATATTTCTGCCGACGACGCGGGATGGTCTGGTTCCAGACGAGTTTTTTGATGATGTCATTACAGTGGCCACTTCAGACAGTTCTGCATTGTGTTTCACAGGTCGGCGCTAGGCGGCGTTATGGACGCACCAACCTGTGTCCGCACGAGCCGCATCACGCCGAATTTGGCGTAAAAAGTAATACGCGGACACATCACCGCCTCAACTCGGTGATCACGTGATCTACTATGCCACGAAAGTAAATCCTAAGAAAATAGCGATATGAGGCTTATTTCTTGCAGACTTTGCCAATAATTGACGGATTTGTCATTTTTGATGAGAAATTGTCACAGACATGACATTGTTGAGAAGAAAAGGATGCTATTTGGGTTTTCACCTCGGCAGCTAACTGTCACTGTGCTGTAACGTAGTGTGAACGTATGTGACGACGCACCAACTAGCTGCCAGTGGCTAACATGACATGTACAGCATATCTCACACAAAATAGGCCTATGTATGTCATAATCATGACGGATAATGCGATGCCCACACACGGAGACATCCTAGGTAGGCCTATTTGACGAGATTCTGCAATTTATAAACCCGAAGCGAGGAATTCCCGCCATCTTGAAAATGCAACAAGTAGTCCCAAAATTTCCCATGACGCGTTGCGCGTGCGGTGACAGGTCAGTGCGAGGTAGGAGCGCTACCTGTCGTGACAATGGACAGTTCTGAGGAATTCGGCAGATTTCGTGATTTCTCATTTTGCAAAATTGTGTATTACGTCATGGTTTGGGAGTATCACTAATTTTCATGATTTCTCATTCTGATATGCAAATTATTCTGACAGTTCATTCTCAGACATGCGAAAATAGGCGATTCGTAATAAATTTATGTACTTAATTTACTTGCATAGAGTCTATACTCTTAATCAAAATATATTCCATTGTAGTCTGTGGTTATCTGGTTATTCATTCACTAACTTTATTAGAATTCATAGTAAATCTATGTTCTCCACGTGTAGACTGGTCCCCTGTCGTAGTTCTCGCTTCACTACTACGACAGGCATTTTGAACGCCACCTCGGCATGTGATTGGTCAGCCAAACGTCATCAACTGTCGCGCCATGAGTCATATCTATTTTTAGAGACTCCCCGTAACGTTGAAAGTCTTTATTGCTCATTTGCATACGTGTGTCAGAAAACAGGCAATCATGGCGGACGCGGCCTGTCGTAGTAGTGGAGGAACGGAGCGATACGACAGGGGACCAGTCTACTCCACGTGGTGACTCTAGTTCCACCGACCTTCTTCAGATGGCGCTCTTCGTTATGAAAGTCATAGGTCAGGTGAAGGCTGAAACTGATCCTCTATACTCGTGATGCTCCACAAGTACGAGGGCAAACAACCAGGTTGGACCAGTCGAAACAATAAGGCGAGAAATGAACAACGAAATTGAGATTGTTGCCTTTCCCTAACGCACGATAACAGTTACATATGGACAAATTTGTGGTTAAGCTTCCCGGGCCTACACCAGCTGGCACTGGACCCTCGAAATCCAAAGGGAAGGGCTTGAAACAAGTCACTTTAAAGTCACTTGGGGTTGGTATCTCTTGCGTGCATGCAATTCAAATTCAAATAAAATTCATGACACCTCAAAACAAATTATACTCTCGATTTACAAGTAGGCCTAGGCCGGAACGCGTTTTTAGAATCCCCGATCAGTGCCCAAAAAAAGGTCATCGATCGACGGAATAAAATAAGCCGCATTGTACAATAGGAGTTCCATTGTGTGCCTTGGAGTAACGTCACTTCCGATCGGGAATTCTAAACTTTAGCCCCTAGGTAGGCCTACTGTAACAGTGTCCTTATTTGGAACGAATTTAGAACCCCTGGTCAGTGCCCCCAACAATGGTCACCGATTAATTAATGGAATAGGCTAAGCCGCATCGAACAATAGGCCTCCGTAGGCCCTATCTGAATACGGCACTCTTTAGCCTATCGCTGGCCTCACCCAAAAGTCACTTTCAGTATCAGGGATTCTATAAAGTTTAGCCTGATTTTCATGCATGTTTTCTTTCCTTTTCCAGAGGGTTGTTGTTGTTGAAGATCTCAAGAAAATCAAAGCAACACTGGTTGACAAGAAGACGTCAAATGAAGATTTAGTGAAAGCCCTGAAACAGCTGGGCAAAAAGATCCCTTCAAAAGAGATCATTATGGAATTGAAAATAGGTGTGTTCATGATCCGAGTACATGCATTTGTTATTATGTCGCCAAAGATCACACAGAGGAAATGCAGATGTGCACAGAACCAGCCTCAGTTCATATCAGAGTTTTTCACCCTTGTGGCATGAGAAATTTGCAAATGAACTTTTCAGTGTTCTACACATATTTTTAATAACTTGCATTCTCTTCTTAATCATTAATTGTGATCTTCTGCAGGCCAAGTTGTGAGGAAGCTAACTCGACATGATAATACTGATGTTGCTAAGGAGGCCAAGGTCATTTACCATCAGTGGAAACAGTTCTTTACTAAGAGGGCAAAGCTGAAACCAATTGAAGTCAAATATGATGAGAAGACAGAAGCACTGAGAAAAAAAGCAAGAAAGCATTTAGCAAACACTTTGGGTGTTCAGGTAACCAGACGGGGCGGTCAAGTTTGGAATGGCCATGGACAATTTCTTATTTACATGGCGTGATGGCTGTAATACTTTGAAATTGTCTGAGAAGTTTGGTCGAAAACATGTTTCTAAGTGATTTGGTTATTTCCCAAGCCATCCCAGGGCTTTATAGTTAGCCGAGCTATTCTTCTACCAGGGGAGTTTGGTTGCTGGCAGCAGATCTGCCTTCCCAATCACCAAGAAATCATGCCTGTGAGCTGTGTCACGGACATGAAACATGCTAAGATGAGGTACGGTAGCGCACATAGGTTTAGCTCACAAACATGATGACGGTGGCAGACATGATCTCACTTAGACTTCGGTAATGTGCGACCAGCTTTACTGGAGGTTAATCAATGTCCTGATGAAAGTGTTCTTCCTTTCAGGAAAGTCATGACATAGTTACAGGAATAGAGAAGGAAGCATTCAACATGTGTAAATCAGTGTCACTGCATATCTACAATCGTGCTCTCAGGACTATTATTCTAAAAGCTAGAACTGATGATCGAATGAAGAAAGACATTCTAGATGGAACTTTACCAGTCACTTTTTTAGTTAAAAAGTATGCGAAAAGAGGAGAGATTTAGCCAATGATCTGGTATTGATTTCAACCTAAGTTATTTAGACTTTCATCATTCTTACACATAGGACCTCATTGTTTCCATGATGATCTCATTTTGGCACAAGTTGGGATTCTGGTGCTGACATTGTAGAATCAGAATAAAGGTGACTGCATTCCTTCCAGAGATGGGGAGGCTGGACGTGGACACTTTTCCCTCTGAATGGAGGGGCAGAAAGATAGGTGGAATGCAGTGGAAGTGTTTGACCACATAAGGCGAGCAAAATCGATGCTACCTTTTTGCTTGAAGAAAATATGAATTGTTTTCAGTCGCCATTTGCAGTGCGCTTCCTTATGGCTACCGCCCCCTTAAGTACTTATCTGGCGATTAACTTGACAGACGACGAGACTGCTCGCCAGGCTGGGGGTGGGGAGCTTGTAATAGCTGGGACTATATATGCTTGATGCAGCTTTGATAGAACTTCTGATGGAGGTGCGATGAGAAGTGTCGGTAACCCACGACCCTGCAGCTGCCCTGCAGTCATACAGGCGTGGGGAACCGATCACCCTCACCGCACCGCGCACATTTAGAAAGCCCGCCACAGTTGATAGATGTATTCTTTTTTGTAGATAAGAGTACAAAGTAGTGTTGTGGTAGTTGGAGATGGAGATGGAGATGCGGTGAGAAGTGCTGGTGACCCACGACCTTGCAGCTGCTCTGCAGTCATGCAGGCGTGGGGAACCAATCATCCTCACCGCACCGCGCACATTTAGAAAGCCTGCCACAGTTGATAGATGTACATGTATTCTTTTTGTAGATAAGAATTCAAGTAGTGGGTAGTTTGAGATGGAGATGCGATGAAAAGCGCCGGTGACCCACGACCCTGCAGCTGCCCTGCAGTCATACAGGCTCGGGGGACCGAAACACCCTCACCGCACCGCCAAAACCTGCTACGCTAAAAAACTGGTAAAACACAATAATAATTTTGAATTTGTTTCTTGGACAGCGGCCGATACCTCCCAAACCCCTCCGGCAGGCGGCACCCGACAGGCACGGCCTGTACTTCCACCATGACAGAGGAGGATGGGAGGCACTACCAGGTAAGTCACACCATGAAGAAAAAAGGCAAACTTTTGATAAAGCGGCAGTAATGTGGTATGAAAGTGACTAGTTGTGATAATTGTATCGATTAGTTACTAAGGATGTGGCCACACCCCCTACGTCAGGCGGCACCCTACAGACACAGTCTGTGCTTCCACCATGACAGAGGGGGGCATCACCATCTAAAGTGGAGAGATGGAATAAAGGAGACAACGTTACGAGTAACACATGATTTAATTACATTACAATTTCAAAGGTAGTATCTCCGGGAGAAAGACTGCAACCGATTGGTCTTCTAAGAGTCTATTGAAGTATGCTGCAATTGAAGCATCTACACCTTCATTTTCTTTGCTAATTTTTAAAGAACACCGTACACGCCATACAGCATGCTTATAAAAAGCTAAGCAGCGGCTCTGATCTTCTGTGCAACCAATGTTAAAAAATACTTTTTCTTTTGTTAAAATCTGCCAGTTGCATGAGGCACATACAAGTTGTTTCACGCGACGCAATTTAATACAATCAATAAAAAGGTGTTCTAGTGACTCTAGTTCGTTCTCCTCTCGACAGAGGGCACAGAAGTATTCTGCATTCATATTAAAACGTTGCAGTCTTTCTCCCGTAGGTAGGGCATTGTGGATTAGCTGGAATGAAGTATCCTTGATAAAATTGTTTACTTGACATTGGACATGAGATTTATAGACTCGGTCCCATGGAACCCATGGGTACCGAGTCTCTATTGTTGGCTTCTCTGAGAGATTCAGAGCAGTATATATTTCAAACTTTTTGATCTCAATGAAGTTCCTACCGGGAAAAAGCTGACCAACCTGATCGATGACATTAGATAAGTGTCTATATATCTCTGTCTTGGTAAAGGTATGGAGATATCTATTTGATCCGAAATCAGGATTCTGATGACGGAGTGTGTGCCCGAGTCTATAAATGATTTGACTGACCCATTGATTTTCCGGTTTCTTTAACCCCTCTTGAATTCTCCCAAACCAAAAAGTGGATAATTTGTTTTTAATATTAATTAACCCTATTCCCCCTTCACATGGCGTTTTTTCCAGCGTTGTTCTTTTAATCATTTCATTTTTTCTAGGGTACCATAAAAAGTTGTAGATGAGCGTTTGGACTTCCTTCATAACGTTCTCGGGAATTCCTCTTACCCGACCTATATACCAGAGACCACTCAAAACGTAAGTGTGAATGATCAGCTTTTTCCCGGCCATAGAGAGGCGTCTTTGCTTCCACATATTGAGTTTGTTTCTGATCTTATTTAAAATATCTTCCCATACTGTGTTTGCTTCTAGTCCAAAGGTCAATCCCAATATTTTTGTTGTCGTCCTAAAAAGTCCCCTTGGTAATTTACGTGGATAGTTTCTTTTCCATTTCCCCAGTGGTAAGATGGTAGTTTTTTCTTTATTTATTTTTGATCCTGAAGCCCTCCCAAAAAAGTTCGCAATCGTCATAAATATATTTTAAAGAATCTGCGCTTCCAATGAAATTAATGAGATCGTCAGCAAACTGTTTGACCTTTTGCTCATGTATATTTGGAATTTTGATGCCTATAATTTGTGGGTTCGCTCTCAGCTTTTCTCCTAGTAGCTCAATGCATAAAACATAGAGTAGCATAGATATAGAACAGCCCTGACGGACAGACCTCTCTATAGGGATCCTGTCCGTCAGGGCACCATTAACATTGACACGACTGTAAGTTCCCTCATATAGTGTTTTAACCCATTTGATAAAAAATGGCCCAAAACCCAATGATTCTAAAACCTTTATGATAAAATCCCTTTCCAGGCGGTCAAAAGCTTTTTCTTGATCAATGCAGACGATTCCACCCTGTAAATTATTTGCGTTACAATAGTCAACCAAATCTTGGATTAAGTATAAATGATCGTTTATTGTTCGTCCAGGAACGCCACAGGCCTGATCACTGTGAATCAAAACTGACATGACTTTCTTTAAACGGTTGGTTAAAACTTTGCTCAGTAGTTTATAATCAACATTAAGTAAGCTGATTGGCCTCCAATTTTTTAAATCTCTAGGATCCCCTTTATTTTTATATATAATGGTGATAATTCCTTCTTTTTGAGAATCTGATAAGTTTCCTACAAAGTAATTATTATTTAAAGTTTCAGTGAGATCTTCCCCTATATTATTGCCCAGAATGTGACATAAAATTCTTTTGGTAGACCGTCTGAACCTGGAGACTTATTATTTTTCATTTGAGATAAGGCCTTTTTACATTCATCTACCGTGATTAATCCCTCACATTTAGTTCTGTCGTCATTTGTTAGTGTGTTCCTAATACATTTAAGAATGTCAGTTTGTGCTGTATGGTCTGTTCCCTCTGATCGATATAGTTTTCTATAGAAATCCTGAACCCCTTCTAAAATATCTGTTTTTTCCGATGTTTCAATATTATCCCTCAGTATTGTGTTTAATTGTTTGCTTTTCCCTCTTGTTTTTTCCAGATCAAAAAAGAATTTAGTTGGTTTTTCCCCTTTCTCAATATACTCCAGTCTACTTCTAACCTGTGCCCCTTCTAATTTCCTGGTCTCTATTTCTTTTAGTTTTATTTTCAAGCGTACTATTTCTTCCCGTTGACCCTGATTTAAGCTTTCTTTTTCCATTAAGTTTCTTAACTTATTCTTAATTTGGTTAGCTTCAAGATTTTGGGCAGTTGCTTTTGATTTGGAAAATTCAATTGCGTACTCTTTTATTAAGTTCTTCCCTTGGTCCCACCATTCTTGATGATTCATTGTTCCCTTTTGAGATCGCCATTCTTCCCATAAATTTTCAATTGCCAATTTAAAATCTGCGTCCTCAAGGATGCTTGTATTTAATTTCCATAAACCGGGTCCCCATTTATTCCTTTTCATAAAATTGAGTTTAAAACCAAAAATGTCATGATCTGAGAATGGAACTGATTGATGTACGTAACCATTAATCAGGGGTATAAAAGAATGATGAAAATAAAACCTGTCTAAGCGAGTCGAAACTTTTTCTGTCCTTCTTGTATAGATTTTCTTATCATTGTAAATTTCTCTCATGGGATCAATAAGTTCTAGTTCATCTATGATTTCAAGAAAGGCTCGTTTTCCTTTTTTGGCCGTTTCTTCCGTAGCTCTGGATACTTGTTCCTTAGAGATCCTATCATGACTTGCGTCTTCTATAAAATTAAAGTCGCCACCAATTATGGTAGGGATGGAGCTGTTCAGTTTAGGCTTAAGGTCTTTAAAAAACTTGGATCTTTCAGTGCCCTCGTTTGGTGCATAAATATTTAAAATATTAATATCTTGTTGATCTAAAGTCGCTTCTATAAGTAGGGTGTTCCCATTTCCATCTAATCGAGATTGTTTTTTAATTATGAAAGAATGATGTTCTTTTATAAAAAAGGCAGTTCCTCTGGAGAGAATAGTCCCTTGGTTGAAATAGGTTTTCACGTTTAATATATTTTCAATAGATTTTATCAAAGTCGGTGGAACTTTATGAGTTTCTTGAAGGAGTAAAATATCAAATGGCGTTGATTTGAGATGATTTAAAATTTCGTTTGATTTAGTTCTAAACCCTGCCGAATTGAGGGTAAGAATGATCATGATAGTAAAGGTAATGTACTAGTAATCGAGAGTATCAAAAAAGTGTCTATTTGTTTAAGTATGAGAATTTGTTTTCTCCATTTCCTCCTCTGACAGGGGACTCAGAGGAGGTTCCGGTTCATCCTCGATCAGTTCTTCGAGGTGTTGATCTTTCGTCATCTTCGGTGTAGATGTTGTAGTTTCTTGTCGCGTTGGAGTTCTTCTTCCCATCACGGTTTCAGTGGTTCTCTTTTCTGCTGGCCATGTTGGGCGGTTCTCCCTAGCAGGGGGTTCGCTGCTAGGCAAAGGGGGAAAATTTGTCTGGTATTCGGGAGTGTCTTGTAGGCACACTCGTTTGGGGGGACATTCCTCTATCTCATCTATCTTTTCTTCGGTGGTTGGGTCCTTAATTTTGATTGGGAGTTTGGATTTCCCTTCTTTTACTATGGGCTCTGACCAGGCACTGAGGCGATCAAGATCCTCTGCGCACTCCTTGGCCAGCTGGTCCCAGGATTTTTTGGTTACTGGGCAGTCACGTTTGAAGTGACCTTTATTACAAATTGGACATGTCACCTTTTTATTCTGACATTCCTTTGCAGGATGCCCTCTCCTCAGGCAATTGGTGCATTGGATGGTAAGATCCTGTCCCTCGTATCGGAACAGGATCTTTACACCTTTAATAAAAATATGCGTCGGTATTGGCTTCAGTACCTTGGCATATTTGCAATGCCTGATTCCTGACTCTATGTGCCTGTATGGCGGCTTTAAGTGGCCTCTGAACAGGGCGACAACATTTACGTAGTCTCCCAGCCTGGCGCGCAGCAGGTCATCCGGCAATTCATAAGGACAGCCTATGATATGTATGGCCTGGAGCTCTGGGCGTGGTCTATTATAAATACTGACCGCCTCTCTTGTATTGAAGGGAATCGACTTGATTTCAATGTTGGAGTGATATTTCAAAAACCATTTCTTTCCCCGTTCATTCAGGAAAGTGATTTCAAAACTGTTGTATACCTTCTGAACACATACAATATCATCCACAGTTACCCCTATTTCAAGGAACCTGTCCACAATGTCAGTTTGTATTAGAGAGTGTTCATGCGGAGTCAAGAGTATTACCGTCAGGTCTCTTGGGATTGCTTCCCTTTTATCTAGTTCAACTTGTGTCATTGTTTATTTTAATACACAAACACATACAGTCAAATACGAGAACAATATAAATAGTATATGATTTCAGATCCTCAGTGATTGCGAAATCGAGTTGTTGCCAATCCGTGTGTGGTTCGTGTACTCGTGCGGTGGTGAGGTGAAGAACAGAAATAATAGCAAGCAGCCCAACTAATCACAAAGAGTCAAGCAACGGAGACGAAATGAAATAAATCAAGGGAAGGAGAAACCAAAATTACGAACTAAGGTAAATGTGAGTCCAAGTACTTCGGTACTAGATGTTGAAAGGTGTATATAGACGTAACACGGTAGATCTCCTTATCGTTTCAGTGTAATCCGATTGGTTGAAGCGAGCATAAATACGCCGGTGACGGCGTGCAGTGTCACATGTACATGGTCATGTACACGTTGCATGTGCATGTACAGATTTCGTGTATGCCGACAGTGACAGTGATAAATCCAATCAATCAAAGAAACGAGATCGAATAAAGTAAACGAAATGAAAGCAAAACAAAAGAGTACTTAACGAAGGTGAGTGTAAACAGAACGTAAAGGCGTGCGTTTCATCGTCCCACAGCAGGGTAAGGCTTCTTGACAAGACGTGCGGTCTGCTTTGTACGAGCCATCTTGTTTGTATGATATGAATTCTGCACAGGTCGAAAATGTTTTATACAAATCCATTCATGAATTCAATAACGCTGGTTGGTCAATTTCGTCACCGCTGCCGAATGTGGAGTACGTGATTGGTCAATTTCGCAAGTAGACATGAAATTAGCATACAAACCAAAACAACGGCGGACGCCGTCTGATTTCGCATGGAAATTGTGTTTGGTTCGATTCCATGCACAAATGCACTGTTGTACACATCATTTAGAATGCACTGGTGTATCATATCAATTTGGTCCATCATCAAACTCAATTTTAACCCACTATTACTACGTTACATCCTAATGATGAAATAGCGTTAGAATATGAATTCAATTTACAGTTTCTGCACATTGGCTGAAAGTTGATCAAACTTTAGTTTAACGCTTAGTTTAATCAGTTGAGTAAAGGTTTAATATGTCCCAACCAGCCTAGAATGTGTGTGTCTGTTTGCGACATAATAATGTGGCCATGCACAACAGTAGGCTTAAAACCGTGACAACAGTGCGGGGCAGGAACACCTTGTATGCTAGGCCCGTACTAGGCCTAGGCCTAGACCTATTTTTTCAGCCCCATCGCAAGGGCCGAGGCCTATAGTAGGCCTACATGTTCACAGCTGGCAACATTTCAATCGAACTTTATTCATTTTGTCCTACATTTGTAGCACAATTCGGCCTACGAGGGGATTCATTGTGGCATTCGTTGGTGTCCCTGAAGCCAGGGAAACAGTTAGTAGTCTACGTCATTATTGCTTTTATATGGGTAAAACCAGTTACTGCTATTGTTACGGCAATTTTTGATACATTTGCCATCAGGATTAGGATTAGGCCAGGCCCAGAGTGAAAATACTGACTGCTGTACCCTGTCGTAATTCTCGATTTTCCTGTGCCTTAATTGAATGACTTATTTCGCATATGGTAGCAATTGCAACACCTCGAAAAATAACTTAATGAAAAGAAAAAAGAATAAAATACAAAAGATGATAAAAGAAGAAAAGACAAAAATGAAAAAAGCAGTGGACGGGATTCGAACCCGGGGCGCTGGGTTGCGAAGGAATGATCATTACGCCCTGAACCAACCGTGCTACGCCACGAAGACGTACAACTGCAGTGACGTCCTGGTGACGTGCGCTACACCTCAACGGCAACGCACGGTAGCGTTGCTATGATGCGCTTTGGGTAAATCTGTGACGTCATCGTGACGTCATCAAATCATAAGTTTGAAATTAAATCTAAATTTACAAACAAACTGCTGAGCAAAGTGACTAATAGGAGCAGTCAGCCGCGCATATTGCTAACAGATGGCAGCACATTCTTAGCGGACCAAATGTACAGGAAATCTATTATGATCGCTGCTCGATCGATAACGACTGGGTCCGCTAGATGCATTGAATTGGGCCCTAGTGACACCTAGTGGTCAACTCGCTGACAGCTCCTATTGCGCAATCGATACATCATTTCCAGTCCTCCTTAACTTTCATGCGAAGTTTGAGCGCTTAACAATGCCGTATTGTGTGTTTTTGGCACGCTGTTTTCCACAGGCCGAATTTCTTACATGAGGAGAAATTCAGAGTCGGACCGCCTGTGACGTCAGCAGCTTCGCTATGGCCGCTGCGCGGCGTTCCGGGTCCTTTGCGTCCAGTAGTCTTGAACGTTAGTTGGGGTGTTGATATTTTTGGTCACTGTACTGGGAGGGGAAGGTAGTCAGCTGCCCCTGCATTCAGAGAGACAAGTGAATAGTCTCTCTGAATGCAGGGCAGCTGATAGGGATCTGTGGTTATAAGTATTTATTTAGCAAGTATGGTTACGCAGTTTGGTAGGAAAATGGAAGGCCTGGGGGAGACATTCCTCCTGCGACTTACGCCCGTATTCTGAAAACTCACTCACACTCACACTCCACTCATACTCAAGTGAGTGTCACTCAAGTGTGGCTCAAGGGACACTCAAGTACGAGTGTGAGTGGTACCTCAATAATTTGAGGGACCACTCACACTAAATGAGTGATGCATATTTTTAGATTCACTGAGGTCACTCAACTGTCACTAAGTCAAGTGTCCCTTGAGTATAGTTGGTCATCAGTGTGCACACTGGTTTTGTATTGCCAGTCTGGTACAAGTGTGAGTGTGACCTGAATAATTTGAGGACCACTCACATTTAATGAGTGAGGCTTTAGTTAATAGGGAGTTTGAGATCAACGACTTATCACGGATCCTTATACGTATACGGATCGAAATGCACACAAAATTTGTCCTCTTTGTACAGAATTCTATCCGTATACGTATAAGGATCCGTGATAAGTCGCTGATCTCAAACTCCCTAATCTGAAAGGGCTCCAGAACTCATCTTCGGTGTGCTTGTCATAGTCAAAAAAATATATTCTCTTCGCAAGTGACCAACATTTTGTTCCAATCGTACAATATTTTCCAAAGTATTAAAGCGATGTAGTCGCGAGAGTTGAAAATGAAATCTCGTTCAGCTATCGCGACCCGCGATAGCTCCCCAATTTCATTCATTGCTCCCGGGATTCTTGAAACTGATCTCAGTGTGATTTCTAGCATCTTTGAATCATCAAATTACGGGTTCGCCGACGTTTTATATATACTAAAACGTTCAAGAAAAATCTTTTATTAATATTATTTCAATGAATTTGGGCGAAATAAATGTTTATCGCCGGGGAAATTTCAAAATCTCACGGGGATTCCCCATGGGATTCCCCCGAGGAACTATCGATGTGCAGTAACTGCAGGGCTCGCGTACATCGCTTTAAGCAACATATAAGCCATTTTGGTGAAAAAAAATTTACTTGAGTGCAGGCTAAGGGAGGTGTACCACCCACTCAACCATCACTCCAAAATAATCACTTGGATGAGTGTGAGTGAGGTCTCTGAAAGGTTCAAGTGTGAGGTAGATCTTTCACTCATTGAGTCTTGAGTGACACTCAATGAGTGTCAAGTGATACTCAATGAGTGTGAGTGTGAGTGAGCTTTCAGAATACGGGCCTTAGAAATTTTTAGCCAAAAAAATAAAAAAAATAAACAGAGACACAGACGCGTAGAAAAATAGGCTAACCCCCTGACAAGGATCGAACCCGGCGCCTCGGATTCATAGCCGTGCGCTCTACCGCCTGCGCCAGCGGGCCATGTTGACTGCTAATAAATTTTTATAGTATATTCCAGATACTCAACATATTAATGATAATTAGTAATGACGTCACAACTCAGAAAAATCTTACAAAAATCACATTGTACAACATCCACAGAGCAATTCCCGGCAAATCTGTCAGTATACTGCTACCTACATGTAATGTACCCATCTAACGTTCGCAGCCACTAAAAACGTGAACCAACCGCCCGGTATATTCCAACTGAACATTAGGTAAAGTCTGACCCAATCTCTCCGTGGAGCTATGGAATGCGGAAGATGGAAATGCGACATGTATTTGCGGTTTTAATAATCTGCCAAAGCAGTCCGCATGTCTGGCGTCAATTATAATAGGCTGTTCACAATCTCACAAGTGAATAGGTGATTAACAGTGTGTGGTCAACCACTGTGTTCAGATTCATTACTTCCGCATTCCATAGCTCCACGGGTAGATTGGGTCAGACTATACATATTTCCTATGAGTCCCTTTCTATTGAATGACCCGTGACAAGCCTTTCGCTAGCTTCGCTGTTCGCCGCTAGGCGGCGCGTTGGGCCCTTGCGTCCAGAAGTGTAATGTAACGCCAAGATCTGTCCTGTTGATCTGTCCTGTCCCCAAGCAGGTTGATGAGGTCCAGGCACATTTGGACATGGCGGCCTGGCAACGCCGGGTCAGGCTTGCAGAGTTCTTTTCGGACAAGCCAGATCAAGAAGATGAATGTGTCCCGGACCCTTTCAAACCCAAATCTACCTGGAATCCCCCACGCCGCTGCCGGTATACAGAGGACTTTCTAAAGGCGGTTGAGACAGAATTCTTCAGGGATCTCGAAACAGGGAAGAAGTTCCATAATAACCTCCCCTCAGATGAACGTCAAGCCCTCAGGGAGCTTTCTGATAATCATAACATTATTATCAAGGAAGCAGATAAAGGCTCAGGAGTGGTTATTATGGATACTGATAGATATATCAATGAGGGCCTTAGGCAACTCAGTGATGTAGCTACCTATCAGCCCCTAGATTCTGACCCCTCAGCAGATTTTGAAGACCAACTCACCCAGCTGGTGAACCAGGCCCATAGAAATGGCACCCTTTCTGATACCATGGCAGAATACGCGATTCCCAAAAATCATAAACTTGCTAGGTTCTATCTTCTCCCAAAGGTCCATAAGCCCGGGGTCCCAGGTCGCCCAGTAGTTTCTTGTTCTGGTTCTTTGACGGAGAAAGTCTCCGAGATTGTGGACCATTTCCTCAAGCCCTACCTCCCTTCAGTTACTTCTTATCTTAAGGATACCAAGGATTTTCTTAGCAAGGTGCGTGAATTAGGTACATTACCACAAGGTTCACTCTTGGTTACCCTGGATGTTGTCAGCTTGTATCCTAGTATCCCACATGAAGATGGTTTGAGTGCCCTCTCGGCATTCCTTACTAGACAGGGTTTACCAGAGGGTGTGATCAAGGACATCTGTACGCTGGCACATTTTGTCCTATCAAAGAATCCCAGGACATGAATCTTACTAATAATCTTATAATTTTCTTAGTAAGTATCTTAGCTATTTCTTAGTAAGATCTTAGTAAGAAAAATGTTACTAAGACTTTTCTTATAAGATTCTTACAAGAAAAATCTTACAAAGATTTTTCTTACCAATATCTTACTAAGAAAAATCTTAGATACCGTTTCTTAGTAAGACTTTTCTTACTAATATCTTAGTCAGAAAAATCTTACTAAGATTTATCTTGTAAGAATCTTATAAGAAATCTCTTAGTAATATTTTTCTTACTAATATATTGGGAAGTATATGCCTGACTAAGATTTTTCTTACTAGGAAATATCTTACTAATGTCTTGGTAAGAAGACGTTTTTGTCCTCCGATATCACTTCAAAGCATCGATTGAAGTGTACAGTCTTGTTAAAAAGTAATAAACAGGCAGTGGTGTTTTCTATTCTACAGAGATGTCAACGTTCATGGCTGCAAGCCTAATATAACATCTACAAGACCCGACTCGTCGTGGCTGCAAGCCCAAGTTATCAGCTACGAGACACGACCGTCGTTTCCCCAGTTAGAGTAGTTCTTGCGGCCCCGACGGTCATGTAGTGTGTGCAGAGTAATTTTTTCGTCAGTACCAAGGCGTGACGGTGATGGAATTTTCTGCACCGTAACCATGGTAACTCCGACAAATGGTACACACTGACGTCGTAGGCCTAAAACGATTTTAATCGGAATCATCAGTTTAATTCTCATAATTTGCAATGTTTTGTGTTCACCATTTTCTGATAGTTATGTGGGGTCGATATTGATAACAAATGGACAAGAAAAAAATAATATGAGGTGAAACTGATTGATAAAAAAAACAGCTGTCATGACGGGATTCGAACCCTTGGCCTTCAGTTTGATAACCACGCATGCTAACCACTCAGCCGTGGAGACCGATGCTTCCAACTGGTGTAATCATAAGAATTTCCTGACCGAGAACTTCCGTCGGCTCCGCAAGGAAATTTCATAATTGGAGACCCGACTGATGGAAATTTCAGTCGGGTCTACAAGCAAAATTTTATGAACTGGAGAACCGACGGTCGGGTATATATCCACTGCGTTTTTTAAAATCCCCAATTTTCATTTCAGAATTAGCGTGATAATATTCCCTGATGATTTCTAAGAAATTCTGCAAAAAAGTTTCAAAAAATATCATCTGACTCTTGTTTTGAGTTGTTGGGCAGTTGCTAGTGAATTGAAGTCAGATTGAACTAAAATTGATTGAGGATTTTTGCAGGTCTTTAAATTTGTAATTTTGATTTGTTGTGTATTCAGCCATGAAAGTTGTTCACAAGGAATACTATACACCAACAGGCACAATTAATTAGCACAACTAATTAGCACCCTGAGTGGCATCTGTGTGGTGCTGGGCAAGGTGTGAATAGTTTTTGTTTGGTCAAAGTTGACTTTTGTAGTACATGTATATACTACTGTGTATTAAAACAATACTTGAACGTTGTGTGATTGGAACTGAATTCCAAGATGGTTAGTTTGGGAGAAACTTGACTTTGATGAGAGAATTTTTTGCTAAAAATGTGAACGTTATTTTGCCCAAGGGAAGCTTTATGCATGGGCGAAATTTATTCAAACTTCACCATATTGATGGTTATGCTTGTCTGCACAAGAATATATGAGCAGTTAAGGAGGGGGAAATGTTCCGCCCATCAAAAAAGATGATTTTGTTGACACTCTTCATGCATAGTGTATAAAGTTGTAAATGTTCGAACATACTCATATTGCATGGGTCAATTTTGTTGAAAGCTTTGTTAAATTGAAGACAATGCTCTTGTGATCATGAATATATACATGTATGTGGAGAATGCAATAGATGTGTTAATCCTCATCAATTACCTACATTGAACACAATTTCAAAACCTTGAGATGATCACTCCATTTTGAGAAAAAGCAATTCTGAATTCCTTGTGTAACTTCTTGGCATTGTGACCGTGCCTGTCAAAACTCGGCCGCCGGGGACTTATATTGACCTTGGTCAT
Source organism: Notospermus geniculatus (assembly GCA_002633025.1). Classification (NCBI taxonomy): domain Eukaryota; kingdom Metazoa; phylum Nemertea; class Pilidiophora; order Heteronemertea; family Lineidae; genus Notospermus; species Notospermus geniculatus. The sequence goes on from NMRB01000038.1 coordinate 22,398, forward strand.
TCCTGTCATTTGTTGCCCAAACGATAAGGCCTTTTTTGCGACTGACAGACCGTCCTCATATAAAATTTATTGTGATCAGTCTATTAAACACTCTGGTGTTCAGTGACTTTGGGAGGGATTTCTCAGACTGGGTCAGACTCACATGGTGAAACTTGTGTGGGGTCCAGTGTTCTCCATGGGTTTTGGTCTAAGAGGGGCGGCGATGGGCCTGGTGCCGAAGGCACCGCGCGAGGAGCCAAAGACACCTTCTGGCGGGGGGTCTGGGGCCCTCCCCCAGCGAAATTTGCATTTTATGTGCCCTGAGATGCGTTTTCTGAGCATCTGAGGTGCATAATTGAGCGATCTAAATCATAAATATTAGGGGGACGATTTTTTTAGGAGGGGCGGGCCGTTTTTAAGAGGGGCGCATTTTGCCGTCGGTACTTTTAAGAGGGGCGGGCCGCCCTTTTTTTAACTGGTGTGGAGAACACTGGGGTCACCACTTCGTTTCCATGGAGTAGAGTTTGGTGGGAATGTTTCAACAGGTAATCATATACCAAATTCATGAAAGTCCGAGATGGTTGGGTTTAAGTCATTGGGTGATTTGGTGTCGAGCCCACACTCTCCCACCCCAACGGCATCTGCGGAGGCCAGTGGAACCAGGCTAGGCCTCCCCATTGGCAGGGCTTGTTGTGTTAATGTAGCAGTAAAGCGTGTCCTCTGTAAAAAGTGTCCACTTCTATTGTTGAATGACGGAATAAGCGGCATGGGCATCGAAACCTGCAATCGCCAGAGATTAACAATAGGATCTTTTGTTCCCAGGATGGTTTTCCTAGGACATTTTTCCCTTCACACCTGTTCCTCATTGGCCTCCAGAGACCAATACCCTTAATCCTGTAACAAACAATGCATGGGGACATCAAGTGGGTGGGGGCATTAGATTCTGTCACACCGGTAGGAATCCAATCCATTTTTCACTGAATGTCCAGTGTTAACATTTCATTTTTATTATTAGCAAAAGCAAATCTGATGATGTTATGAGTTGGGGAATACCTTCTCTCACGGATTCTCAGGAAGAGTACGGATCGCAAGAGATCGCCACACACACTGGGAAAGTGAGCCTGTGCCCCTACAAGCATCACATCATCTTGTTATTAAACTTTCTTAGTAGTAGTATTATTCTTATTAAGATATTAGTAAGATTTTTATTGACTAAAAATCTTAGTAAGATTTTTCCTACTAATATCTTAGCAGGAAAAATCTTACTAAGAGTTTTCTTATAAGATTCTTACAAGATAAATCTTAGTAAGATTTTTCTGACTAAGATATTGCTCAGAAAAATCTTACTAAGAAAAATCTTAGTAAGATTTTTCTCAGTAATATCTTACTAAGAAATAGCTAAGATACTTACTAAGAAAATTGTAAGATAATTAGTAAGATTCATGTCCTGGGATGCCTTCGAATTCCACTCAAGGTATTTCTTACAGGTCTCAGGAACCGCGATAGGAACTAAAATGGCCCCTTCGTACGCTATCATTTTCATGCACATGCTTGAGTCACAAGTCCTGGCTACATCCCCCTTCAAACCCTACAACTGGCTCAGATTCATAGATGATGTCTTCTCCGTGTGGACCCATGGACGTAAAAAGCTGGAGGATTTTGTTGACAGGCTCAATAAGTTCCACCCCACCATTAGGTTCACCTGGGATGCATCCCCTTCTTCCCAGAATTTTTTGGATGTGACTGTCACACTCCGTGACTCAAGGATTGTTACCGACCTCTATGTAAAACCCACGGACACTCACCAATACCTCCACCCAGCTTCGTGTCACCCTGGCCATGTTAAACGCTCCATCCCCTTTTCCCAAGCCCTCCGCATCCTGTCCATCTGCTCAGAACGGTCAGACGCTCTGAAACATCTTCAGAACTTGGTTGGGGTTCTCACAAAGAGGGGAAATAATAGACAGAAGATGGTGAAGGAAGTTGAAAAGGCGATCCAACACCATGACCGACAGGGGGCCCACCCTCCCTCAACTTCGGAAACCAATACCCAGGATGGGAGTGACGGAGCTGATATTGATGGTCGCCAGGCTAACCAGAGTGCCAACGGCAGTGAGGTTCGAGACAACCAGCAGCCATCCAAACCCCGCAAGATCCCCTTAGTTCTCACCTACCACCCTGGCCTGCCAGATATTACTGCAATCACACGTCGTTTCCTTCCCATTCTTCATTTGAACCCATCAATGAAGGAATGCTGCCCTGAACCACCCCTTATTGCGTTCCGTAGACCCAAAAACCTCCGTGATGTGCTGGTAAGAGCCAAGGTCCCCACACAGGAGACCCAACGTGCCAAGCCCACCTGTGACCCTTGCTCAGGGAAAGGACCAAAGAAGGGTCGGAAATGCCAACTTTGCATCTCCTTGCCCTCCCAGTCCCACATCACTAGTTCCTCCACGGGAAGGTCCCACCAACTCCGCCTGAGGGGTCCCGCCGATTGTGACAGCAAAAATGTGGTCTACCTCATCACCTGTACCAGATGCACCGCCATCAATCAGTACGTCGGACAGACAACATGTTTTCGTAAAAGGATGAACAACCACAAGTCGAACATCAGGTTAGGGAAAGAGGATGATCGTGACTGCTCAATACTCTATGCCCACTTCAAGTTGCCAGGACATTCTGTCAAGGACCTGATGTTCACCATCCTCGAGACATGTCCAGATGAGACGACCCTCCTTAGAACAGAGTTGCGATGGATGTGGACCCTTAAAACCATCACCCCCTCAGGTCTTAACACAAGATGCTGAGTTTCTGAGACCCCATATACTTTTCACCATTTTTATTGTCAGGGCCAGTTTGACATTCGGTTCTTTTTCTCTCTCCCCCTGGTCGGACTTTTTGGTTTTTCCAGTGGGGTGGGCACGTTGTCCCCCTTCTGGTCTAGGCCTTGGTGTTCTCCTTTGTTTTTCCTCTTTCTAGTCTCTTCTTTCCATCTTACCTTTTTCATTTTTGCCTTCCATTGCGCTACTTTCTCAGCGGTTTCAGTGTGTTTGGCATGTGTTTCCTTCCCCCTTCTTCTCTGCTTGGCGGCAGGGCCTTTTTGGAGGATAGGGTTCCTCCTTTTAGGCTTTTGCCTTCCATTGCACTATTGTTTCAGTGGTTTCAGTGTATTTGACAGATGTTTCCTTCCCCCCTTCTTCCTTGTTTTGCGGCAAGGCCTTTTTGGAGGATAGGGTTCCTCCTTTTGGCCTTTCCTTCTATTGCCCTAGTGTTTCAGTGGTTGGAAGCCCCCTTTAGTAGGCCTCTTTACTTCTTTGAAGGGCAGGGGTCCTCCTCCTAGGCCTTTGTCTTCTATTGCTCTTTTCTTTGTTTTGCAGTTTTGGTTCACTTAGCCTTCCTTTCTATCTGTTCATATTTTCCTTGCGCCATTCTTGACTAGGCCTATTGCCCCTTTTTATCATCTTGCTCTTATTTTAATGTTTATTCAAATTACCCTTTCCATATTTTTATAAAAAACTCCTTTCCTTTCAGCCTATTCTAGTTTTCCATTCACTAATTACATACACTGTCAGTTCAGCAACCAATTTTATGGGGCTTGGACTCCCTTCTTTCCCCTATGCTGACACTTTTCATTCTTGCAGGCTTAATTTGTTGTCTCCTTTGTATACAATTACCTTATCCATTAATTAACCTCTTCTAAATCAAGCTCTACACTAATTACTGACATGTCCACTCTGTTTGCTTTTGAGTTCAGCAACCAATTTGTGTGGCTTGGACTCTATTCTTCCTTAACTCTTGACAGGTCCAGCTAGTTTGGATACTTTAGATCAACATTCTGTGTTCAGCTCAGTATCTTCTGAATCTTCATTGTGTTAAGTGACAGAGCCTGATGAAGGTCCTTTTCAGGACCGAAAATTTGTAAAATTCTGGAAGTTAACTTCCTTTATATTGCCAAGTAATGTCTCGTATAGTAGAATTTACATATCATTTGCGTTTTTTTTCGAGAAAGCGACACTTTTGTTTGGGGCAAAATCGCGATGTATGGACGAATGTATACAGCATCATGAAATTTCATGTTTGTGAGAGAAATATCGAGGACACAGGAAGAGATGATCAAAATATACCGATACCAGACGAGGATTTGTATCGAGAAGATGTCCCCTACTTAATTCCAAGACAAGTTGTTGCACCAATGACTCACATCCAGCAGAAATGCACCAGAAGTTGCCGTAGCAGACAGTTCTTTCGTGAGGCCACCATGTTGATGATGTGTGTTTGCAGGGTAAACATATGACTGGAGAGTACCATTGCAGATTGCAGGGGATTCAGGTAGTATTTTAAGACGCAGTTACACTCAAGTGCTGGGGTAGCCTAGTGGGTTGAGCGCAGTGGTTGTTAATGGTTGTAGATGGCCATGGGTTCGAGCCCGGGACGGCGCAGAAGAATTTTTCTCCATTTTTTTTCTTTTGCACAGGTTTTCTCTGTTTGAAAGTAATGCAGCGGTCAATGTAAACCCTGAGTCCCCCCTGGTCAGGCAGTCGACGCTCACTCGACACGGATTTGTTCGAACACCGTGACTAGCACAATTGGACCCATTGTGTTCGTCACGGTGTTCGAACAAAACAGCGTCGAGTAAGCGTCGACTGCCTGACCAGGGAGACTCAGGGTTTACTTTGACCGCTGCATAAGGACTTATCCCACTATCGATTTTATTTCGCTGCCAAAAACAACTACCCCCAGCAACTATTCTGAAAGTCACTTCGTGAACGCTGTCGCCATCAGGCTTGTAAAACTGTCATTAAAATCTGAGCTGTTGAACCGCCTGGCTTTTTGCATTCATTTCTGCACTGTACTTCCCCAACCAACGTGTACATCATAAGCCGGCGACTGAAACCCATGACGTCATGAAAACCTGTGCTGTTCAACTGCCTGACAAATGCACACGTTCACTGCCGTACATGACGCAGACAAGTACAGCGCTTGCAACAGGCGGCGACATATCGTTACGTCAACAATACTTGTGCTTGTCTCATTATCTCCAAAAAACACCCAAATATCTTTTAATTCAACATCGCTTTCTCCACAGTATGAATCACTGTTTACATCTTTCCCAATTATCTATTGATGGACAGCCATGACAACGAGCAACTTCATCCCCCTGGTGCCAAACGAAAGCCTATGAGCTACAAGCCCCCAAATCGCCTATAATACAAAAATATCAGCAGCGATCCACAAAAGCCTTCGTCGTGTACTCCCGCCGTCGGCGGTTCCGGGATCCTTGCGTCTAGTTTGTTAATTTTCATCCTCCCATAGCAGGGGTTTTTACCTCGCTCCTCTTCGTCCACTCACACAAATCCATGCTGAAATAAAACATCCAATAAATATAGTGCGAATAATTCGGTTAATTTCTACCTCTACTGCATCGGCGGTGGGCGAAAGTATAGAAACGACGTGAAGGCTGTTCTAAGTTGTTTAAGCCTGCCGCACACGTGAGCTATCTGCTGAGCTAAAAGTTATTCGAGACCGTTTGCTCAGCAGATAGCTCGCTGTGTGCGCGCAATTTTCCGTGAGTTTTCTGCCTCGCAAAGCCTTGAGGTGAATATTCAACATGTTTGGTATTTCTCGCCTCGAGAGGCGAAAAACTCACCGTGTGCGGGCTACTTGAGCTAAGTGCTGAGGGCAGAAATTCCAGGTGGCCAATGAAAACGCCTCCTCCGTTCACGTGATTTCAGGATGGCGGTTCCCAACGGAATAGCAGACGATATGCATGCATGAAACGGTAGTAAACGTAAGTCGGTTCCGAAGTTTGCAAAATTTGGAGACGACGTATGTTCATTTTGTGTGTCGTTTTTTGTGCTGTATGTTGGATACCCCGGTACCGGCGGTACATGCATGAAATGGAATTATTATACTTCTTAAGCCTAGGTACATGCATTTCAGAATCTTTATAATTCCGCTGTGGTTTGCCATACATCTGAATTGATCGACAATAAAAAGATGAACTATCGTTCAACTACATTTACTTCCAATGGGACGATAGCTTTTTCGATAACTTTTTCAATAGGTGTCTGTATATTGAAATGAAACTGACATCCCGGTCCTGATCAATTTCCCACACAAAAGGCGTCCATTTCAGGCCTATTTGGACCGGATTCCAGTGCTGCCCTCTGTCGAGCGAGGATCCCCATTCAACGTCGTATTCCGTTTCATCAAAAATTCATAAGGCTCGCTTATAAATTTTTGGTTTCATGCATGTACCGGGGTATCCAACATACAGCACAAAAAAAAACGACACACAATAAACGAACATTTATTAAGTCGTCTCGAAATTTTGCAAAATTCGGAGTCGACTTATGTTTACTGCCGTTTCATGCATGCATGTCATCTGCTATTCCGTTGGGAACCACCATCCTGAAATCACGTGAACGGAGGAAGCGTTTTCATTGGCCACCTGGAATTTCTGCCCTCAGCACGTAGCTCAAGTATAGCCCGCACACGGTGAGTTTTTCGCCTCTCGAGGCGAGAAATATCAAACATGTTGAATATTCACCTCAACGCCTTCTGAGGCAGAAAACTCAGAGAAAATTACGCGCACACAGCGAGCTATCTGCTGAGCAAATGGTCTCGAATAACTTTTTGCTCAGCAGATAGCTCACGTGTGCGGCAGGCTTTAGGGTGATTTGCTGTAGGAAGGATCACGGGAATTCGGCAATGCCGATATGGTGGCAAGACCAACCGCAGCGAGATGAAAATGATTTTGTTGGTACATGTGCCAGTGTATAGGAGGGTGGTAACATATTGCCGTAAATGAAGCCTGATTGGTCCAAATTATCTTTATTTTTGCATGTCCCTTATCTAGTGTAAACAATGCCGATCTACGAGACGTCCCCCCCCCCCCCCACACACACACAATCGACGCTTGAGAAAAATATGCAAGAATAGAAATGACAGTCACAGGAATATCCAACCGCCAATAGAATAAAACAAGATGTCTCAATATGGGAGGTACGGGAAGATTTGATCCCAATATTAAAAATATAACAAGAAGTCATGATGCCAAGAAAGAACTGCATCACAGCCAAGTTCCTCGCATTCCGCTGTGCCAACAGTTGTGAATCCACCTGCACCGATGCCGAGCTTCGATTGGACTTGAAGCACTGAGGGGCACCGCACAGACTGCCGATTTTTCGAGCGATTTTCTAGGCGATCGCCCTTGCGACCACAGCAGCGACTGAACATGTTTTTTTGTTTTTTTAGTCTCTGTTGGCTCGTTTGCGACAAAGGCTTCCTCGGAAGATCAGTGATGTCGCGGATGACATCAATGATCGACCTCAAAGGTAATTATCGCCTGCGACATAGTAGTCGTGTCGGTAGTCGCCCCCATTTAAGTCCCACGTGTGCGCCACCCTTTAGAAATACAAAATAATGGTCATGTCACCATTTTAATTTGCATGCAAAATAACGGATATTTAACGAAGAATTTTATGCCAATATTTACTCCAGTTGGGGAAAGTTCATGACTTAGATAACATTCGTCTTACGTAGACATCGATCGATGTTATGTCTTCGGCGATGATCTGCTGCGGCGACCATCGAGGATTTGAGATAAAGTGTAACATAGAGCCATCGAACCGATTATTTATCCAAAATAGAAACGACGTGAAAAATGATCCAAAAATGATTTAAATGCCTGTTCTCACAAGGCGGATGAAATAGGCTCCTGACCTCTTGAAAAAATACACCAGATCTTTTCTGGACAAGAGGTATGAAGAAAAGGGAATGTGGTCCAGGTGTGCAAAATATTGCACCACCCCATAGGTCACATTCAGTTCGGGCATGGCGACATGGTTTGAGCGTCATTGCTGATTTTACAAAGTGTTTCACAGGTCTGTATAGTCAAATTCTTTACGATAGGCTTGCCATAGGGGTATCTGATTGTGTAGAGATCGTTGTTCAAAATTTTGAAAGGCATTTGAACACCTTTAACTTTTAGAATGGTGCCATTTTTGATGAGAATTTCTAATTGATCATGTCGTGTTATTTCTGCGGTTTCGTAAACGGTTACGTAAAAAAACACCGAAAAACAAAAACCTTTCCGTATATTGCGAAGTAAAATCTTGCCCCTTTATCTCGGTAACACACGTCAGTTTTTGATAATATCGGGTGGGCATAAAAAATGGGCCGTACTTTGACATTCGATATCTCCGAAATCCTCTTACGTCAGCATCTAAAAATTTACACACTCAAAAGCCATCATGTCCTAAGTATACAGACCAAATTTCAATATCATCCTTTAAGATTTCTGTTCATGGGGCCAACATCAAAATAAAGAGTCAAAAACGCATGTTCCGGACATTTCAAAATGATTTTTGCCCCTCTCCAACCGTTTTCAGTGAAACATGTTGCTATCAATTCCTTGATTCACCAAAACTTGTGGCTATCTGACTGAAGAGTTTCTCTGGTACTGAAGCCAGACATTTTTCCAGACGACACTTAATTGACGCATGTCACACAGATGCAGCGCCCCTCTATGACATCTCACATGTGATGCAATGTGGGTCACCGGAACGTGTGTTTTTGAGGCTATGTTTTCATTTTAACCCTGTGTACAGACTACTCAAGTTATGACCTTGAAAATTGTTCAGTATATTAACAACACCATGCCATTTGAATGTCTAAAGTTTGAAAGGGTTTGAAAAAAGGATTATGGAGCAATGCGGCATCAAAGTGCGGCACATTTTTTTATGCCCACCCGATATAACTCTTCCCTCAAATTTGCCAATAGAAGAGTTGAAGAGATGGATTGTTTTGTCGGAGCCCTGTGTCCGTCGGTTGAATAACATGCAAGGCATAACTTATACGTTCGGGGTATCCGGCAACTTCTTTCGACTACTTTGGACCTGTGGATGAGTCGATAGCATCTCTGACGTAATTTATAATTTTGAACTTCATAGTAAGGAGTTCTAATGAAGATGATATTTCCACTATAATTTCCCGTATAATGCGGGCGACAGATCTCAGACGGTCTGTGCTCAGAGCTCTGGACCCTCACAGCTCTGTGCCTCGGAAATGTTTTAAGTCGATGGAACAATATTTTTAAATATGAAATGAGGACCTCCCCCTAAAATCTACTTAAAAGTAGATTTTAGAGGGGGGAGGTCCTCATTTTGTACTTTCAATTTGTACCAGTATAAAATGAAGATCCACTATTTTACAAAACGAAGGCCCCCTCAAAAATGCAGTTGGGTCTTCATTTTGTACTATCGAACAAAATGAAGACCCCCCTCAAAAATCTACCTAAGTATTGTTCGATCGACATCAAACTTTGTGACGCGAAACTGATTCCAGGGGGGACACTTTCCACAGATTTTCAGTCAATTCTGACTTTGCCGTCATTGGCTGAAAATCTGTGAAAAGTGTCCCCTTGGGATTGGTTTTGGGTCACAAAATTTTGAAGGCGATCGAACAATTATATTTAGGTGGATTTTTCAAGGGGGGGGGGTCTTCATTTTGTACAATTATAGTCGATCTTCATTTTGTACTGGGTCTTCAATCTTCGTTTTGTTCTGGTCTTCAATCTTCAATCTTCGTTTTGTAGTCATCCCCACGGAGACGACTTTTCGTGTTATATGAGTTCGGACATCAGGGCAGATTTATTAACCTCGCTATGCATGGATTTGAAATCGTACTGTAATTGAAAATAACACGTAGATTTTAAAGCTTATACATAATAGTGAGTTCAAGAAACCAAACGTTAACGCTAACGATAACGCTAATTACGTCAAAATGACGTCACCCCCAGAAGAAATGCAAGAGATTCATTCGATGTGACGTCAAAATGATGTCATTAACGTTAGCGTTAGCGGTAACGTATGGTTTCTTAAACTCACTATTATGTCATATTTCTGAAACGATTAATGCATACATGTGTACATGTATACATATAAAAGTGATATATACATATAAAAGTGATATATATACATATAAAAGTGATTATATGCTTCATTAATACAAGAATCTGTCTATTCGATGTGCCCCAACACTGATGGACGCTGTGCCTTTGACTGTGTTTGGCCTGGAGACGTTGTTCCCGATCAACTGCAACGATCTTAGACTGGTTCCAGGTCGCAACTTAGCTCTGACGGAGAAAGGGACCCTTATTGGGCACGCAGAAAGCTGCCAGGTTGTGACGTCACAGAAGTACTGAGAAATAGCTTCCTTACCTCATATCCCAAAATAGCTCACCAATCAACTGCGACGTTACAAATTCAAAATCAAAAAGAGCTAGCCAATAACTGCGCCGTTACATCAGGCAATACCGATCCCTTATCCTTGAAGCTGGTTTTCCACGAGACGTTTGCGGGCGCGGAATAGGAGGCGGGCGCGGGGGCGGGTGAAATAGCTAATGGGAAATACGTTGGATCGATCTTTTCTACCCGAGTCCGCCTCCTATTCCGCGCCCGCAAACGTCTCGTGGAAAACCAGCCTTAGATTGGTACCCGATCCTCCGCGGGTGGCGCTGGCGGGCTGGCTGTCGCGAAGGATCGGTCCTGGCTACTGAGGACGGCAGAAATCTGGCTGCCGCCGGAAGTGACGAAAGTAAGACTAGTGTATATATATATATATATATATATATATATATATATATATATATATATATATATATAATTTATTCATTCAATCTATTGCATATACAATCAGAAAGGGCCGACGCCTCAGCATTTATGGCCCTGTGCAGAAATGAGTACAAGTAAAGGATGGCGCTAAACATAAAGTGTGCATATACGAGTACATATACATAACATAAAGAAGAAAGAGCTATGGTGATTACAGGATATTTACAGAAGCATGTAGTATACTCAAATAAACATAGCAGAGTGTAACAAGAAAAGACAGTGCGTGATTCTGTGTTAAGGCAGGCTATACATTAGTGAATAATAATTACAGGATATTTACACAATTGAAAACCTGACTGTGTGTAACTAAATGACAGTGTAGAACACTATAATACATCCAGACAGATTACCAACGGAAAAAGGAGGATACATGATATGTAAACAAAATGATGACAAATACAGTATAGTAACTAATAAAGTGATCAATAAAGGGGAAAAAAGAAATCAAGAAAATCAAGGAATCATGGCAGCAATCAATGTAAACCCGGAGAGAGAAATGAAAATAAAGAGGCAAATGAGAGCAAGGTAGAATCGGAAATGTATTAAGTCGCTATGAAGGTATCAGTGGCGGAGATAAGGAAGTTTGCAGTGGACGATACTATCAACTTGTTTGTTATTGAAGGTAATTCGGGGTTTCCGTGGAGAAGGACAAGCCCCCGATCTGAACGGTTGGACGTATTAAAGGATCTAAAAGAGAAAGAAGGGATCGATTGTAGGTTTTGTAGTAGAATACGCCTGGCATCAGTAACTAGAGGACAATCAAATAAAACATGCAGTGTGGATTGCGATCTAAAGCCGCATTGGCATGACGGGTCAGGGTGAGTAGTGAAGTTGTGAGAGAAATAATGGCTACGAAAGAGAAGATCAGTCCTGGCTCTGTTTAAGGCTATTTCATGGGTTCGAGGCAGGTTGAGCTTGGTAGTTGCTAGCATGTATTTTTTACCACCAATGTGGATTCTCAGCCTGTACTTGAAGGAGTTCCTAGAGAATGATTCTTTGATGTTATTAGGAAGTAAGTTCCATAGCATGATAGATTTAGGAATAGCAGATCGACGGAGGGAATGTGACATTCTTGTTGGGAGTCTAAAGGGCCTTGGATGTCGGAGACGTGGGTCTTGTGTCGGATTTCTATAGCTGGCATATAAGCGTGATATGTACGAAGGGACAAGATTATTTTCGTTATCGAACATTAGAGTTAGGAGTTTTTCATCCCTACGTTGACTAAGGGTCATCCACCCGAGGCTTTTGAGGACTTTAGATGAGTTGGAGCCGTGTACAGATCCACTAACGAGAAGAGCCCCTCTGTAATGTATACGATCCAGCTTTGACAAGTATTCAGCACTGGCAGATTGAAAAAGGGCCGCACCATAATCGTAGATTGTATAGTAGGTGTTAGTAACGACAACGGATGTAACTTGTTATTACACTTGGCCACTATAGAATCTATATGCTCATGAAAATTCAAAGAACTGTCAAGGATAACACCCAGGTGTTTGTGAGAGTCCCCTTTGGGTATTGATTCATTATTTAAGATAAGGCTGGGGTAGGGCTGGACTGCCTTTCGTGGCGATTTAAATAAGACTTCTTTACTTTTGCTGCCTTTAAAGTTCAGTCTCCATATGGCTGACCATTCGGCCATGCTGTCCAGATCGCTCTGGAGAAGGTTGTGAGAAATGTCCGGATGTTGATTAGAATTTACAGGCAGGAAGAGCGCACTGTCGTCGGCATAGAGATATAATATACAATGTCGCACGACGTTTGCCAAATCATTAATGTATAGTAGAAAGAGAAGTGGCCCCAAGATAGAGCCCTGGGGCACTCCGCTGTTTATCACGCCAGTGTCAGACCAATTGGATACCGAGTTGTTGACTTTAACCCGAAGTTTTCTGTGGGATAGGTATGACGAGAGAAGTTCAATAATGTTGTCCCCCAACCCATACGATTTCAGTTTGTGTATCAATAGATAATGTGGGATGGCGTCGAAGGCACCTTCAATATCAAGGAATACTCCTCTAGTCTCTAAGTGAGCATCCCGGTTCGATAAAATCATGTGAGTTATGTGTAGTAACTGCTTTGTCGTATCGTGACCCTTGATAAAACCAGACTGATACTCATAAAGTAGATCGTTATCTAATGCATACGCAGAAATAGTGTCGTATATAACCCGCTCGAAGACCTTTGAAATCGAGTTTAACAGAGTAACAGGTCGGTAATTAACCACACAGTTTTTTGAACCCTTGTTTTTAAATATAGGTACGATGTTACCTAGTTTCCAACAGTTGGGAAAGATATTACTAGTAAGTAGTCGCTGAAAAAGAAGAGTAAGTGGTTCGTCTATACTAGGCGCGACCATTTTGAGCATCCTGTTGGTAATACCGTCAGAACCACACCCTTTAGAAACATCCAGGGCCAACAATATTTTCCTCACAACGACCCTGCTAACGACAATAGAATCAAGCCTAGCGGCAGTTTTTAAAGGACAAGCTGGCAAAACCGAATCGTTGAACTGATGATGAAACTTATCAATAAACACATTGAGAAAAAGATTGGCCTTATCAGTGTCAGACACGGCGTCAGTGTTATTATACATCAAAGTAGGGATGCTAGGGCTGAATTTGTTTCCAAGTAACTTTTTGATAAAACTCCAGTAGTTACGTGACCCAGATCGAGAGGAACTCAATGACTCACATAATGCGTCTCTGTAATTAGCTTTAGCTTGGTGGACTAATTCACTGACGTGTTTACATTGATTTTTAAAAAGTTGGTGGTTTTCAACACTGTTGATCCTCATATACCTCTTATAAAGCTTGTCTCTTTTATTAATGGCAGATTTAATATGAGGTCTAAACCAAGGCATGTCATTAGGTTTGACGAGTTTGTCTTGGTGGGGAATATATCTTTCAAACATGCTCATGAGAGTTTCGATGAATGATTGAGTGACAGCATGGGTATCGATGCTGCTGAATATTTCATCCCAGTTGAAGTCCCTAATGTGGTCATTGAGATCCTCCTGATTGGCACGATCATAAAACCATATTCTCTTTATGCTGGGAGTATCTGACACGATCCCTGAAAGAGCAACCTGAGAATAAATGGTACTGTGGTCAGAACCGGCTATAGGAGAAATAACCTGAGTGGAAAACAGACCGGGAGTGTTGCAGAAAAGGAGGTCAAGGCACGATTTTGATGTTGGTGTTATTCGTGTTGGTTCATGAATGACTTGTGTAAGCGAGTGTTTTACCGATGTTTCATAAAGTTTGTCTCCCTCTGGCGTGTTGATGTCGTCACGCCACCACATCTTACTCCTTGCATTAAAGTCGCCTCCTATAATCACTGTACCATTTCCATTGATTGCTCCACCAACGCTCCTGTCAAAAGCCTGAATAAATTGATCTCTGGTCACCGTAGATTGTGAAGGGCTTCGGTAGTATGAGCCAAAAATAACCTTCTTATGATTAAACCGAGTCTCAAACCACAGACATTCGGAATGAGCATCTTCTAAATCGTGCCGACGTTTGACAATAAGTGATTCATGAGCGTAAAGTATGCTTCCGCGGCCATTAGGTGAGTAAAAATTTGCATCAAGTTTGTGGTAATGGTCGATGTTGAAATTAGCTAAATTTAGGTTGGTGCCAGTTTCAGTAATGGCAGCTAAATGAACCCTTTCACTGAAAAGTCGTAACTTCAAATCCTCGAAACGCTTGCCATCGTCCGCAGTCAGGCTGTTGATGTTTGAAAATAGGATATTCAGGTTGCGGTCAACTGGACCTGGGTTGGATTCAATATCGTTAGCAAGTTTTAAAATTTGATGTATAATATTAGGTTGAAAAACTGACAGCAAAACTGGTGATAGACCCGGAACAAATAGCAGTAGCATAGCTATCATTCCGGTCGAGAACATCATATTACGCATGGAAAGAAAGTGTTTTGAATGCCTAGAAATAAGGATAGTTGATACCAACGGCAATACAAACATCAACATCCTGACGCAGACGAGGCCTACCAAGCAAAATACAGGAGTAAATACGTTACTAACCGATAAAATGGAAATAAAAGTAAGTATGGTAATGACGAAACTGGTCAGGGAACAGGAGACAGGCTGAAGTCCCAAAGGTGATCCCTTCCTAACGTTACAGCATGATGATCTAACCCTGTAATAGAAACAGCCGATTCTAGCTCTCCATACTTGATGATCAACCGGCATTACGAGTTATAAATGTAAGTGTAATTGTTAAAAAGTTGGATGCTGCCATGATCCTAATCCGGCGGCCAAAGGCCAAGAATGTAACAGGTAGATTCGATAACAGCCGATCAAAAACATGAGGGCTGCACCATGGGGATAATGAAGTGTCGAAAGAATTGGATGGTGACATTATGAAGTCAGAGGAGTTCTGACGAAGGGGTACATGATGGTACCGTGATAGACACTCGAAATGCCAATGCAGAAGTAAAAGGCACACTAAGTATGATAGCATTTCTAACAGTGTGCTAGACAGCTACATAATATAATCTGTATTATATTTATGCGGTTCATAGTCAGTTGTATAAGCTAGTTTGAGCGAGAAAACTTGACGCTCTACAAAAAAAGTGGTCAGTTGTAAGTTAGCCTGATCAGAAAAACGCGTTTAAGGGCTAGGTTCACCCACCAAACCCTCCGAGTCCAGTCCCCGAAAATGTCAAACATCCCTGAAATGACCCAGCCATTTTAAGTTGCAGCCACACTAAATGTATCAGAGGGACAGAGCGATAACAAAAATGTGAAGTTTGTCACTTGCCGATGAGCCAATTAGCTAGTGTCTAGCAATGACTGTACTTAGAACACATACTAGCTACATGATGAAGGAACGGATACCAGTTGCAACGAGGAATCATGGCGGCGGCTGGTATATATCAACATTGCAGAGAATAATATCGCTGTTCGCTTGCTACAAAGTGTGCCTTAGCGATAGTCAATGCCAGACGAAAGACTGGGTATGGGTTCTTGAAACCAATGCATGCAAAAGCCATTAAAAGTGCCATAGCGAATGAGACATGGCTATTTTCCAACCGATTCTGGCAAGTCGTTGGTTTTCGAATTGGACCAATCAACGCAATGAAACTCGCAGGTAGTACCGGTCTATATATTTTATAGACCGGATACAAGTCTACTTATCCTTCAGCTATGTTGGGACCGGGAACCAGTCTACAATGATCTATGGGAAGAAGGTCTCCCATTGTTTCTCTGTCTGGTAAACGTCCACAGAGTGAAAATGCTTCTTTCGTTTACTTCCTGAAGCTGGTAAGTGGATAAATGAGTCATCAGTATGGTCGAACTGGAAGTGGTCAATCGTTTTATCCGCCGTCATGGGACGAAATAATACAAAAATTTCCCGAAAGTTTAACGTTTCGTTATGACCGTCTCCGTGGTTGCAGATTCGCTTCAGACCGACGACTAATGGCCCGGGGACGGCGAGGTAAAATAACAGGTTGTACTTCGGTATGAATTGAAGATTCGCGTTTTTTATCACATCCCACCATTTCGACCATATACGGGAAACTCCCACTTACCACATCGTTTCATCCAGGCCTAAAATTTTCTAAGTTCAATTTTGGTCACTTTTGTAAGCGGGGTGCTGGTATGAATGTAAGAGCCTTATTGTCATGTGGATTATGGGTATTGCCCACCACAACGTTCTGCACCATAACTTTGGGTCACTGGATTGGAGGCCATATGGTTTTCGTCAATACAATATGAGCGTATTAACACGGTGCATTTTGGTCAGCTGTGCATTGGGCCTTTTGCTGCCACAAAAGAGGTGAATGCAAGCTGAGGTTCTGTCGGATCAGAATGGCATTTTTCCTGGTGGTTGTACATGTACATCCCTTTGATATCCCGGCGTTAAATGCTACATGATTGGTCTAACATTGGAGAGAATCGCAATCCTGAAGCGTAGAATATTTAGTCGAGAACCATTGAGTTCCATGCTAACATGGCTCATTATTGGCTCTTGTATTTGTTGTAATGCAGGAGGAAACCAGAACTCCTGCGGAAACCAACGGCATTAAAGAGAGTTGCCTGTCTATCACACTGAATATTAGCTCCGACGTGGAATCTAACTGCATGGGAACATCAGAGATGACTGGCGCGCGTATTTCTATTGCGCCATTCTGGCGGTCCTGAAGCCATACGGCAGCTGGGGTGTTAGTCGGTTCAATTGAAGATGCCGAAATTAATGTTTTATCGTCATCAGTTCACCAGAATTTTCATTAAATTTGAGTAATGAAGTCGTAGTTGAGAAAGACGGAGGGTTTAGAATTGTTGTCAGCCCTGTGGACGATGGAATGAACGCCCGCTGTAACGTCGATCAGTGTTCCCCGTATTTGTGTGTTTTTCTTATTGTTTCCCTCCTGACGGATTAAGCGGCAACTAACCTAACAATAACCATTCTAGGCCGCGTCTATTGTTGGGGAACACTGAGCTACAGAATTGCAATCCTGATGTTACACTTCAAAACTCAGGAAAGCAGATCGAGCTTGAAATTTTTAAAAGTTTTCCTCTGTTGCGGTGTTCCTTTTTCGTTGAGGACCTCAAACAAACCTGCTGATTAGAAATTGACCAGACTGACACCAGTTTCTGTTGTAGGCCCAACCACACCTTTCCATACATTCATGCTCTATCTGCGCTTGACCACCACAGTACATGACTTTCTTTTGTTGGCGTATAGATTGAAAGAAGTGCAGGCTCACTGTCACATTTCTTAATAGGCTTTTTTCACTTAGCAAATAGACGCGAGCAAGGACCGCAGTTTTACATTGATATGTTGATTAAGTCTGTCAGTCATAGCGCCTCTTGTCTTCATCTGGCCAATAGGCTTGAGGCATTCACTCTGGCCATTGGCACTTGATGCAAATTACCGATATGAAAGGGTCTGTGCAGAGGTGTTATTGAATTAATGGCAGTAGTGGTCCCGGGGTAGTGGTATTGAATTGAATAGGATCATAGTATCCCCGTACGCGCCTAGAAATGTACACTGAATTCAATTTCTTCGCAGATTCGGTTATAAGCGTGAATCGAGTAAAACGCTTTTGAAGACGGTTTTGAGATGCAAGTCTGAATAATTTTGCAACCTCTTTGGACACCACTCTCCTACAAAACTACGAATTCTGGGGTGATCAACATTTTAGTCAGTAGGCCGACTGAGAAAGTCGGTCGGAGTTCGGTCACTTTTCGTGGCCATTACGGGCACAGCAAATTGGATAGTCTTGACGGTCTCGAATGCTTACTCGGCTATTGTTTTCATTTGCTCGCGCAAATGGCGACAATGGGATAGTCTCGATGGTCTAAAGTCAAGTCATGAGGCCACTAGCTCGGCCCATTGTATTTATTTGCTCTCGCGCAATTGACTACAATGAGACAGTCTCGATGGTCTAATGTTATGAAGCTAAAGTGCTTTTCAGAAACTCCAGTCATTTTTGCACTCATTTGACCTTGCAATCGAACCTAACCACAAACCACAAATTGATTAGTTAAGTGTGTATGATTGCCTGATTATCTTGAATCAGAGTATAGACCTGAACAAGGTCATATTAAAAGTCGGTCAGCCGTTTATTGGCATGCACGCGTAACTGGTCAGTTTTATGGCTTGTGATTAGGTTCTATTGCAAGGTCAAATGAGTGCAAAAATGACTGGACAATCTGAAAAGCACTTTACTTGCTGACCCCATTGTATTATTTGCTGTCGCGCAAGTGACGACAATGCGGAAAACTGCCTGAATGGTCTTGTCTTTAAAGGGACCTATTCGCACAAATGCGCCGCCGCTCGGTAACAACAACTGCACACGCGAATAGCTCACTAAACTGAAAATTTGTGAGATCGCCAGTGTCATAGAATGTAAAGCCCCCCCCCCCAGATATGAGATACCCGCGGGGGGGGGGATCTCGTGCCAGCCTGTCAGTCAGTGCCCTGCTGACCCTCATTCCGTCAGAGTTGAGACCATCTCATATAAGCTGTACTTCCACCTATCCAAAATCCCCGGGTTTTTTAGACCCGTGTCTTCCCCGGGTTTTTCAATACATTGCAATTGTACGGGGTTTTTAAACACGGGTCTATTAGACACGGCAAAAAAATAGGTGTAAGCGCAAGAAACCCGTGTTTCACCCGGGGATTTGGATAGGTGGAACCACGGCTATAGTGGAGCGCGACATTCTATTAGCAGGCTTTCGTGGTCGACAAGACTTGTCCAATTCATGAATTCATGTACTGGAATACCACACGGCACAATTGCTATTGTTACGAATCCACGCCCACTTGTACCAACCAACCAATTGTAGATAATTGCGGGTTCAGGGAATGTGCTCATATGCGCGCACCTGCTAAGTGAAAAAAGCCTAATGATTACCCAAGACAGACACGCAGTAGGGCGAATAACGCCACGGAAACAAGCTTTGTCATAGTTGGTATTCCCTGACAAGACCATAGTTTTTCATGCTTTTGACATGTCCTACGGTATAGCACACAGTCATGGGGACATGGAACCGACCTTTTCAGCCACAACTCTATTATGAGCATTCCATTTGCCACCCACATCCCCCATAGAAATAGGGAAAATTCGGACTTAGAAAATTTTTTCCACGCAGAAGAGACGATGTGGTAAGTGGGAGTTTCCCGTAATCTGAGGAAATATTAAAGGACATTTTAAAGGAGAATATTTGTACTTTTTTTTGTAGTATTCTAACGTCACCTGGCCACTAACAAATGTAACCATAAATATACCCTTGTTGATCAAGACATTATCTACGAGACTTCTGTTCATGTTCAACGGAACATCAGACCGATTGTAAAGGATCAGTCGAATATGACCAGTTCTTTTTTCCTCCAGCACATCATAGATTGTAAATTTCAAATTTCCTCCTTGTAGATACCGAATAACAACTTTTCCGTCGAATCCAATGCTTAAACCGTCCACAGTATAACTGTCCACTAAATCCCCCGTCAAAACGGCAACCCCACTATGAGATCCGTCAAGGTCGAACAGGTGAAAGATACACTTTTCGCACGATCCAGGACTTTTTTCTTTTACCCGATACAACACACAGTTTTTGTATAGAACTCTGAACAATTCTATACTATTTCTAGTGGTGGCGAGAAAAAACGTCGTGTTGTATTGAATCACGAAACTTCCACCCAGCATCTTGTAAAAAAGAACCGTTGTGTAGGGTGTCGTATGTGGCAGAAGTATTGTCACAGTCCTCCCGGATACTTCATCAAAAAAGAAAATGTCCTGTTCGTCCACGACTATTCGTGGTTTTATTGACGATTGTTTGACTAATCGATAATGAATTTCATGATCTAACTGCAACCCAATGGAATGCGGAAGTCAGAAATGAGACACGAATTTGCAGTTTTTAATTAGAGAGCTTGAAAACCGGCTACTTAATATAAACCGAAACGCATACCTATCTGGTCTCGCTTGGCCAGACGCTACGTGCTCACCCTTCGGTGAGTCACACTCCGCGTCTGGCTCTTTTAGAGATTAACAGTCGTGAAGACCGCGTGGTGGCAGCACTTCACAAGGCCTTCTCATTTCGCTTTTGTTTCGCGGAATTTCCGAGTGAGAAAGCGTGGTGATTGGCTGGAGCTCATGCAGTGCCATCTAGTGGTGTTCACGGCTTTTGAGCCCCAAAAGTGCCAGTGTGTAGGAGACCGGGACGTCGGATACACACTGGGACCGAGTGTAATACTTATCCGATACGTTCTTTGCGTTTTCACGGATCCTGAGCAAGGTTCATTAGCACACGGATTTGGTCCAATCGGTCAAATGGTTTAACATAGTGGGTTCATTGACGTCCGATTCTTATGCGGAAGACTGGGTTCCAGTGTGGTCCGTTTTCTGTAATCGGTCCAGGTAGCGATTTGTCCGTTTTTTCAGTACACGGCATGGTGTTTTATCCGCACAAGATGCCCCCAATTTCCACTGAAGAAAGCGAAAAATTGATGGACTTGGCGCGCCAACAGCTATGCCTGGACCCTACTCGCCCACAACACAACAATGCAAAAAAAAGTGCTAATATTGTCGTCGATAGCGATTTTCATGGGGCGAGGTGATAGTAAGTTCACAACGTCAAGCCCTGTTTTGAACGGTGTCTGGTCGTTTCGTTAAGCAAGGTTCATTGGCGCAGGGATCCTACACGAATTCGATACGTGTCCGACACGGTTAGAAAAAAAATATCCGTACGGAAAACGGACGTCCGTGGACAGTTTCCGCATCGTGCATTCACTGGCCTGCGGTCTTTCCCTTCGAGACATGGCGCCGGTACAGTCGCGTCTCGAAGCCGCCGTTCAACGGACCAATTCTGTGTGCCAATCGAACCTTGCTTTACCCGGCCTTTTCGTGACAGTTGGTTCGTTTATACATGGCATAAAGTGACTGCAATATCTGTTCATGATTCAATGTTGTATGCACAGAGTGCGGTAGCATCCTCCTCCTCCTGCTGAACGGTAAGACGCACGCCAGTGAACACACGATGCGGAAACTGTCAACGGTCGTCCGTTTTCCGCACGGATATTTTTTTCTGACCGTGTCGGACACGTATGGGATTCGTATCAGATCCGTGTGCCAATAAACCTTGCTTTAAGCAAGGTTCATTGGCACACGGATTTGGTCCGTGTCCGACACGTATCCAGTCCGCAAAAAAATCGGTCAAATGATTATAACATTGGTGTGTTCATTGGCATCCGATTTTTATGCGGAAGACTGTGTTCCACTACGATCCGTTTTCTGTAATCGGTCCAGGTAGCGATTAGTCCGTTTTTTTCCGCACACAGCGTGGTGTTCAGTTTGCACAAGATGCCTCCGATTTCCATTCAAAAGCAAAAAAATGACATGGTGCACCAACAGCTATGCCTGTATGACCCTACTCACCCACAACATAAGGATGCAATGAAAATTGCAAATACGATAGTCAACGATAGCGATTATCATGGGGCGACCCATGTAACTTCACTACGTGAAGCCCTGTTTTGAATGGTATCTGGTCCTTTCGTTCATATACACGGTCTTTTCGTTACAGTCGGTTCGTTATGGACAATACAGGACAATTCGCCCCAGGACAATATATCGCCCCTAGGACAATTTGCCGCCGGACAACTCGTACCCGGACAACGTGCCCCCAGACAACTCGCCCCTAGGACAATTTGCCACCAGGACAATTCGCCCCTAGGACAACTCGCCCCTAGGACAACTGGCCTCTAGGACAACTCGCCACTAGGATAACCCGCCTCCGGGACAACTCGTCACCAGGACAACTCGCCACTAGGACAACTCGCCCCCAAATGCAGAAAATGTCTGACTTCCAATCTTTTGAGTTGAATCCTCAGATGCCGAGATGGGCTAAATTTTAGATACTGAAGTCCTTCGGATGGGTTCTTATAACTTCAATCAGCTAATTAATTATATTAATGCACCGGTCAATCGGCATCTTGAGGTCCCCCCCCCCCCTCAAGCATCGACGGCTATTCGACGCCGAGTCGGCGCCGAATCTTCAGCCAATATTATCCGCCAATTTGTGAATGAGTTGTGAATCTTTGGTGAGAAAAAATGCTGTTCATTGACTCCAAAGGTGAATCTTGAAAGAAAAATGATTGCTGAAAGCGAACAGGCGTCGAATCTTCAACCAACATTTTGATGCTCTAAAGGCCCGTTTAGACTATCATACATTTGTTCAAAACATCGTCATACATTTGTATGATGATGTTCATGGACAAATGTATGATCATCTAGACCATTTTCCCAACAAACTTGAACACCATCAAGCATTGTTCAAAATTTTAGATGCATTGTGTAGACGGAAATCCACAACAAGCTTGGACATCATCATACATCATCATACATTTGTATGACGATGTTTTGAACAAATGTATGATAGTCTAAACGGGCCTTTATAAAAATTTTACCCAACATTAGTCATAAAGTGCATAACTTGTTTTGCCATCTCATCGTTTGCGCCGCTTTTGTTCAACAAACTAGGCCTAATTAGTAATAGTGACAGTTCCGACGGAGCCATCCACCAAGTAAGCCGGCCTGACGATGTATTATGTATTCCCGTAGGATTTTTGTGCTAAAGTTGATTTTTTTGCAGTTCTGGGTTCCTTAGGGGCCAAACTATCAGAAATTGTTGGGGTGCAAATTTTTCAGACCCCCACCCTCTTTCGGGGGTGGGGGGTGGGGTGGGGGTTGGGAGTGGGGTATATCACCCGTTTTAGGTCCCCCACACTAAAACGGGTCCTAAAATGTATGACACCCCCACCCCACCCCCCACCCCCGAAAGAGGGTGGGGGTCTGAAAAAATTGCACCCCCAACAATTTCTGATAGTTTGGACCCTAAAGAACCCAGAACTGCAAAAAAATCAACTTTAGCACAAAAATCCTACGGGAGCTGTTTTTTTGACACAGCACACCACACTGTTTGGCGGGAAACCTGATGCGATCAGTTACTGGGATGTCCTTTGAGTTATTTATACCGCATCATCCAATGGGAGAGAGGATACCACACTGGGATTCCCATGACATCACTGTGGCAGTTATATTTGGCACACCATGTGCATGGGATGTTTACACTTGCAATTCATGATCGTTTGAGTTGAGACTTGGCGCTATGCAAGTGAATCTTCACCAAACTTTTCTGGTCAGATTATTTTGTTGTGAATCTTGAACCAGTGTCAATCCTTGGCAACGTTTTGAATGTGAATCTTGAGCCAATTGTTTTGAGCTGCAAGTGAATTGGGGGTGAATCTTGACCCTATTTTATTGTACCAAAGGTGAATCCAGGGTGAATGCTTGAGGGCGGGGGGGGGTAGGTCAAGATGCTGATTGACCGGTGCATAAGTTCTTTTGTGTAAATTTTGCAGTCTCTTCATGATTCAATGCTGTATCCACAGAGTGCGATAACAGCATCCTCGTCCTGTTGAACGGTGACACCGCAGGCCAGTGAATACACGATGCGGAAACTGTCCACGGACGTCCGTATTTCGTATTCCGTACGGATATTTTGCCGTGTCGGACACGGACAAGCGGAGAAAATCAACCTTGTAATCGTGTAAATTTTGCTAAGAATAGCACTGCAAATCACGTTTCAGAGCATCTAGACTCCAAAATCTTCTGAGGGAGGCCCCCGACCCCCTTCCGGCGCACACCTTTCTTACTCTTCAGCATACTGTGCAATTTCATGCCTAGGGGACACAGGAGAAGTTCCGCTTTCACAAAAATGTGCACCTCCCCAGGCTCAAACCAGCCTACGCCCTTGTAAACTTCATTTTTGTCGTGCAAGTGGAATTTAATTTTTTTTCTATTTCGTGTGCGTGTATATATTCACCACGTCAGGATGAAGACATTTCTCTTGCCTACGTTTGGAACAGTATATTTGTAACAGGCCCTGTTTATTTATCAGCGTCGAAAATGGCTGTAAATGACCGTATGCTGTACCATGGATGAGAACACGCACACTGGGTCTGTCGTAACAGATCCCGTTATTGAAGTATTGGCCCATTTCAACCATAGTTAATTTTGAACCCTTTGATAGCCCTTGGAGAAATAGAATTATGCCTAAGCCCTTATTAAATGATACCAATGTTAATTTTTTTCCGAACGAAGACGACCTAAGGATGTGTGTTTGTTTCCTGTTACTGTTGCTTATGTCGTGAAAGATGGAAATTTTCATTCTTTTATCGTTTCTGTATTGAACGACAAATGCAAATGCGTTTTCCCAAATGAAACTATATGTATAATTAACCTTCTCGATAAGCGTTGGTTCAGTAAGAGATAAAGTTTTATGGAGGAGAAAAATATTCTGAAATTTTCCTCCGAAATATTTTTGGGCAGAGGTATATATCCTCACTGAGAACTTAAACAACTTTGGTGATTTTTGCCAAAAACGGTAGAAACCAACAAGGGGCATGTCTTTAAATATTATTGGTGAGCTTTGCCTTTCATTATGGCACACATTCTCTTGTGGGAATATGAAGTGTGCTGTATATTTTCCCAGGCGGCTGTCAAACAGCTTTGCAAATTTTACCAAACACGGAGAATCAAACAAAGTAACCATGACTAAGACGTAGTATCGGTTATTGTGGTAAAATACCTTTCCGGAATATGCTGCTGGTCGATAAAAATAAGAGGCATTGTAACGCAGACGATATGTTCGGTCACTGTAACTGAACTCGTAAACGTAATTCCGCATCCAAGGCACCGGTCTGTCCTCGAACACTACCAAAAATGAATCTTCGATATCAAAAGAAAGAGTCCAGTTTACGACATCCACTTTAACGGGTGGAATGATTTTAAATCGTTTACTCAACCAACAAAAATGTGTGTTTTTTCGCTAAATCATGATAGTTGAAATTATATTTAGCAAGAACCCGTGGCAACCGTCGATTCTGAATTTGGCCGAGGTTGGAATGCACGGCAGGGCTGGAATTGGTGCAACACATTGTGCAGTAGGGATAATTTAGAAAGCAATCGAACAACACCATTAAAAAAGTAAAATTGCTACCAGAACAAGTCCTCTTTGCAAATTAAACCACCTGTTGCACCAGGATATGGTATCCTCTATTACTATGCCGAATTTCGAGGCAACACAAAGTTTCCAAGTACCCGGGGGGCAAAGCCTTTGGCAAAGGGCAAAAATGGGGACCAGCTGCTGTAAAAAGCCACCCCCTGGTAATGTGTTCAGGGGATCCCCCTGAGCCGCGCTAAGGTGGGTGGCCTTTGAGATTTTTTGCAAGACGCGGAAAAATTGACTTTGAAGTTCAGGACACTGACTTTATCATTGGACCCAACAACTGAGAAATGACTGCGCGTTGTGCAGGAGAATGGCATGCGATGTAGAGCTAACTTTTGAACGGTTGGATTTACACCCCATAAATGTATTACAAATACAATGTAGATATAAACATGGTGCCTCTTAATCAAATAAGCATGTGTTTTGTAGTTTTTAACTAGTTACATAATTAGAAATGGCGCTTTTTATGTATTTTGACCCATTTTTTGTTAATTTGCATAAAAAATTCATTTCTTATTACATAACTACTGAAAACAATTCAAAACATGCTTATTTGATTAAGAGGCACCATGTTTCTATCTATTGGTAATACATTTATGGGGTTTTAAATCCAACCGTTCAAAAGTTAGCTGTACATCGCATCCCATTCTCCTGTAAAACGCTCAGTCATTTCTCATTCGTTGGGTCCAATGATAAAGTCAGTGTCCTGAACTTCAAGGTCAATTTTTCGGCGTCTTGCAAAAAATCTCAAAGGCCATCCACCCTAGCGCGACTCAGGGAGGTCCCCTGAACACATTACCAGGGGGTGGCTTTTTACAGCAGCTGGTCCCCCATTTTGCCCAAAAATGGGATTTTGCCCCCTGGGTAAAGTGTGATTTTATTGAGCCGACTTCCAGCATTATTATATTGATTGTGATACCCCCTCCACAGTCAGTCAATCAATCAGGCAAGCAGTACAACGAATTAATTTCGTGGGTTGGATAGTTTACCTTTTTTGTAAACATTCTTGACCCTGGGCGTTTTAAGCCTTCTCTTTTCAAACATGTTTCTGGTTTTCTGTCCAACTGGCAGGCCATTGTGATGTCATTATGTTGGAAAACGACAAAGGTTTTACAGGTATGAAGTCCGAGACACAGGACTCCACAAGCTAAAACTGACACGACCTCAGACATTCCCAAGTCGGGTCCATGAATGTCATAGCCTTTGGTGATAACTTTGAAGTCACCAGTGTAAATATTGCGAGGTGATTTCATCTTTTGCATTGTAGATTTCACTTAGTAAAAACATCTGTGAGCGTGGTTCGTCCGTATCGTCAAATTGGATCTTCATAAAAAATATATAATACCAGTTATCGCGAGAGTTTACCGAGAATTTGCGCGAGTGAAATCGTAGACTGGTTCCCATCTTTGCCGCTCCAATTCCGCGTCGCTACTCTCCGTTCTACAATTTAGTCTGGTTCCCTGACCTGCTGTATCGTGGCGCTAACTGATGGTGCGATACAGAGGTCACGTCAGACCTCTGTGTCGCACCATCAGTCAGCAGCGCAACGATACAGTAGGTCAGGGAACCAGACTATTCTACAATTGTGGAATGTGTGCCACGGTGGTGCAGCGGCAAAGACGGGAACCAGTCCAGTGAAATGGTGACATCCTGTGGCAGCACTGTATATATAATGGGGAAATCATTTTGATTGGTGGGGCTCTCCCAGGAATCTTACGATGTTTCTGGAAGTTTAGCATTAAACTGGGTCGTAAACCAGAGCTACTCAAAGGTCTGGACAACGCTCTTCGTTATACTATAGGCCTGCTGTTAAAATCTGAAAGTCAGAACGCAGCCAGTCGACATTATGAAATTGGTGACGTCAGAGGGGTTGACATGGCCACGTGTGCGATGTGAGCCAGTCACGTTCACGGAAACTTACTCGCGGTGTCTAACACGTTTTTCCTAATTTTTTGGTTAGTGATAAAACCCGGAATGAAACGAAACGAAATGAAATCATCGAAACGGGACTTGCAAGGAATTTAAGAATTAACCCTAGCCCTCATTAAGTGTCATTATGTTGCAGACGTATGCTTCCGTCTTGCATGTCTTGAAATTGACGGGGTTTGTTTCGACATAGGCCTACCACACAAGTCAAATCGAACTTTATTATTTTAAAACCAATCATAATCATCATGTACGAAATGGAAATTCTCTACGGTGCTCCTCAAGTTACCGCCAATTTTTGTTCTGCTTTTTCTTCAGTTATTCGATTGGCAATAGCCTCCATGGATTGATAAAAATTCAAAAGTTTACAATGAGTGGAGTCTCCTTTTAATTTCATACTGCAGCGTGGTATTCTGATTCTTGATACTAGTACACAGTTTGAAGAGCAGTACATGAGTAGGCAACGATTGTGGCCGCCATACATCGCGTGTCGACCTGCCGATACCAGTCGGAGATTGTCGAAAATGCACCGAATTGCGCTACATCCGGGTCTTTTCAGCTGTTCAGATCTCAGAGTATATAACCTAGTTCCTTGGGCGTTCGATTTGACGATGCGACACGAATCGTCAGTCAGCGCCACCGTCGGAGCCCATGGAGCCAGGTTAGACAATGAGCAAGTCTAGAGACGTTTTGGGCAAGTGAATTTTGGGGTCGTGCCTCCCGTGACCTTTACATCCCAGGGATATCTCCAATACCCAGACTTCCCAAAAGGTCTTCCCGTGGAATGTATTAACACCATCATTTTTTTCTGGGAC
Organism: Notospermus geniculatus; assembly: GCA_002633025.1. Classification (NCBI taxonomy): domain Eukaryota; kingdom Metazoa; phylum Nemertea; class Pilidiophora; order Heteronemertea; family Lineidae; genus Notospermus; species Notospermus geniculatus. The sequence continues at coordinate 50,330 of NMRB01000038.1, forward strand.
ACCTTGTAGAGTGACAACATCAAACACCTCTGTATTGAATTTTACGGGTTTTTTTCAAAAGTGTTAGGAGAATGCAGGCCTGAGAGGTCTCATAGCGTCCTGAAGGACCCCAAAATGATACGTACATGTATTTCAAAGAATCAAGGCCTGGTTTTCAGCAAACGTTGAAAAAAACTGCAGGCTGAGGTCTAATGTATTCAGATAGAGAATAGTACATCGTACATTTTTACACTACACTAATGTCAGAGAACTTGAGCACTTTCTGAATTCGGCTTTCAATGATGAATGACGCTGACGCCATACGCCGAGGTCTGCACTCGCGCAAGTGACGTCACGTAGTAATAGCATTGAAGATGAAACAAGAATGAAGATAAGCCAACATGCCACACGCACGTGGAACCGGCGAATAGGGCTAGGTCCACAAAAAAATTTTCTGTACACGTCCTGTACATCGACTGTACATACATATTGAAAAAATAATTCAAAAACTGCATATAGGAGGAGCTGATTCAAATTTTCACAGGCTCGATTGGCATTTATTGTGAATATCATGTTTGAGTTTCATTAGATTCCAATGGACAGGTTCAAATTCTTTTTATTTGCAATTTTCTTGGACAATGTAAATATCATGCGAAATCGCCGCCATTTAACTGCCCTGAAACCAGTATCCTTAGACGCTTGCCGGGAACAGTAACTAACAAAACGGGCCTGTGTTTTAGGCTACAAAATGCCGATCAAGGAGCCAATTCTGAATAACCTACCACAAATTATGTCTTAAATAGCCCACATTTACATGTTACAAGGTGATTTTATTACGCACTACCAGCTACCAGCACTACCAGCATGGTCCCACAGTACAGTTTTTCCTGGACCTAGCAGTAGGCCTTCATGGACGATCATGAGATGGACGGACATGACTGATGGGATTGGGACTGACACGGGCGGTTCGGCCCGATAAGAAAGTCAATAGGCCTATATCACCAATCGACACGATCGAGGGAGTGTGGCGTTTCTCCTTCAGCTTGTTTGTGAGAAGTGTTAGTTCTTCATACAATGAATATGTCCATAAAGACATCAAACCCCTAAAGGTTTCACTTGGTTTGCGAAATTCTGAGAAAAACGTGATACCCACAGAAATTTTCAGTGAAACTGCCTCCAATTGTTTTATATGATAGCTATGGGTCTTCTCCATGATGTGTGCAAATTCCATACGATTCCATTCAGGTGATATGGAACATTTAGCAGACAGCACCCTTGCGCACAATGTGTCGCTCGGGTATCTGTACTGCTGTACAGTTAGATAGGCTACTGTAGGCCTACATATGTACAGGGATGTGACCAACAGGTTTATCAAGCCCTGACACCTTTATGAATTGGTCATTTTTCACAAATTTGGGCTCAGGGCTTGTGGATTGTTGGATGCTACGGCGACCAACCAAAATTTGATTAGAAATATTATTTTAACATGGAAATTTGGGTGATAAGAGCCATCTGGTGAGAAAAACTGGAACTCATTGGACAAGCAACAGCGTGCGCCCAAGTGGTTCCTTAGGGTTTTGATGTCTTGTCTCAATCCGTTCAATCGCAATTCATTGTGATGCTTCCATCATTTTTCTCCCTTCCTCTCTTCTCTGTCGTCTGTCCTTCACTCACGGTTGATTATAATTAACTTCCTCCAATGTAAATATATTTTTATAAGGAGATACTTTACTTTCGTCTGTGTAAGGTCCTCCGGATATTCATGCAAGTATTTATGCTAAGCCTCCCGGAATAACTGTACCGGTCGATTCCATTCAACGATATTGACCAATCACCATGCTTCACGCTGTTTGCTGTGGTACTGACGATCCAATCAAGGCCTGAGTTACCACATCCCACAGTGTCAATTTCTTTCTCGTCCAATCTTCGTTGCTATGCAAGGCCTATAAAAATCAGTCGGCAAGCCTGATTACTTATCAAAGGTGTCAATTTCAAAATGACCACGGATCACTACTCTCGGTTGCGGCATTCGGGCGAGCCGTCAACTTCATTTTTCCCCACCAGTCATATTGAAAGGCCTTTAACCTTAACAGGCGTATAAATAATTAATTGGTGTTGAATGCGGGGCCAGAGACAGACGAAAGCAACGTAATAGACAACATTTGAATCGAATTGAATTGAATTGATCGGTTGCTTATCTATTTTTGCTCGTACTGGTATTATTTTAGATACAATAGGAATAAACATCAATTTTTCCAAAACAAAGGGTACATACAATTTGAATGAACATCTTTGAAAAATTTGTGAAGTGTATTTTCACCCCACAAGGTGTGCAGGCATATTCGAGAGTCTACGAAATCGCTCTGTTAAGGGCAAGCTGACATTTTGAATTTTCATATTGCTTCAATCCAGGCCCCTCTGAGAAAAGCAATAAAGACACCCCCAGTTGACTGTTTTTATGGTCCAATGTGATCACTGTGCTTTATAGAAACAGAAAATGAGGGAAGTCTCAAGGATTACAGCTTAATTACGTTACATAATCATAAACAAAGAAATTCACCAAACACGAAAAACAGGTACAATTTTCTTCGAGAAGGAGCATGTAAATGACACATTGAAGTTGTGGCGACATTGTCACAAACACATAGAACCTGGCCTGACATGTTCTTCATGTACACCATACACGCTCAGTACAAAAAGGACAACCAGGAAGTAAAATCCAAATAGGCTACAATATGGCCGCCCTGTTTTTGAAAATCTGGCAGCATTCATGGAATTCACATGCCGAGTACTCTACACCTGTTGGAAATATTGCTATGGAAATGGGTGGACTAAGTAGAAAAAAACTCGAACTTTAAGATCCACATGTCGTTTGATCTTCAAAATGTAACATTTCTTGGGAAAGCGTACCGATTACTAGGCTTTTGTTTCAATTTATTAGCTAATTAGTGCGTTCCCAGATACATCTCTTTCAATTCCTTTTGACTTATAGACCCCGCAGGTGCCTTCATTTTCGTCATACATCTTGTACTTTTATGGTATTTTGACATCTTTTATTTACAACGCCTGGCCACGTTTCAAAAATTCAAAACGTTGGCTCGCCCTTAACGATAAACACTAAACGCTCAGGCTATTTCTGACGTACTGTACATTTGTAAAAAAATTACGTTAACGTTAGTGTACTGGTCGAAGCGCATTTGTCGTGCCAATCAAGGTGTCTGAACACAGATCAAACGCCGCCATCTTGAATCTATTACCGTTTTGTGAATACCCTTAACACAAATTTTACGGTGCCGCAATTCTGCCGTAAGGCCATATTTGCGGTACTGTAATTCAGAAATTTGCGGAAGCTTCGTGAATACGGTCCCGGATCCGCATGCAATAACGGAAATCTCAGCGAGGTCATCTAATGACCTTGCATAGGTCAACAGAATGAACGCAATCTTTCACCTTTATCGGTTTCTTCCGGCATGGAATCAGGTGTAAGAATGTACCATCAGATCTGTTCACGAAAAAGTGGTCTTTGTTGTAGTCCTTTATTTGAGATGGAAAAAAATATACTGAAATTTCTTCTATGTTCATCGCAGAGCCGTTCATCCCAGAGCCGTTCGCCACGAAATTACGAAGTGGTCTGCAAACCGGCCGGAAACCAAAGGCCGTAGGTCCTGGTAAGATGACCAAAAGAAAAAGGTCATTACCTGATACTGTGTTGATCACCTGCTTCGCACCTTTGCCTGCTAACATTGTACTTGTGTGTTTGCAAGCGATCATCAGGGATCTGTACATGTTCCTCTTTAAATAAGCAACGACGTACACTTTTTGATCGATTGCCGTAACGTGGTAAACATTCTGAGTGAAATAAATCCCCGTACGAAGGCGTGGTAAGGAAATTGGGATCCCATTTATCAATGTGACATCAAAACCATGTGTTTTTCGTCTTTCATAGATTTCGTATATAGTTGTCTTATATATATCAAACTGTTTGCATGTGATTAACACTCTTAAACCAAATTCTAAATGTATGACGGATTTGAAGCAGATGTCTGTTTGTGGTACGATGAGCCGTCCCGAAAAGATGCCCTTTGTGGCACTGAAAAACTCGAACACCTTTTTCATATGCATTTGGAAAAAACCAAAGAGAATAAAGGTTTGATTGTAAATGCCGTACAATTTGGAAAACTGTCTATAACAGCTTGAATTGAACAACATATCGAAGTTTCGATTACGTAATTCATATAAAAGGGTCGTAAACATTGGTCTGTCATGTGGTCGGTGGACTAGGACGAGACGTCCAGATTCTTCGTCAAAAATCAGAAGGTCAAATCTATTTATTGGCAGGACCGGTGTCAGTTTTACTCTCGTTGTGAATCTGTAGCCGATGGTTTCGTCCTAAAATTGTAACAACCATTTCGCATGAACGAGTTTGTGCATCATGGCCTAGCCACCGTGTGTCTGTACTACCTCATATACTACGTGTTCGTGTGAGCGTAGTCGGTAGACTGAGGCACTCAGTCTCTTTCACGCATGCGCGAACTGCGCACCATTACAGAGACTGAGACCAACCTCAACAATTTTTGTTACGCCGGAGAATACCGAAAATCTGGTGTCGATGCTGATTGGTCGATTTTGAATCCTGCTGTTTACAGCCATGCTGATTGGTGATTGGGGTCACAAGATTGCAAAATGGCGGCACTCTATCTACATTCTCGCACCGCCAGCCTCTGATCTCGCTCCGCTTCCTACGCTTGGATCAGAGTCTGGCCCCAGACGCATCCATTTTGGTTATGCTAACGGCGCTCACACACACACGTTGATTCAAACGCGCCATAAGTATTTCTTACCGAACCGCAATAAAAGGCTGAAACAATAGGGAGTTTGAGATCAGCGACTTATCACGGATCCTTATACGTATACGGATGAAATCCTGTACAATGAGGACGAATTTTGTGTACATTTCGATCCGTATACGTATAAGGATACGTGATAAGTCGCTGATCTCAAACTCCCTAATGCCTCAAATTAGTCTTATCGAGCTTTCTGACACATATTATTTACCTTTTTATACTTTTCTGTATTTTTATCACCGTTCCTGCGACATCATATAGGAACTGAATCTATGTGCTCTGACTTAACGCATAGCTCTGTATGAATTTACATCCGGGTATGCGCACCCAGATTCGGGATGCGGGTTCCCGGGTGTGATTACAAAAATACTTCGATAGGGGCCAGACCCTCCGGTTGTCTGCTGCGCGAGACTAATCGAGGGTCTGGCTGAGCGAGACTACTCTATCTAACGAACTTCACTTCAGTCAGACAGAAGCGAAGCTTGGTAACATCGCACCATGGAGGTCTTTCCCCGCAGCACTGATGATCTGATCCTCCATTAGTGACACCAAAAATAGATAAAGACCAAAAATGTACCACCCTCAACGTTGAAAAGCATAAAATTGGCAGCTATCTCCCTAAAAACTTGGACGATTTGAAAGTTACTGCACCAAGTCAAAGAATTAGACACTGGCTAGAAGCAGTATAAAATTCAATCAAATCCATCCACTGGTTTCAGAGATATCAATCTTTAAATAGATGACTATCCCTCAGAATGGCATGGACCAACACGTTGAGTTCATTTTTTTTAATATAGGGGGCGCAGGACCCTTTAATTGCTAATTACTCACTAGGGAATGCGTGGATTTGCAAACAAAGTTGTGATTAGTATTCCTTGTGCCCCTGCCTATATTTTGGTGCCAAAGTTTTTAGATTTTTGCAACTTTTTGGATCATGCGCCACCTATTATTTTAAAAAGTTGAATCTGAGCGATGTCACAACCCTTGTCTGTTCTGAATTTTCATAGTGGGAAGTGCCAGAGCCTGAAAAAGGTCCTTTTAAGGACCGAAAATAGTTGCAAAATATTCTGAAATTGGACTTTTTGTATATCATCATTGTTAGTGTCGAATTTTGTGCTTATTCTTGTTGGATATTATTTTTAAAAATAACTAAAACCCCTGGCCTGGGCTGTTTCAGAGTGGCATATTTTTGGTCTTTATCTATTTTTGGTGACACTAAAAGGAGATACACACAGGTCAGTAGTGTCGTCTTTATCGAGAAATTTGCGAAGACTGATGCCGCCGGGCGGAAATGATCTCGCCATTGACGGGGCAGTCGTGCGCAAAGCAGCATCACAAAAGTTTTAGACTGACGTTGTGGTCAGACCATCGGTCTACCAACCGAGGGTCTGGCTGCGCGAGACTACGTAGTGGGAGTCTGAGCGATGTCACAACCCTTGGTAGTCAAGATGGAGTTTGTGTGGACGTCCAATACTATTAGTACGACGTCCTCATACACATCCAAGACACAATTATACGGGTAGTTATTATCCCCGGAACGGAAAAGTTATTTTTGACGAAACGGAACATGTACAGTCTTTGAAAAAAGTTTATCTCTACCTGATACCTTTAATATTTCGAATACTACTAGGCCAATTTCAACACGGTTTGTTTCTCATGAAAGTATACCTTGTTAGTCGTATTGCTGCATAAAAATTTTGGAAATATTATAACTATGTAATATCTCATCAAAAAAAACCATCTATAAATCAACATTCTCATTATGTAATTTTTTGTGACTTTTTACAGCTTTGATGGAGTGAAACCTTCCAAAGACTTTCGATGATTTGAAAATTTCCAATTTTTCACAAAATTCTGCTATCCGTTGACAGAGCTCACCTAAACTCGTAGAAGTATGAAGTATGTTTTTCAAAATATCAACATTTTAATGCTTTGAAAAATATGCAGTATTTCTGCCCAAATAACGCAAAAAGTCCCAAAATTTTGTCAACCCAGCTTTATCTAAATGGCATCAAAATTTCCGGAAAATCAGGAAAATCTCTAATTATCAAAATTTTGATACATGTCATCTCAAATATCTCAGCAACCACTCAACACATTTTGATGAAACAAAGCACCAAACCCTTCGAAAGTTCCACTCTATCAAAAAAAAAACTGCAACAAAAGTTACAAAGAATTACATAATAAAAATGATTTTTCGTGTTTTTTCTAATGAGCTATTACATTATTAGGATATTTCCAAATATCCAACATTTTGGTGCAAAAGTATGACCAACAAGATACACTGCCGTGTGGAACAAGCCGTGTTAAAATTGGCCCAGTAGTATTTAAAAAGGCATCATGTAGAGATAAACTTTTGTCAAAGACTGTACACGTTCCGTTCCGTCAAAAATAACTATTCCGTTCCGGGGATAATAACTACCCCAATTATACAGCTAACAATGTTAATATGCACGAGTTGCTTATTAAATGGCCATGATATTGCCATTCCTAATAACCATAAGCCACCTGTAACAGCGCATTAAAGATGAACTTGACACTGGCTGAACCAAGTATTTTTTAAACAACATCTCTAGGATGAGTCAGTGCAGGGCCTTTATGGCTGTGATCCCGTAGTGCAGCTTTTAGCTCTTCGGCTATCCACCCTCCGATCTCAGTGCAGAGCATGTACATGTACTAAAAGGGTCAACATGATGTTGTGTGAGCATCATAGTACATGTACATGTATTCTCATACTGTAGAATCGGACTTGTAACATCACTTTGGTAGACCAGCCCACTTCATTACTATGATGGTCACATGACTGATTGGCCCAACAATTCCTTTCATGAAAAGTGATTGACCGGGGTGATCGATCAGGCAATCAAGATCGCGCCCTTCTACCCAAGGCCTAGTCAATGCCACTATGCATAATCGTCAACAGTGATTGGATAAAAGATGCATATTCAACAGAATAACCACCCCAGCACACGTAAGTGGGCGGGAAGTTCTAATACCTGAAGTGATGTTACAAGTCCGATTCTACAGTATTAGACTACATCGTGATACATGTAAAGTAGGAGGTTTACAGAACACATAATACAGACAGGCGCCTAATCGGGCGTTTACAATGGTGAGTTTTCGCAAGGGCTCGGTTTGGCCAACCACTAGGCTTATCTATTGTTCGGGTATAGTCGGACAATACAAAATCGTTCTACGTATTGGTCGTAGGTCCATCCCACCGATTGCGAAAACTCTCTATTGCCACACGTGATACGATGTTGGTGCGAACGCTACTCAACAACCAAGCTTGTGAACATGTAGGTTGTCTATGCAGTATATTGACTGTACTCAGATTCCTGTGTACAGTCAACGTCATTCGTCTCTGAATCTCACTCCTGTAAAATATGTGATCGAATGTCGTCATCCTCCCACAGCACGGCTTTGGTCTCGTCCTATTCATACACTCCACACAAAGCCCTGCTGAAATTGGACCTCCCTGGCAGGATGAGGAGGTCAGAAAACCATTGCCCAATCAGAATGCAGCATTTTCAAGGTGTCAATATTAAATAATTATGACTCATAATAACAATAAAAAAAAAGAATCTTTCCTATACACAGGAAGAACCTCTGTAATAAAATGCAGTCATAATTGGGATTACATGCTTTAAACATGACGTGAACGAACAAACAGCCCCCATGCGACGAGCAAGAGAATATTGCAAATGCCCCGCGAAACCTCAAACGAAGGCTGAGAACACGATATACCCCACGAGGCCAGGAGGGCGCTACCTTATTTGTCTTCGAACTTTCGAGGTGTCAACATCCTCAGGTGTAAGCTCCTGCTGAACACTTTTTTTTGAAAGAAAAAAGTTTGACCCAGCTGGGAATCGAACCCACGCCTTGTTATTTCTCTTCCACCGTCTTACCCATTCGGCCACCGAACTTGCTGGAAGACGCCTCATGTTTTCTCTTATCCCTAGTATTATTATTACCTAAGTCGAAGGCCTACGTCTATAACAAACACAAATCAGGTTTTTGTCAGCTGGCTGGTTGTCCGAGTGGTAGAGTGATGGATTAAAGGATCACGGTATTGCCACTTTTTCTCGACAGCCGGCGCCACTGTGCCACTCTCCAACGCAGGGACCAACGACGTATTGGCGAGTTGACCCGATTTCCTCCGTACATTTTGTAATGCATTTTTGTAGTTCGTCTTACTGCCGCTAGGTGGCTCCCTCTACGTCGGCGGTCAAATAACGCATTTGAGATCCAATACCGTGCTCCTTTAAGCAAGGTTCATTGGCACACGGATTTGGTCCGGTTCATGTCCGCAAAAAATTATCAAATGGACTTCAGCGTTGTCGTATCCGGAAAACTAGGGGCAAACGGACGGGAAACGGATCGGATCCGTGTGCCAATGAACCTTGCTTTACAAATCAGAAAGGGGACAGTTCGAATCCCATCTAAAGGACTACATTTTTTTCTTTGAGTAGTGTATCCAGAGATGTGACAGCTCTGTTGCCTTAAGGCAAATAAGGTGCCGCCCTCCTGGCGTCGTGGGGTCTATCATGTTCTGAGCCTTCTTTGAGATGTTTGCAGGGCATTTGCAATTCTCTTGCTCATCGCATGGCGGCTTTTTGTTCGTTCACGTCAGCTTTTATCTGATCTGTTGTGGATTTTCAATGCATGTTCGTCCTTCTGTAGACGGGTCCTCAAATTGAAGTAATAATTTTTAAAGTCAATCAACGTTGATATACAAATGAACTAAAACATCGAAGATTCTCCCAAAATGGCTTGACTGGCGCATCACACGTTGAGATAATATGTTCATTCGTCCGTCGAAACCAACAATGTCATGATATAAGCGTCGATTCGCAGTATGGAGATTGATTAAATACACGAACGTTATATACCGTTCTTTATCGACAGAGCTTATTGTTTCTTGCTCCTTAACCGTTAAGCACCAAAAATTAATCAGCCCTAGGCAATCCGGGAATCTTCCCAGAATCAGCCCGTACAACCCAAACCTCGAATTGGTCGAGATTGGACGAAATGTGCGATTGAAGTTAAAGATGTGTTTTTTTACAAGTAGTGAAGTTGCACCTTTGTAAAAGTTGCGAAAAAGAACAGTTCTCAGAGCATATTTTGTGTAACGGAGAATAACCGGGTCAAAACCAACAACTAAAAATGACTCATACGTGCGAAATCTCGATGCTTCAGCAGGTTTAACGAAAATGATAGTGTTTCTCAAATTAAGTTTGATCACAAATCCTTCACTCGTCATTATAGGCGTACAGTTATATATTGTTAAAGAAATTCTGCGGCGTTCTTCTAAATGGCATACCATATACAAAAGAAAGCTATTTTTGTGTGAGTCGTTCCACCGGCCGACTATTTCGAGAAACCATTTTAAAAAATCCCTGCATTTTTCTTTTTGAGGTACCATAATACGCCCTAGTTTCCCATTGAAAATATCGTAGATTTTAAAAGACGTGGTAGGAAGGTTTTGTGTCGGCACCATCCAACGGAAAACGACGACAATATAGTCTAACATAAAAACTCTCCCTCGAACTATCACGTAATCTTGATGCACGAAAAAGGATGTATTGCTAATCATCCGCGAAACCTTTTGACTGGCTCTGTACCTGTACATAAGAACTCGCATCCATGGTATGGGCGTCTCCTCGTATAACACAACAACCGACTGCAGTTCAGGGCGTATATGAACTTCGAATTCACTTGCCTTGACTTTGATAGGAGGAATAAAAACAAGTCGCCAGCCTAGGCGGTACCTCAGGGATCCTTTGGCCTACAGGGACTAAAACGTGTGTACAGTTAGCATATTATCGACGCGGGATATGCAGTGTAAAAGCGCAGGACTAACTACCAACCTACGACCTTTCTCGACAAGGAGGCCGTTTTAGATAGAGCATTTGGTAAGTCAACTGCGGAAAGTTCGGCGTCTTTCGTCAAATTTGATGATGACGATTCAAGAATGGCTTTTTTTAGAAAAAACATGGCGTTCATTTGAACCGAAGTTTGTTTTTGAAATGAATCGTACAAGACGACAAAGAAGAATTATCTATGAATTTACACTGGTCCCCAGTGGCATCGAGCTTTAATACTAGTTATACGCTCTCAACCACTGGCACAGCTGGGGCCTGATCATGTTTCTGAACACTAGATGGCGCAGAATGTCATCAACTAATCAGCGACCAGTATTTCACGCAACTAGGGGAAAACATTAAACATTTTCTTATTGGCCGCTTTTGTCACCTGACAAGTATCGTGGCATATTCCGGACATTTCGTGCTATTTTACTCCACTTTTTGGAATACATTCACTGCGAAATGAAAAGTTAACATACTCAATCACATACGACCCGATGTGGGACAATACAGCAGTGTAAGCATGGTAAGCACTTCGCCTTCAGCATTCTTTGGATTGCCGTGATTGCATCCATAGAAACAACACCGCCTAAGCTTGTTTGAAAGGTGATCGGTCATTGGCTGGTTGTTCGCGCGCTTTCGTCAACAACTGGTAGTGACATCTAGTGTTCAGAAACTGACTTTGGCACCAAGTGTTTTAGTGGTTGAGGGTGACAGCTTCGAGCAGAGGCCGATACCACTGAATTATTGAGTACAATGAATTAAGCTCCCACAGGAGTCAAACTGTATACATGTACTAATATCAGTATGATTTTATCAAAGTGTGGAATCAACTGTAGCGATCGTAGGAATTCGGAGCCTTGACATGTCATGCATGAGGGTATTTTGATCTACTAATAGGATCACAGGTAATATAGAGGGCAGCACATTACAACAAGGTCCTGACAATGGATCAGGACCGGGATGTCATTTTCATTTCAGTCCCACTTTTCTCGCTCGATAGTCAGATGTACATGGACGAATTTTGCCAGCTCCTGTTGTTCGTAACGGATAAGAACAGTTTGTGCCTATAAGTACACTACACTCAAAGGAGCTAATCCTGAAGCCACGCCGTCGCCTCTTCCTTACCATTTGACGTAGGGTGCGGCCTGAGGAACAAGCTACCGGTTACAATATGTATAAGGATGGAGACGAAGGCTCACGAAGGATGAGACTGCTGCTGTATAATTTTATCATTATCAAGGAACTCTTTAAAAACAAACTTTACCATCGGTATCGAAGTCCGTCCCTACCTTCTATTGGCTGAATTTTGAGGATTTGTGACGTCACGAGTTAAAGGGACTACATAGGGAACCGGCCATTAGGCTACTATAAGTACCTCCATGCTTCAACCAGCCGGCGCCACTGGTCACGCAGGTCCAGGGCAGAATCGCGGAAAACTCTATAAATAGCTCTGGGGAACCCCATGGAATTCCGAAAAATAGATACACCTCATTGGAAAAGCTCCACGATCTGGTGGAACAGCTATTATTATGCAATTAGATTTAGAATAATTATCCTATTACTTGTACAAAACGAATACGCAGAGGTTTATTGTACACAGTGGTTTGCACAGTTGGGGCATTATGGTGGGGTCGGACTTGAGCGTAAGGAAAGCTGAAGTTGACTTTTCTCAATGCTTCGAGCATGATAGGGAAAGTCTGACTTTTATGAAATTCTGAGTGCCAAATAGTCAGGGGTTTGGTAGGCTGGCATTTCCTCAAGGCGTTTGCGGGCGCGGAATTGGAGGCGGGTGCGGGTAGAAAAAATCGATCCAACGTGTACATGTATTTCACTTCGGCTGTTTCACCCGCACCCGCTCCCGCCACCGAAACCGCGTCCGCAAACGTTTCGTGGAAAAAAGCTTCATTGGAAATACGAAAACAAAAAATGGTCAATAACACAAAAAATGAGCAAATAGATGAGGAATTAGTCATCCCCCAGATGCTTGGAAATCGTATCTAAGTGCACCTAGAATTCAAAATTTTCTGGGGGACCCCCGACCCCCGACCCCATAACCCTGGCTTTACACCTTCGGTGCTTCCCTTGCGCGACTCCGTCAGCCACAGGCCGACGGTGTCAGGTGTAATGTATGAGAATGCCCCCCGTATGACAATGCCCGCGTTATTGTTCGGCGGAAACTCAAAGGCCTACAGAAAGACATGTTGATCAGTCCCTCCCTGTCATGTCGCCTCTTTTCCCGTCAGTCTTATCTTGGAGGAATTATACTGTATAATTCCTCCAAGGTCTTATGTTGTGGGGCATTGGCAAAAGGGGGGGGGGCACTGAAAAACATCACCGACCCCCTCTAAAAATCCTGGACCGCCCGGCCCTGAATCCAGCGCCCGTCGAATCTTAGAAGCACTGCATTGTACATTTCATGAGTTCACGGGGAAAACTTGATGATAAAGTTTTTGTTTTTTCATGGCCTCTTTGTTTTCTTGAAGGGCTGAAGTTAGGACATCCGTTTCGGAGGGGTGTTTGTTCATTGGCGGGAATTTGGGCCACACCCAACGGCATCATTTGCACCGAACCATGCCCAGTCCGTACAGACCGAACACCGAACATCGTGGTGTAGACATCACACAAGTTATGCCATGCTCAGCATACATGGTAGGCTACACATGAACCCTTCGTTCAGACACACATAAAAAACACCACAAGGGGTCCAATTACGTCAACCTTGCCATTCAACCATGCTGTGACCACGTTTAATTCCTAATTATCGCTAAATCGCCAGCCCTGGCACACTTCCAAATTGATAAGAGATTGACCTTTTCTGAGCCCCTCAACTTGTGTCTATTTTTAATGCTGGGAATTCCATGGCTGACGTGATGATGTGTTCCCCAGCGCTATTTATAGAATTTCCCGCGATTCTGCCTTGTACCTGCGCATGCGTACTTATACTTTCATATTTGCGCCATCTACCGACAAATCGATAAACTATTTTTGCGACCTGCCACCTATGATTGAGACATTGAACTGACGAATATTCGTGGTATCCGTGAGTTCCCTATGTAGTCCCTTTAAACACGTCAAGCCGTACCTCTATGTACCTCTATTTTTCTGACATATTGAACAGGTTGCGTCGAGTTTTGAGCCAGGTTTGATGGTAGGCCGCTATGTTTTTGCAGGACTTAATTTGCACTTTAGGTACCAAATGAGTGACCTCTCAGACTTGAAACTATTCCGACCAAATTTCATACTCTACAGGGTGGGCCAGAGAAAGTGTCCCTCGAACAATAACATTTCTATTGTTTCCCTATTGTTCGAGGGACACTTTCTCTGGCCCACCCTGTAGATCCATCTGTAAGAGACCAACAGACTCCACCCCTTTTTGGTGAATTTATTTCTTGGTGAATGACAGGCCTACTTTTCTCTGGTTGGATAAGCGACCAATCCATTTTGCAATAGAGCACTTATCCATTTCCAGACGTCAAGGTTAGGTGAATTTGAGGAATGATCAGTGCTTGCTGACCTCGGTGTGTTTTTCTATGAATGACCAACTGGCCATGCCCATTTTATGAATAACAATCAACAGGGTTGGTTTTACTGAGGTTTCTTTGTTGGTTTCTTAGAGATGGATCTAGAGTATCTTCAAGATGATATTGCATACCTTAGTGCGACTTTCGACCCGGAAACCACTGGCAACATCTTACCTTCTTCTGGTACATCTGAGAGCCCTGTATTTTAACCCTTTGTTCCTTTTCCATGCACGTTCCTTTCCTCGCACTCGTCTGACAGACACGTGGCTCAATGGAGAAAACGACGAACGTCGAGCATGGCTGCCGACAGAGGGTGGCACAGGCTAAAACGGAAATAATGTCCGTGTCGCCAAAGTCTGGCTGCGAGATTGCCCAGTTAGACAGAATCCTTTCGAAGTATCTACTTCGAACTAAACCAGCCATTATTATGAACAGTTTCTCTCTAGGCCTACATCTCTATAAGAAGTCTTAGATTCCATGGAAAATAGTTTTCTCTAATACCGACAAGATTTGCGAGACCTCTATGTGAGTATTTTGGTTAAGGTGGCGGGGGTGACTAGCCCGGCACATTCTCCCGCTGAATATGGAAATGATTTGAATGAATTTATTCATGCGCTCAAGCGCAGTCGGTCACAATCATAGCCTGTTTCAATATTTGGCAAGTGTAGTTCTTAGGCATGTTGGGCCTGGAATGGTATTGCGCAATACCTCTTTCGACGCCTTTCCATTAGGCCACGCCGTTCCCTAACAATAGCTCTATCGTCGATGATTTTTGAACAGACTTCATCCGAACGTGACCAACTCCACACGCGTTCTTCATTACCATAACAAAGGGCTCGCGGGGAAAGTTGCGGACTTTCTCACAAATTTTCACGAGCGATTTCTTTTTTGTGCGTGGATCGATGGTCAATCTGATTTCGAATATGATCTGGAAAAAACTTCTTCTAAGGCCGTTCCAGCCCCGATTTTTGAATTTCAGACGAAAACACCCAAAATTATTCAGTTTTCTGTTTTGACCCTTTTCAGACCACTAATTAAGCAATTGCTAATTAGTTATTTCAATTTTGAAAAATCGGGCCTCGAACGACCATAGAACTCGCCATGCTGCATCCATCACTACCTAAAATCCGGTCATTTGGAGCCGGCTGTACCCGTCGTCGCCTCTGAAAACTTCATCTGGGACTTGCCATTGTTCATGAATAAAGTTACATAATCAGTCAATTATTGTGCAGTTTTTCAATTCGGAGATCTGAAACAATCCATAAACTCACATATTTCGTTGGCAAAATAAACTTCGGTCGTAACACATTCGTGCAATTCAATTTCAAAACGGACCTCAATTGGATGCGTTCACTATCTCCCCCGCCACCTTAATAGGAGCAGTCGACGAGTTATGTGCCACTACGGCCCAATTTAATGCAAGTAGCGCACCCAGTCGTTATTGATCGAGCAGCGATCTCATAGATTTTCTTGTACATTGGTCCTCTATTTGCTGCCACCTGTTGGCAATTTGCGCGGCCGACTGTTCATATTCTACCTAATATTGAGCAGTTCCGCCGGTCGTTCTTGATCATATAAAGGACAATGGGATTCGTTGAAGCCGCAATGTATCTTTTCCAGCAGCTATAGATCAGATCCCCACCCACAAGGTGAAATGTCCAACAGCTCCAAATCCAGCTGTAGTTCCAAAGTCGAGACGAATTTGACACAATTGGAATCAAACAGTTCAACGTTGACACAGCAAACGACATAAACACAGCTGTAACTCATCAATACCCTTTCGTAATACCCTTGCAAAGGGTAGTAAGAGAAAATGAATTGGGATACCATCTTCGTGAAACTAGCATGCCATCGTTGATATCCACAGAATTATTCGTCTACCAAGAGAAACGGCAAATGACGGTTGTCACGGATTCCTCAAAAGTGCGTAAGTGCGGAGAGCATGCGACGAAGGACTTCATACGTTACTGAACAGCAGTTGCGGTCATTTGCGCATTCGCAAGACGAAATGATTCCTGGCGTCAAGTCATGAGATCGTCACATTTCCTCGGCCATTAACCAGTGAGACTCGCACGGATTGAAGGAGGGTAAATTTTATAACATCCTGACCCGCCGGATCAACCAGATGACGATAATTCATTAAAAATTTTTCACATACATGTACCGAAAATAGCATAAACGAAAACTGCCGTTTGAAAATGGCTGTCGCAATGTAAAGTAACTGCATTTTTACGACATCGGTGATTTGAATTATAATCAGAAGATGTAATTTCTGTATTGTGCGATATTCTGAACAACGAATGGATATCAATGAAATCAAGCAATCTGTTTTTATGTCAACAGTGAAAAAGTATGCTGGAAGTTCAATAAGCTTTATCAAATACAATGTGAATAAACCATTGTTAAAACAATGTGAATAAACCATTGTTAAAGCTGACAGGTCAGATATACTCTCCGACTTTTATGCAAACATTTTTACGCTCAACTTCGCCAGACCACGATGCTGCCGAAGTCGAGCGTTCGGTAATTTTTGTAATGTTCACTAATGCCCGCTGTGCAGGATCAAATTTTTCATCCAGTTTTCTTAATATGCTCAACAAAGGCCTACATGTACACAACCGGCGTCATAGAAAGTCATGCCCCCCCCCCCCC
>NMRB01000038.1:67204-93093 GCA_002633025.1 Notospermus geniculatus
CCCCCCGATATGAGATGCCCCATAACAATAGATTCTGACGGAATAAGGACTTCTGAACAGAACATCTGTTGCCAGATGTCCCCTGAACAAAAGAAGCGGGCATCTGATATCGGAGGCATTACATGACACCGGAAGTGAAGGATCGAGGGCTATGCATAGGCAGAGGTAGGCTCAAATATACTGTGTCTGTATCCAAAGAAATTGCATGCAATCTACGTCAAAAAATGGAGAAGTCCAAACGAAAACTAATTCCGCATAACATGGCAATTGACAACACATGCAGCGATTTTTCCTCAAAATGAATATTAGCTCCAGTCGTGTCAAAAGAAAGAGAAAGCACAAAAATTGACACACAAAATGATAACATACAGAAAGTAAACTTTCAGAATACTTGCAAATTTTCGACCCCAACCGGGGTCTTCTTCAGGCTGGCACTTTACACTATAAAAATTTAGAAAACACAGCTGGAACCCAAATGTATAGATATAAAGTAACCTGCACAAACAGGACGTGTCAACAGTTATGGAAGGAAAAGGGTCCAAGCCCCATAAATTGGTTGCTCGAACAAACAGCCAAAAGTAGGTATGTAATTTAATTAGTGCATCTAAACCTTGACTAGGCTGAAAGGAAATGGGTTTTATAAATTATAGTACGGTTTATTTGTAATAAGCAAACGTATGAAATGGTGATAACATATTTGACATGTAAAAATGAAATGAAGACAAAAGACACAACAAAGACTGCCAAAGACACAATAGGCCCAAAGAATGGCGTTAGACAAGATGAACAGATAGAAAGGAAGGCTAGGTGAACGGCAACTGCAAACCACTGACCAACGAAAGAAAAGGAAAAGGGCAATTGAAGACAAAGGCCTAGAAAAGGGGAAACTAAGGCGGAAAAGGGTGAGGAAGGAACCCCAAGCAAAACTCTTTGGCCCTGACACTGAAGTTGGTAAGGGGGAGCTACGGGGTTATCAGAAACTCAGCACCTGGTGTTGAGGTCTCAGGGGGTGATAGTTTTAAGGGTCCACATCCACCGTAACTCTGTTTTGAGGAGCGTCGTCTCATCCGGACATGTCTCCAGTATGATGAACATCAGGGCCCGGTTGCACAAAAGCATACTAGGCGTAGTATCATTCTATCTCCTAGTTGGCTTCTAACTTTGTATGTGTTTGTATAGGAAGTTAAAAGCCAACTAAGAAATAGAATGATACTACGCCTAGTATGCTTTTGTGCAACTCGGCCCAGGTCCTTGACAGAGTGTCGTGGCAGTTTGAAATGGGCATAGAGTAACGAGCAGTCACGGTCATCTTCTATCCCCCGTCTGATGTTGGATTTGTGGTTATTCAGCTCCGGTCGTGCATGTGCATAGCGAGCGCAACCACCTCTGGGGGCATATCGATTTAGCGGAACCTGCGGAAACTACGGAAACTGGGGCCTGTTTCATAAAACTTTTTAAAGTATCCTTAGCGCTAATGGAAGCTCCTAATGACACTGACCGTTTCAGGAAGCTTGTTTTATTTATGTTAAATTAATGTTACTTTTAAGGAGCGTTTCAGAAAGTGTCATTAACCTGCTGTACTAGCATTAAAATTAAAGGAAGGTAGGGGTACCTTTAAGGCCCTAATTGCGCTCTTTTAGCGTTGGACTTCGCCGAAGACTGACGTTTGGCGATGTTGCGGCCCCATTTTCAACGCCGTCAGGCCCGTTTCCACTGAAGCCTTGTTCACACTGGCGGCGCAGTGCGATGAGAAATTTTTCTGTTAAGCCTATAAAGCCTTGTTCACACTGCGAGCGCGGTGCGATGCGAAATTTTTCGCGCCTGATTGTGTCCATGGTACGGGCCAGCCTATCTCCCTCCGGCTTCGCAGTCCAACCAGAATGCCTCCCAACAATAGACTTTCACGGAATAAGCGGCAGTTACAATGGGACATGCATCTGCTGACAAAGGACTGCCGTGACCAAATGCCTCCCATACAATAGAAGGGATACATCAGAGACGGGATGCATTTGATTATATTACACCTGGACCCTCTGATCAGGAGTCCGTCTCGCTAACCACTAGACCACTACGCGGCTCCTCCAATGTGACACTGGTGACATCACAACTCATGGCAATAGCCTCCATGGATTGATAAAAATTCAAAAGTTCACAATGAGTGGAGTGTCCTATTAATTTCATACTTCAGCGTGGTATTCTAATTCTTTATAAGTTACTAGTACACAGTTTGAAGAGCAGTACATGAGTAGGTAACGATTCTCGCCGCCATACCTCGCGTGTCAACCTGCCGATACCAGCCGGAGATTGTCGAAAATGCACCGAATTGCGCTACATCCGGGTCTTTTCAGCTGTTCAGATCTCCGAGTAGATAACCTAGTTCCTTGGGCGTTCGATTTGACGATGCGACACGAATCGTCAGTCAGCGGCACAGTCGGAGCCCATGGAACCAGGTTAGACAATGAGCAAGTCTAGAGACGTTTTGGGCAAGTGAATTTTGGGGTCGTGCCTCCCGTGACCTTTACATCCCAGGGATATCACCAATACCCAGACTTTCCAAAAGGTCTTCCTGTGGAATGTATTAACACCTTCATTTTTTTCTGGACACCTTGTAGAGTGACAACATTGAATTTTACATTGAATTTTTTCAGAAGTGTTAGGAGAATGCAGGCCTGAGAGATCTCATAACGTCATCCTGAGAACATCAGGGGTTCTTAGTGCTCGCTTCCTTCGTTACCGCACACAAACCCCTGAGGACATCCGCCCGATTTGCTGGGGTACTTGGCGCAGGAGAAAATGCGCCCAATTAGCGAACGCCATTCTGAGTCACCTTAAGATGACAGGAATTACACGTAGATTGTATCGTAGTGTCACGCACAACACAGTGCTGAAGTACCTGAACTTGCCCCACTTCACCCTAACTAGAGATCAGTTACACGTGTATTCCAACAATACACCGCTGGATTCAGCCTAAGTTGAGTTCAGCGTGTCCTACATTCATCGCAAAGAATGTATATCATTCTCAGGCCACGTCGCGACACAGACTCGCCGCTGGAGTTTTGTTTCATGTTGACTTGCTGGGTCAGCTTTGTTCAAACCTGCGTAGTTCATGTATCAATCACCGGCCTACTTGGGATGAGGTGGTGGGGATGAACATTTGCTGGAATGGCTTTGATACTCCACCGATTACGTCGAATGTCCTCAGGGGTTTGTTTGCGGTGACGAAGGGAGCGAGCACTAAGAACCCCTGATATTCTCAGGATGCATAACGTCGTGAAGGACCCCAAAATGCTGGCCTGATACGTATTTCAAAGAATCAAGGCCTGGTTTTCAGCATACATTGAAAAAAAAACTGCAGGCTGAGGTCTAATGTATTCAGATAGAGAATAGTACATCGTACATTTTACACTACACTAATGTCAGAGGACTTAAGCACTTTCTGAATTCGGCTTTTAAGGGGCGGTAGCCATAAGGAAGCGCACTGCAAATGGCGACTGAAAACAATTTATATTTTCTTCAAGCAAAAAGGTAGCATCGATTTCATGTATTTCTATGAAATTGCTACTCTTGTTCTACACATCTGAATTGAAAACGATGTGCTTTCATCTTTCATTAATCAGCTAATTAAGCAAACAAAGATACCCCCATTTGACTTTTTCGTCGTAGATTTCTCGGCAACAAGGCGACTAGGACCTGGCGTTTTATCACTAAATGTTGGGGAATACATATGTAGAGGGCACGACGTTGAGTTAATATTTGCAAATTCTAATTCTTAGTAATGATAATTATGTAATTTGTGCCAAAAATTGGTCAAAAATGAACTTTTTGAATATCCCCCGAATCCTCTTGAATAGTGAAAAAATCTCAACGTTGCGCCCTGCGCACAAATATACTGCTGCCAAATGAAAAGAAACCACTGAAGTGCGATGCCTGATGGACGAGAAAGGTCTTCCCAAAATTGTCATATTTTGGCCTAAACACGCCTACACTTTTCGAAATACGCGGGCTATTAAAGTAACCTCCTTATTGTCATTAAAATGAAGAGACCACTGGGCGCATTGTGGACATCCGATTATAGTTTTGGCAACCAACCATGATCAGCTTGTCCTTGACGCCTAATTTTATTAACAATACATGGTTACTCATAAATAAAACGGTTCAATGTTCGACCGCCGCACTATTGACGGCGCTGTATGTTTCCACTACCGCCCCCTAAAGCATGGCGCACACGAGCGATTTTTCGAGCGATTTTCTAGGCGACCGCAGAAGCGACTAAACATATTTTCAGTTTTTTAAAATTTTTGTTGGCTTGTTTGCGACAGATGCTTCCTTTGAAGACCAGTGATGTCGCGGATGACATCATTGATCGACCTCCAAGGTAATTATCGCAGGCGACTTAGTAGTCGCATCGGTAGTCGCCCCCATTTTAGTCGCTCGTGTGCGCCATGCTTTAATGATGAATGACGCTAACGCCATACGCCCGCCCTCACGACGCCGAGGTCTGCACTCGTGCAAGTGACGTCACGTAGTAATAGCACTGAAGATGAAACAAGAATGAAGAGAAGCCAACATGCCACACGCACGTGGAACCGGCGAATAGGGCTAGTCCACAATTAAATTTTCTGTACACGTCCTGTACATCGACTGCACATACATATTGAAAAAATAATTCAAAAACTGCACATAGGAGCTGATTCAAATTTTCACAGGCTCGATCCGTACTTATTGTGAATATCATATTTGAGTTTCATTAAATTCCAGTGGTTCAAATTCGTTTTATTTGCAATTTTCTCGGACAATGTAAATATCATACGAAATCGCCGCCATTTAACTGCCCTGAAACCAGTATCCTTACACCACTGCCAAGAACGGTAACTATCAGGCTAAAACAAAACGGGCCTATAGACTACTACATATTATGCCGATCAAAAGGAGCCAATTCTGAATAACCCCAAATTATATCTTAGCCCACAAACATGTTACAGGGTTATCTTAACCCTTTAGGGACTGAACGAAGTTGGAAAGTGTACATTTCGTAACATGAATCTCTGATGTCTGTACAAAAACGCGCCTAGCTCCGCGAAATTGCAGCCGAATCTGGCGCCAAGCCACTCAATCTGGAGGCAACGAAATGGGCCACGACCTCGTGTAGGTTTGCCTGTTCCAAAATGTCTGTGAGAGAAACAGGAGAGAGCCGAAGTTGCAAGTTCTGACGAAATAGTCGCGTTCGGCCTACGTTTTCGTCAGGTTTCCAAACTTTAAACGTCTATATCTCGATAACCGCTGCTCCTACGCGTCTCTCGCTAGGTCGAAATTGAGCCTACTTTTGTCTCCTCTTTCTTTTGGCGCTAGTCGCGTCGTCGTATCTGCTTCCGTTCCCGAGATATGGCCATTTTGTCACAACATGTCAGATTTGCACTTTGGAGTCTGTCAGTCTTGAGCCCGGGACAAAGCTTAAAATGCAATTTCACCAAGGTTTCTTCAAACAGAGCAAAACCGCGTGTTCAGAGGGGGGGGGGGTAGTCTCGCATTAAAAAACATGCAAACGTGACGTCGATCGGCCCACTGGTTACGATTCTATGTCCGTTTGAATGTGCAAGGGTGTGTGGTACAGGCCGATCTCGCCAAACGGCGAGATCAGTCCCGAAAGGGTTAATACGCACTACCAGGCCGACTTCGATTGTAACTCGAGTTGGACTCGAGCGACCCGAGTTACAATCGAATTCGCGAGAGTTTGATGACGTAGGGCGGTCACGAGGTCAAATTTGACCTACTTAGGAACCCGAGTCCAACCCTCATCCAGTCGGGGGTTCGACTCGAGTAACCACGTGACAAGATGGCGGCCGAAGAAATGAAAGTGCCGCTTCAGACTTGTCAGGCCGGTTTTCGTGTTGTTAAATACGTTAAATGCTTCTCATTTCGAAGCTAATGGGGAGTAATGCTAGACGGAATAACTTCACACCACTGGAAACAGGTAATTGTCGAGTTCGACCAAATTTAGGCCGACATTCCGGACTGACTTCGCAGTTGCACACAAGTCGCTCAACTTGCTGATTCTGCTGGTCTTTTGAAGTGATGGGCAGTCGTACCCATCTTAGGCACTGAGACACTGCCACAGCCACACAAAAAGCGTTCAAGTTGGTCAGATGTGGGCTGTGTCGTCAAGAAAGAACATTTCATACAGAATTTAAATTAAGCGCCGCCATGTTTTGTGATTTTCATCAACTCGATCGTGTTCGAGTGGAACTCCTACTCGTCATGCGCAGTACGGGGTATGAGTCATCACTACGTCATCCCAGGCGCTACCCTACTCGACCCTCGAGTTTGCAATCGAAGTCGGCCCCAGCTACAGCACTACCAGCGTGGTCCCACTGTACAGTTTTTCCAGGACCCAGAATGATGGGAACAGGGGGCAGTGAATTTTGGTGTTCGTAAGGAATCATGTTGGAAGTGGGCACTGTGTGGACCTCTCCTCACACTCGACAGCTATAGTAAAGCTGTCGAATGTGAGGAGAGGCCCACTCACTGGCCACGTGTCCACGTTTTGTTATGTCAGATCATGCAGCGAGAATGGAGTTGCTGCGGTTTTGGGCAGGGGAAAGGAAAATAATAGCGGGGCAAGACTACTTACAAACACAGAAAACCTACATAAAAGAAAAAAAATGGTGAGAAAAAAATTCTTCCCCCAACCGGACTCGAACCCACCACAGATGTCGGAAACCATTCATTGGCGAGTGCTCTAACCACTGGGCCAGCGGGATCGCCCCGACAACAGGGAATATTTAGTGATACAAATGCGGCGATGGCGTAATTCACAATTTAATCCGCTTTTAGGAATAGATTGGGCTGAACTAAGTAGGTAACGATTTTAATTATTTTTGGCGTGCCCTCGTTATTTCTTAACAACGTTCAATTGTAATAATTATACCTCAATAGGGAAGCATTACATGACTATCAATGCATGAATAAGCCGTCTGACTTTATGCGTTGGAAAGAGTGACAGGTTCCGAGCGTTCTTCGGCATACTTCGGAAGCCCTTCGGCGAGCTCATGAATATATAATTCTCAATATGATGACGTATACGACAAATTTTTTGAATTCTTTTTCGCCTGTAAATCATATTTCACAAATGCTTTGAAAGACCCACCCGACCTGAACAGCATTGAATAACCTTCCGCAGGTCTCCATAAAGAAATTGCGCCTTCAAACCGCATAGAACGACCATTTCGTGCAGTTTTTGGTCATGCGGTCAGATCTCGTCTCTAAGGTGGTATGAATCGATGTGACCCGTGTTAGTGTTTCGTCGCGCTTCGCGCATTTGCCGCTCCGCGGCGTTCAGGGTCCTTGCGTCTAGCAGTAGGACTTCATGGACGATCATGAGATGGACGGATGGGATTGGGTCTGACACGGGCAGGAAGTCAGGATATCACCAATCGACACGATCGAGGGTATAGTGTGGCTTTTCTCCTTCAGCTTGTTTGCTAGAAGTGTTAGTTCTTTATACAGTGAATATGTCCATAAAGACATCAAACCCCTAAAGGTTTCACTTGGTTTGCGAAATTCTGAGAAAAACGTGATACCCACAGAAATTTTCAATGAAACCTCCTCCAATTGTTTTATATGATAGCTATGGGTCTTCTCCATGATGTGTGAAAATTCCATACGATTCCATTCAGGTGATATGGAACATTTAGCAGACAGTATCCTTCCGCACAATGTGTCGCTCGGGTATCTGCTATACAGTTAGATAGGCTACTGTAGGCCTACATATGTACAGGGATGTGACCAACAGGTTTATCAAGCCCTGACACCTTTATGAATTGGTCATTCTTCACAAATTTGGGCTCAGCACGACTGTTCGAACCTAGTGCTTCGTGTACACGTCTATCTCGTGAAGCGTGATGACCATATATGGCAAACGTTGTGGTTAGTTTGCGGTTTGAGGTCAAAAACCGGGAGGATTCATCTAGAAGTACACAAACAAGTATTCTCCCCGCCGATTCAACCTTGATTAGACAAGCAGTAATCATGGTAATACTAATACATTACAGAATCATTTTCATCATCATCATTATCATCATCTTCAGCGTCATGTTCCTTCAGGAACTTTGCTGCTCGAATTGATTGCGCGAGGGGCGTTGCGGTAAAAAAGTCTCACATATAAGTTCCAATTCACAATATCCTCTTGAAGTTCATAATCCCTGTGTGTTGCAACCGCATGTTCAAAGTCTAAATAGATACAATATATACAGTAATCTAACATGTCCTAAATCTCCACTCCTTAAAAAATATACAAGAGATCGGTCCCCTTCCAATAAGCATGCAATCTGCCTTTGAAAATGTTCACATTGGTAGAATCAATAATATGCTGGGGAAGGTTATTCCATTGTGCTACAACACGATTGCTGAAGAAATGCCTCCTACTCTCGAGTCTCGACCTATGAACTACTAATTTTTTAGTATGTCCACGAGTAGGCAAAGTTGAGAATTCAAAATCCACATTTGCATCTAATAGGCCATTCACTATTTTATACGTTGTGATCAAATCCCCGCGCAGACGCCTTGCTGCAAGAGACATTAGGCCCAAGCTCTTGAGCCGATCCTTATAAGATAGATTCTGCATACCAGGTACCAGTTTGGTCGCATTCCGTTGGACCCTCTCAATCGTCTCGATGTCCCTCCGCAGCCTGGGACTCCACACTTCCTGAGCATACTCCAGGTGTGGTCTTACCACCGCTTTGTACAAGAGCAAAAAGGTTGAACGATCAATGCTTGTAAAAGTCCTTCGTATTGATGCTAAAATTCCATTCGCTTTCTTTGTCACTTCTGTCGTATGGGTGGAAAATGTTAGTTTGTTGTCCACAATTACACCTAAATCTTTCTCCTTATCAACAGTTTCAATCACACTCATTTGGTTGGTTTGCTTATCCCATAGCCTATACTCCGGTATATCCGCCAGTTGCCTGGTACCCAGTGGTAAATGCTTACATTTAGGCGGTTGAAAACCCATTTGCCATCGCTTGGCCCAATCTTTCCTACCTAAATCTTCTTGCAGTAGTTGCTCGTCATTCCTGTCCTTTATTATGTTAAAAAGCTTTGCGTCGTCAGCAAACAGATTCATCGAACATAAGGAACTATCAGGCAGGTCATTAATGTATATCACAAACAATACCGGTCCCAGCACACTGCCTTGCGGCACTCCGCTCACCACATTAAAGCTGACATGTTTGCATTACGCCAGGGCTTCGGGTGAATAAAAAAATACCTACCACGCCACAGCGCGTGGCGCGGCAGGTAGACGAAGTTCAAACGTCGAGGTCTTTCATCAAACACCTCTCTCAGACCACCATTACCCCAAATACCTCCCAGGTGTCGCTGTCATTCGGATGAAAGCTGTCGAACTGGAAGGATGGCGAGTGCTCCGCAGGTTAGTACAAGTACAATGCTGTAGGCATACACAGACAATAGGGCGGGTCAAGCCTAGGCCTATACAATGTAGGCCTACATGTAGATCCAACTACAGGCAGCTATTGACGACTAAGCACTTGCGAAAAGTAGCCCTCAACACTCCCCACTCCCTAACAGAAAACACAAAAAATAACCATGACATGTCAAACGGATAATATTCCAACTTACCTGCATAACGTGAACCACTTTGTAAACTCCAAAAGGGCACATAAAATCCAATTTACATGCCATGCTGACAAAATTCCTCACCCTTCCGCCATTTTTCTTCCACTGACCAACGCCCCTGAGTGCATGACCCCATACTAGGCCTACTCTGTCAACATGTCCAGGCCTCATGCTCTTTATTGAATCCGAAATAGATTCGGTCAGCTCGGGTGCGTCGTCCGCCCTTTCAATTATACGCATGATGCAAAAGGTTGTGGGATTTGAAACATTCCAGGACGCATAACTTTGTCGTCAATAGCTGCCTGTAGTTGGAACTACATGTACATTGTATAGGCCTAGGCTTGACCCTTTGTCTACGTATGCCTACAGCACTGTACTTGTACTAACCTGCGGCGCACTCGTCATCCTTCCAGCTCGATGTTTTTCATCCAAATGACAGCGACACCTGGGAGGTATTTGGGGTAATGGTGGTCTGAGAGAGGTGTTTGATGAAAGACCTCGACGTTTGAACTTCATCTACCTGCCGCGTCACACGCTGTGGCGTGGCAGGTATTTTTTTATTAAACCAAAGCTCTGGCGTAATGCAAACATGTCAGCTTTAACTAACTCGGATCTCACTCCGTTTACTTCCACATATTGCATTCTCCCGTACACGCAATCGCCAATCCCAGGAAATGTTCACTAATTCCAAAGCTCTTGACCTTCGCCAATAATCTACGGTGGGGCACTGAGTCAAAGGCCTTGGCAAAGTCAAGATATATTGTGTCCACATTATCTCCATTATCCAAGGCCCTGGACCACACCTCAACAGTTTCCAGCAGATTAGTCACACAATTTCTCTTGCTCACAAAGCCGTGCTGTTCTCTACTTATAAGCTTATTGCACTCCAAATGATTTATGATACTATCTCGAAGTATCTGCTCCATCACTTTTCCGCATATTGGAGTCAAACTGACAGGCCTATAGTTGTTTGGTAGTCTCCTATCTCCCTTTTTAAAGAGAGCTGTTACTCTGGCCAGTTTCCAGTCTGTGGGAACAGATTTCTGAGCCAGGCTCATATTAAATAACTGAGTCAGTGGTGGTGCTATATACTCCCTCAGTTCATATAACACCATTGGATGAATGGTATCGGGCCCGGTGCATTCAAAAACAATACTAACACTCATTTAACGTACATCAACGTCATCAGATATACATATACGTTGAGGAAAATTCTTATTTTATTCCTTTGGCCATAATTACCGTAATCAATTAAATATTCTTTCTACAAATACGCACACATCGCGCAAGTCATGTACGTATTACTGCTCAGACCAAGTACATTGCGTTTCTGTGAAAATAATGTATATTCAAATAACGAAACTATGGCAAAACAAATCAAATAAGATTTATATGCAACATGTTTGCAATGATACCAAATGGAGTTTTTGAAACTCAGACGACGAGTGGTGTATTATTTGTTGATGCCAAAGTTTTTGCCATTGTACCATATATTTCAACTGGGCGCAAGCACTAAAGAGCCCAAACCAACCTCATACTCAGGTTCTTGCGGATTGTACTAGGTCTATCAGGCTCTGTCACTTGGACACTATCTCTTGATGTGTCTCGATTGAAAGACTGAGATTGAATACAGTGGCGCCACCAAATAGGCCGGTAGTCTATCATGTTCTAAATAACTCCGAAGGGCGTTCGCACTTCTGCAGACCAGCATACAGCGGCGCGGTGGTTTTTGTTCATTCACGTCAGCTTTAATTGGTGTTGAATGCGGGACCTTAGACAGACGAAAGCAAAGTAATAGACAATATTTGAATTGAATTGAATTGATCGGTTGCTTATCTATTTCTGCTTGTACTGGTATTATATAGATACAATTGGAATAAACATCAATTTTTCCAAAACAAAGGGTTCATACAATTTGAATGAACATCTTTGAAAAATTTATGAAGTGTATCCCCCCCCCCCCCCACAAGGTGTACGCAGGCAGGTTCGAGGGTCTACGAAATCGCTCTGTTCAGCAAGAAAGAATTCTTGTTCAAAAGTGGTCGGAAGACGGCCAGGATGGATAAAAAGTCGTCACAGTTATATTGCGACAGAGAACTTTTTCGCCGCTTAACGATAAACACTAAACGCCAACGCTATTTCTGACGTACACTTGTAAAAAAATTACGTTAACGTTAGTGTACTGGTCGAAGCGCATCGGCCGTGCCAGTCAAGGTGTCTGAACAGGGGTCAAACGCCGCCATCTTGAATCGATTACCGTGTCATTGTCATTGTCATGTAGGGACCATCTTGATATCACTGAGTTTGTAGGATATTTTTACTTCTATCTACCTGTATCTTCTTCCACACCCAATTGCCATACGATTGCAAGAAAACTACTCAATGACCTCAAAATCAAGCAATCCCATCATATAGATCGAACTTTTCTCCAGCTCTGAAAGGTTAGATACTTTTAAAAAACTATAAACTTTTCAATGACTTTGAAGAGTTTTTTGTCACTAATGCCCCATGCGTTGAAATGCATAAATTTGCATGATAAAGGCAGGGCATTTTCTGTCCCTAAGTTGTCACCGGCCAAAACTCTTTACCTGAAACACTGGATTTTCTCCATCAGGGCCAAAGCCAAAGCGTTATTGACACTGGTAAAGCCTGCCGCACACGTGAGCTATCTGCTGAGCAAAAAGTTATTCGAGACCGTTTGCGCAGCAGAGAGCTCGCCGAAAAATACGTGCACACGTGAGTTTTCTGCCTCGCGAGGCAAAAATCTCATCAAAATTACGTGCACATGTGAGCTATCTGCTGAGCAAACGGTCTCAAATAACTTTTTGCTCAGCAGATAGCTCCCGTGTGCGGCAGGCTTAAGTACTGGTATGGAAGAGGCCATCACAAGCTACTCATGTTCTTCCCCTCACTTGGATGGGGTCTTTTTCTTAGTCACCAGGTACAATACACCATGGGTGACTGTCCCATCCCCGGACGTGAAGAGCGAAGGAAGATTAATCCCATACACTAGGCCTACACCCCATCATCACACCCAGGGTCTTCACCACCGCTCCCCTTCTTGCTCTTGGTTCATTGGGTCATATGAATAAAGACTAGCAAATGCTTTTACTTCAGATTTGTACAGCATTGCGTAGTGTATTTGTATTGCAAAATTCAAGTAAAAGCATTTACTAGTCTTTATTCATATGACCCACTGAGGGAGGGTACAACCATAAATGACCTGAAATTCTCGGGATGATACAGCCCCAGGGTCGGATCCAGAGTTGACAGAAAGGGGGGGGGGCGTAGCTCGACGGAGGTGGTGAGGACCGAAAGCGCAAAGCCCGAACGGTAGTATCCATTCTATGGACCGAGTCCAAATGGACTAAGTAACTTGGACTGAGTGCCAAAAAAGGTATAATGCAATGATAATGAATATTATCACCATAAATTGGTAAGAAATGGTTATCTTTAATATGTAGAACGTGAAAAGTGTTAAGAAAAACAAAACTATAAAATTTTGTCCTTCGCTAAGCCGACCTGAAATCCCCAAGTTACATCAACCCAATAGCGCTCCGCACTCAGTCTATATAGTAACAAAACTTGGCGGCTTGTTGTACTTGACTCGATGACGCGAAGACTCGATGGCGCGATGACTCGATGACCGCCAAAATTATCAAATGAAATTTAGCTGGTTATTTCTAAGATGTGGTACGGATCAACAGCGGAAGTGGACCGACGTAGTGTCGCCAGCTACCAAGAGGTGAATTGAGGTTGATATTCAGCGTAAATCATGAAATGAAGGGTAGCCTCGAATTAGGCCTACAGCTCCAAAGTCCTTGAGGATTTACTATAGGTCCCTTTTGGAAAGTTGTAGGGATTGGTCTTGTCTCCCTATTCCATACCCCGGAGGAGACATAGCGGTAATTTTCAGCCCTTTTGAGGAATGATCCTACTGCATGTTCTATACCGGAAGTGTCCCAATGCATCAAAGCTGCCAGGCAAAAAGTAAATTCATGAAAATGACGAAATGCGCCCGGGTTATTCATGTACTTCATGATGTCATCAGTTTTGTGGTCACGTGCATCTGGCAAGACGCACGCGACAATGTTGGACGATAGGCTATCTTATAAATCTTGCAATATATCTTTTTTTCAATTTGGTAAACCTTTTTTTAATTCTTTCAGTGACTTTTACATTCTTGAACGATATTTTTCAAATTTGGAGCAAATTTTACGATTCTTTGAGTTGTTTTATTGTGTAATGAAAATTAAATTCTTGGACTGTACTTTTTCAAAACACTTCAAAGAAAAAAACAGTGTTGAATAAATTCCGCTGCTTCAGGCACAACCACAATCGTCCATTCCGAACACAGACGACGTCAGGGCTTTAGAGTTGTATAGTCCAAGTCAACCTTCTTTCAACATGGGCAAAGTACCAGACATGTGAAACAGATACCATATGTAACACCAATGATTAGGCCACAGACCACAGTATTTACCAGATGACTGAGCACAACCTTGGGTTTACAAAAGGCTCATGTAAAGTGAACCCAGAGCTTTACGGGCGAGGGGGAAGGGGGAAAACGTGGGAGTTGAGAATTCGGTATAATGGAGATCGGTAATGTGGATTCGGAACTGGAGGAAGCAAGATTACCAGCTGAAAGAATTTTTTCGGAATGGAGTGATGAATGCGACACATATTTGCGATTTTAATAATCTGCCATGCATCCCCTCCATTCCAAAATAAACGGCTACCGCTAGGCTACCTACGGCAGCCTAGCGGTAGCCCGCGTAGCTATGGCATTATTGATTAGGACCTATGGGAAAATTCCACAGCAGCACTGAAATCATGTGAATGAAAAAAAAGTATTTGCCGGCTAATCCAAGTCATTCACAGGTCCAAAAAGAAACATCATATTCGTGGATATTTTATTCACTTATTCCAGCAATCGGTACGCTGGCACACTTGTCACAAAAGCACGTGAACGACGTGCTGAACAAGCGGTGGAATATAGAGAACTACATGTCGGCATGAATTAGGCAAAGCAGACAAAGAACTCTGTTACTAAGCCACATTTTTGACAATGGCTTGTGCTGATTGAATGGCCGATTACGCTGTTAATGGGCATGATTTGTTATCTGCACGGGGTGGTAGACAGTGAAGCGAACATTCGACTTCGGCTTGGCCGATAAGCAGAAAGCAGACGACCACCATAAAATGCCGAATTTTCGTGTTATTTTCGGCGATATTGTATCCATTCATATATGATTACTTACTACGGATATCTTTCGTGGAAACAGTACCGCTAAGCACAACTAATACGGCGTGTTCTCGCGATGGGAGACAAAAATGCACATTCTTGAAAAATCTACTATGAGGCATTCTACTCGCTGGTTCGACAAAGCAATTCGCTGGCTACGCCGTTTTTCCGCCTGGCGGCGGGCCCGGGAACCATTGCGTCAAGTTACCCAACATCATTAGGTAACTGCGACATGGATTATTTACCACTGACCTGTGTAGGTTTTCAAACTTGTTATTAGTGGCGTTTACACCTATTGAAATTGCCGGGCCTGACCCGGGTCTGACCCTCCATTTCTGCGTTTACACCTATGAAAGTCGGATCCGGATTAAAAATTGCCGGGCTATATTAGCCCGCTTCCGACTGGCGGGTCAGACCCGCCGTGGATACGGGTTATACTTTAGCCCGGCAATTTCATAGGTGTGGACAGAAAAATGCCGGGTTAAAACGTTTACTGAGCCCACCGACAGGTGGCAGTCTGCTAAAATTGAATGGGTGGTGTATCCATAAATACTATGACCAGCGTTCATCAATCGAAAGACGAATAATAGGTGTGGACAGAAAGTTCTGTGGATCCGGGTTAAATTCGAACCCGGGCCTGGAAAATTTGCTTAGGTGTAAACGCCGCTATTTTGCCCATGTTGAATGAAGGTTGACTTGGACTTTACTAATATTGGGAATAGGTATGCGGTATAAAAAAATTGTCATATAAAAATATGCCAGAGGCGGCTTATTTCACCTTCCTAAAAATGTCGCAGAGTAACCCGGTGTTCTGAAATGCGGAACTCGAAATAAAATAAGGCATTCACCAACTGTGCAGGAAATTTAACTGGCCTTCTTCGCGCCTTCGAGTCGTCGCGCCATCGAGTCGTCGAGTCAAGTACAAGAAGCCAAACTTGGCGACGTCATGTCATAGCACGCCTTTCGAGGTAACGATTCACGGAATGCGATGCTGGAAATTTTGTTGCAACCTCGTTCCAAAGCTTGCTCCTGTATACATAACAGGTGAAACAGGCCGTTGTACATGCAGACAGTAGATGTATGGTCCAATACCGCCCTCTGCACTCGAATTGGGGGGGGGGGCTACCTCGTCCCACGATATTTCCTGGAAATACCGATATCCAGAAGTGTTGATTCTAAAATGTAGAATGTAAGTGGAACTCCCTAAAACTCACTTTTTTCTGCTTTTTCTGTTGCTTTCCTACGCTTCTCCTGAAGAAAAATGAGGGGGAGTACCAGTCTTATAAGTACCTAAGCAGTTTACTTTCATATTATCTACAAAACGGCTTGTTTCTTGCATTTTTCACATTTTGGTACTCGGTCCAAGTTACTCAGTCCATTTGGAATCAATCCATAGAATGGATACTACCAGCCCGAACGGGGGGTCTGGGAAAAATTTGACAATTTTGAGTGCTTTTAGATGCATTTTCCTGGCATCTGAGAGCAAAATACTCGAATTTTTTTTTATGTGATTAAATTTTTCTTGCTAAAAAAATCATTGCTCGGCCAAAATAGGGGGCGTAGGCCTACGCCCCCCCCCCCGGATTCGACCCTGGCCCCGGCTGGATTGCATCCTGGTACCGGACAGTGTGAAAAAAACCCAGAAGCTGTGACTGCATTCAAAGAATTTATAAAATGTAACAAGCATTGGATGTACATTTTCTTCACTAAAGCCTGCTGCACACGGGAGCTATCTGTTGAGCAAAAACTTCGAGACGGTTTGCTCAGCAGATAGCTCACCAAAAAATACGCGCACACGGAACTTTCTGCCTCGCGAGGCCAAAAAAGTCACAGAAATTACGCGCACATGCGAGTTACCTGCTGAGGAAATGATCTCGAATAACTTTTTGCTCAACAGATCGCTCCCATGTGCAGCAGGCTTAAAGTTGGCTTTTATAAATATAACTGTACTCATTAAATCCTGGTTAGCACAGACTGAAAACAAAAAATTGTGAAAAAAACTCAAGTTGACTTTCATACTTTCAGTTGTCAATAATGTATCCTTGTCTGGCTTGGGCTTACTGAGGCAGGTCCAGCTTTGAGAGGACATTGTCACACTACTAAAACCAAGGGTGTGATGCGCATTAAAATAAAGCTTATTATTTTCTTGAAATGAACCATCTCTTCTTATTTTTTCAAATATCCAACACACATGTAGAACACAAAAAACGACAAACAAAATGACAGCCCGGTACTAAAAATAAAGTCGTCTCCGAATTTGCAAATTTTCCGACCCCAACTGGGGTCCTCCTCAGGCACTTTCTAGTGGAGATCCCAGATCAAAAAGATGTCCCCTTCTGGGATCTGTCCTAGAAAGTGTCTGAGGAAAACCCCAGTTGGGGTCGAAAATATATGAAATTTGGGGACAACTTTACTTTCACTATTATTTTTTTCAAATGCATGTTTTCATTCATAATTGATTCAATTGTGTCCTTTTATAGGGTGATGGTGGTGGTGTTGTGACTTCCAGTTGGCTTCGGACACCGAGATGACTGTCTGCAGACATGGGAGGCTCGGTTGAAGCAGGTGACAGTTGTTGAGATGACTGTCCGCAGACATGGGAGGCTCAGTTGAAGCATGTGACAGTTGTTGAGATGACTACCTGCAGACATGGGAGGCTCAGATGAAGCATGTGACAGTTGTTGAGATGACTGTCTGCAGACATTGGAGGCTCAGTTGAAGCATGTGACAGTTGTTGAGATGACTACCTGCAGACATGGGAAGCTCAGCGGGAAGCTCAGTTGAAGCATGTGACACTACGTAGTATTGCTGAGATGACTATCCGCAGACATTGGAGGCAGTTGAAGCATGTGCCAGTTGTTGAGATGACACTCCGCAGACATTGAAGGCTCAGTTGAAGCATGTGACAGTTGTTGGGATGACTTCCTGCAGACATGGGAGGCTCAGATGAAGCATGTGACGGTTGTTGAGATGACTGCCTGCAGACATGGGAGGCTCAGCTGAAGCATGTGACAGTTGTTGGGATGACTGCCTGCAGACATGGAAAGCTCAGTTCAAGCATGTGACAGTTATTGAGATGACTGCCAGCAGACATGGGAGGCTCAGATGAAGCATATGACAGTTGTTGAGATGACTGTCCACAGACATGGGAGGCTCCGTTGAACATGTTGAAGTACGTGACAGTTGTTGAGATGACTACCTGCAGACATGGGAGGCTCAGTTGAAGCATGTGACACTTAGTATTGCTGAGATGACTGTCCGCAGACATTGGAGGCGCATGCTCAGTTGAAGTATGTGGCAGTTGTTGAGATGACTACCTGCAGACATGGGAGGCTCAGATCAAGCACGTTGTTAGTATTCAATTTTTCGTACTCAGATTTCTGTCAGGGCCGATTCTATAGTATTATTGACCCTGGTAAGTACGGAGGAGGCCATCACAAGCTACTCATGTTCCTCACTTGGATGGGGTCTTTTTACTTGCCCTTGCAAAGACACACGGTACAACAAAGGCACCACGGCTTACTGATCCATGCGACAGACTGAAGTGCCGGGAATGAAATCCCATATGGCCCGGGCTGGATTCGAACCAGGTGGGAAGGGAAAGAATGTCCTTGGAAAAACTTTCCCAGGAACAAAAGATCCTATTGTTACAATCTAATCTCTGGTGATTGGTTTCTATAGCCACGCCGCTTATTCCGTCATTCAACAATAGAAGTGGACACTTTTTACAGGGGGACACTCTTTACTGCTACACCAGGACCTGCTGCTTGCTAAGCGGACGTGATAACCACTAGGCTATCAGGCTCCTCAGTTGTTAGTGAGATGACTGTCTGCAGACATGGGAGGCTCAGTTGAAGCATGTGACAGTTGTTGAGATGACTGTCCGCAGATGGTCTATTCTCCAGTAGAGAATCAGGCAAATTTGACCCTGATTGATCAGTTACAAAGACATGATTATCTGAAAGAAAACTTTTATTGCATATTTGCAGAGAAACGACCATCGGAATACTGGATAGTTCCCCAATACCGCTCAGTACACAAATCTAAATTATCATTCTGAGGTAGCGGACAAGTGCCTATTTTCCACGCCTACCATGTGTGTGCTCTTCATTCATGGATATTGATTTGATCATTTGTACCCGTGTGAACTTGGCCAGGGATGCGGCCCTGGGAATGCGGTCAACTTCTGTGTCACGGTATTGGGGGAACAATCCAGTATCTTGCATTTTTTTATAGGCAAAAGAGCACACGAAATTGACTCTAATGCTGATAACATTGTTTTTTTTATAATTTGCAAATCAATGCTGAAAATTGTCCATACTGGGTAAAATGTTATTCCGTTACCGGAGAATTGCCCAGATGTAGTTCGGGAGATGTCGGCTCAGATGTAATTCTTTTCTGTATCACAACAGCCTGAGTGATGTATTCGATCTCACACTCAGTTTGGACATACATGTACATGTATTTATTTGGCTATTCTGACTTGACCTGGGATTTTTTGTCATTTTGCCTCCTTAGAATAAGATTTTCAATTTTTTGCATGAAGTGGTAATTTATCACACGAAGTCTGTATTCCCTTGTCTTTTCGAGTGTTGAATCTGTCTGTACACCACAGCTTTTCTGTTTTGCATCGAAGGCCCGCACCTCTTGACCCATTGTCTGCTTCCTGTACTGGCAACAAGGGCAGTGCCAGTCACCAACTGATGTCGTCGAAGCTTCTGAGATATCGTCTGATGCATCTTCTAGATTACTGGATGTTGTACAATCAGAGAGTTCTACATTAGTAAAGCAAGAGCCACATCAGTCTTCTCCTTTTTTGCTGATACTGGCATGCCACGAGGCGTTGGTGCTTTTCGTTTTCTGCTCAACTTTTCAATCTGAAAAAAAAATGAAGAAAGGTCATGATTTTAGTATTCAAGCCATAGGGCCTTATGCACCAAACGAAGATAATCTCGAACTCGGGTTGAGCCACAACTTTTCAATTGTTCAGGTTTACTGGCATGACTGGGGTATGATCTGACACTGGAAAAGTTGTGGCTAAACCTGAGTTCAAGATTCTTTGCTTGGTGCATACGGCCCTAGAGTCTAGGCCTAATGCCTTTTTTTACTTACAGTTACATGGGTCTTTTCAGATAAAAGCGACGCAGGGGATACATAGGCCTAGCAGTACCATTTGGCAATTCGTGCACGTAGGCCGGTTACTCCAAGATTGTTACTGCGCATGACGTCAATGACGTAAGTGACGCCGAGCCTCGCCAGCAGCGGCGGTGTAACGTTTTTCAGTGAGGCCCGTGAGCCAGTGTGACAATACAATAGATTGACGGAATAAGCGACGACTGGACAATGGGCGACACACAGAGAAACAGCGAGTTTGTTTCCCAGTGTGTTCCGAACAATGGGAATCACACAGAAAAACGGCCACAGTGAAAAACGTTACACCGGAATGAGCTGGAATTCCTCTGTGGAAATTCAGCGTTTCAAATCGCAATTTCCAAGCACAGATATCCTGAACCACTCTAATTCTGTTGCGCAAATGTTTGCTTTGATTTTCCTCGAAAGGGTCTATAGGCTGCTAGGCCCTACTACCATTGATTATCATCACGACGTGCTAGGTCGCTGAGGTCAATCATGATGATGATAACCGAGCGGCCCCTGCAAAATGTGCAATGAGCAGACCTAGGCTAGGCCTACCTGTTCAGGAACAGCCGGAGCTGGTATTGGATCAGGATGGTCTGGAGTTGGCCCAACAAAGTGTTTCGTGCACATGAAGGTGTTCTTTGTAATTTTTGTCCTGTCAAAGTCCTTCGTCCACAAGCCTTTGCCCAGCGATCACACTTCGCCCCTTGAGTGATCGGCTTTGGAAATGGAATGAATGAAATACCCGCCATGTGAGGTCTACTGCATATCGAGAGTCACTATTGCAGGTACCATAGCAACAGTGTTTTGTCGTGACCATGTCTTTTACTGTGAATATCCAGCACGAAATGAAGAAATACGAGGAACACGACGATCGGCGGACAATGCACTGCGGAATGTTTGTCTGACATCCGGGAACCCAGGGGCTAACCAGGTGTGACAGGGATCAACGTCCTAGGAATGGTAGTCCGCCCAAACAATAGCCCGCTATTGTAAGGGTATATTCAAATGGCCATGGTTTCTCTAGCCACATATTGTAATCCCTCGCTGAACAATAAGACCGGACTTTGATTCCAGTGGGACACTGATCCCTGTCACACCGGGTTCTTCTGTATGCTATGAATGTAGCCTGGTTCCACTGGCCTCCACAGATGGCGTTGGGGTGGGTGACCGGGAGGCCAGGTAGGCGCTGATGAAGTGTGCTAAAAATAGAACATGATGGCGGCGGGGAATCCCTTGTTTACTTCCGTTAGTGGTCCCAGGACGGACGAACAATAATACCGGTAGGCTAGTATTATCACAGTCTGACATACCTCGTGACAGCTGTTCCTCTGGAATTAAGGGGTGTGCATATAGAGTAGAGCGGGGCAAAACGCCCCACACAGGCATGTCATCGTATAGCAAGTCCGTCAACTGTCGCCATTTTGCTCGATTCAAAGTTTTAGTGGGCCGTATAAACAACCGAGCGCATGAAAATTCAACAAATCACTTACGTCTGTTAGTTATCGAATGGCAGCAGCTGGATTTGTTTGAAAACCCGGGGGAAAACAAAGCGAATAATCCATACGACCTGCTGTAGCAGAATGCAATCCCACCGCAATCAGCCAAGCTTCACCGCAAAACGTTTTGACGTCATCACCAGAGTGGAAAATGGAAAATGTATCAACATAATCCTATACTATATACCTACCACCTGCGCCTGCTCGGCCAATCAGAGTCACAAATGCGTTAGGCACGCCCGGTGTAAAGTTTTTCAGTGTTTCCTTGTGTCAGTGTTCCCCCTATAAAATTGGAATTTATATAAGGAGTGTGATTTTATATCCAAATTAAAAACTTAGCTGCGATTGGTTAGTGTGGACATAAATTCTGATTTAATGTGGACATAAAATCGGATTAATGTGGACATTAAAGCTGACCTATCCGCACAAAAAGCCCCCATGCGACGAGCAAGACAATTGCAAACGCCCTGCAAGGACCTCAAAGCGATGTCTCAGAACATGATATACCCTACGACACCATGAGGGCGCCACCTTATTTGCCTTCAGGCAACACAGCTGTCAACATCTCCGGATACCACTTACACTACTCAAAGATAAAAAAAGCGTTGTCATTCAGACGGGATTCGAACCGTCCATCTTCTGATATTTAATACACCGCTCTATCCACTCGGCCAACGAGCTAGTTGACAGGGACAGGGTTTGTGTTTGTCATAGACATAGGCCTTCGACTTACGTAATAATAGCACGAATAAGAGAAAACATGAGTAGTCTTCCAACAGGATCGGTGGCCGAATGGGGAAGACGGTGGAACATAGATAACAGGCCGCGAGCGCGGGTTCGATTCCCAGTGGGGTCAAAATTTTTTCTTTCAAGAATGTCTTCAGCAGGAGCTAACCAGGGGATGTTGACACCTCGACAGCTCGAAGACAAATAAGGTGGCGCCCTCCTGGCGTCGTGGGGTATATCATGTTCTGAGCCTTCGTTTTGAGGTGCTTGCAGGGCGTTTGCAATTCTCTTGCTCGTCTCATGTGGGGGCTTTTTGTGCGGATAGGTCAGCTTTAAATATGAATTGTGTCCACCCCGGCCTGCGATACGCGTTTCGCTCACATCGATAGCGACTGTTGCGTTCAGTTGCTTCCAGTCGCAAGGTCGATGTGCGTATGGAAGTCGTATGAACAGGTCGAAATGAACATGATGAAATCGGAATCTGGATTTTTGGGGCGCCGAGGGATGGCCAGGTGCACGGGTGAGCCGCCAAGATTAATAACATGGTTAAATTTATTGATAGCCTTTCGTGTGAAATATTGATTCCAGGAGAAAGTTAGTTTGATTTATTTAGGGATCGTGACATGAAATATCGTTCTGCCATGAAATGCAAACAGGCCGGATAAACCTGTTTGCGACAGGTTTTCACGACAGCTAAAATAGAGAGGATGCGCAGCTTTCCGACTCCAACTTCAACTAGTCTGAATGAATTGCAGTCCGCTGTAGACGTCCATTTACACACCACTGGTAGCTCCTGTCACATGTTGAAATGCCCCATTCGCGTAAAATCGAACAGTAGGCTAAGACGCTGGAGTGGTGTAAATGCGTTGTTCCGTCAGGTCGGTCGACGTTGGTCATCACATGTAGCCATCGAAATGTCTCTTTGGAAATTCTGAAGCGTCTCAAAAAATCGCATCCGACAGTTCTTCCAAAGGGTTTTCTCTATCCCTGAACACACCCATCCGTCTTCTGTGTACTTCGTTGTCTACTTCCTCCTCGTCGTCTGGAGCAAATTCAAGCATCACGAGGGCCTCCATGCACACCACCTATATCAATCACAAGCTTAGGCAACTGCAAAACAAGCCCCCTAGCATTTTTTGCGATTCTTTTGTTGTTTAGACACTGTTGCAGGCGCGTGTCCAGAGGGGGGTCCAGAGGATGTGGACTCCCCTCTGCTCGCGCAGGTCATAGATTTTTTGTTACTCGTATCGCTTCAAGCGAGCATTGGTCTAAATGACAGGGAGAGGGGCAGGTAGGTGAAGGGTCTAGCGGGTTCTCAAAACTTCGGATATCTGCTCTGATATTATAACAGATGTAGTACCCGCTATAGTTCTATTATTAGTAAGCCCATCAGGTATCCGTTGTTGGGTGTGGCCGATGCGACCAGGTTCACTCAGCCAAGATATGTTGAAGGCTGAAATGCTGGGAAATGGCGTGTTTGGTGTGCAGATTTTACAAAATTTCCTACGCGAGGGGGACACCCCCTCTCGCACTCACCCCTCTCCGGCACCTCCTTCGATCCCCTGGACCCCCATCTACTCGAAATCCTGGAAGCGCCTGCCGCGTTGTCTGTCTCTCGACAGCAGGTTTAGACACGTCTAAGCTAGACATCCTTCTGTAATCGCAGTTTAAGCTAGACGACTGGTTTAGACTTGTCTTGGCGAGTTAGATTTGTCTAAGAGATAAACATCCTTTATAAGTTCGGGCCAATTTACTGGATAGTTCCCCCAATACCGTTCAATACACAAATCTATAATTATCATACTGAGGTAGCGGACACGGGCCTGTTTTCCACGCCTACCATGTCCATGTTCATTCGTGAATATCAGTTGTACCCGCGTGAACTTGTTGGCCAGGAATCCGCCACCTGGTATCCACTCCCATTCATGGCGATTTCATACACTCTGGGCGGTATTGGGGAACTATCCAGTATTTTAGGAAAGTCTTGCTTGATGTGAGGCAGTCACCCTCATGGCATTGCTGATCACAACAGGTGTTCAAATTCTGGTAAACACTTGAAATTATAATTTCAAGCATAGCCAGAATTTGAACACCTGCTTTGAAGACCAATGGAATTGGATTCTATAGAATTCAAATGCATTTAGTCTTCTGAGCCGACTGGTGTCCCTTA
Source organism: Notospermus geniculatus (assembly GCA_002633025.1). Classification (NCBI taxonomy): domain Eukaryota; kingdom Metazoa; phylum Nemertea; class Pilidiophora; order Heteronemertea; family Lineidae; genus Notospermus; species Notospermus geniculatus. Next base: position 91,611 of record NMRB01000038.1, read on the forward strand.
TCATACCGACCTGGGATCAAATCATCAGTTGTCACCACCGAATTCAAACAGCAAGCAGCATTTTAACTGGAGTGCCTGTGGACAAATTGAAAAGGTGTAAAACCATGATTTCATTCACATTTTATTGTGGACTCCTTGTCCAACACCAGATTTCTGGACATTAGTCCAAGTTACTAGCAAGTACCCGTGGCGACCGGCGAGTGTGATTCAACCGAGGATGGAATGCCCGGCCCTGGTGGAATAGGTGCACCCAACGGGATTGCCTGTGGACAAATTGAAAAGGTAGTAAAACCATGATTTCATTCACATTTTATTGTGGACTCCTTGTCCGACACCAGATTACTGGACAAATAGTCCAAGTTACTAGCAAGTACCCGTGGCGACCGGCGACTGTGATTCAACCGAGGATGGAATGCCCGGTCCTGGTGGAATAGGTGCACCCGACGGGGTGCAGTAGGGAGAATTTAGAAAGTAAAACTGCGACCACAACAAAGTTCTTTTCGCAAAATCAACCACCCGTTGCATCAGGATATGGTATCCTCTATTATCATGCCGAATTTCGAGACAAAACAAATCCTCTAAGTGTGCCTTTATTGAGCCGACTTCCAGCATTATTATATAGATTTGGCTTTGGCTGCTTACCTTACCAAAATACACTGGCTATTTGTATCGGCTACCAAAACGCACTGGTTATTTGTATCATTATACTGAAACCTCAAGTACTTCCTATGGTCTGGATGTATGCACAGACTGTAATATGCATCCTTGAAGTCAAGACTTGTAAGAATGCTATCTTCGTGAATAAGTCTAAGAACAGACTCCAAAGAGTCCATCTTGAAATGGTGGTATTCCACGAACTCATTCAACAGCTTCAGGTTCAGGATCATTCTAAATTTTTCCTTCTCCCTTTTCTCCCGAAGGAAAATATTAGAGATGATCTCCCCTGGTTCATGTTCCACCATTTCTATAGGTAGGTTCTAAATCTTGGAACCATGAAACCAGTATGAAACCAGGAAACTACTTAACCACCCAGAAAACCATGAAAAACCCAGGAAACCATGGAACCACCCACGAACCACCCAAAATATCCTTATTCTTAAATGACATCATGACATTAGCTGTTTTCCCCATTGCTATATTAGGCATACTAGCATAGTACCCGTCCTACGGACGGGTAGACGTGGCACCATAGGCAGTACGGGTGGCCACAAAATTCTGGCAAAGTCATATTGTAGAAAATATAACGGTTTTTAGTAGTTTTTAGCGGAAAACCTTCGAAATCGAAGTATGAACATGATGAATCGTACAAATGGCCGGTGAGTACCCGGAAGAGGTGGTGCCGATTCCAGGACATTTGCCCCCTGGATATTCCCCCTCCCCCAATATTGCCCTCGTAGGACAGTTGGTCCAGGACATCCCCTCGATATCTATCCCCGGACGCGGGACATACACCCCGGTAGGACGTCTGTTGGGGGGGGGGGGG
>NMRB01000038.1:93580-252553 GCA_002633025.1 Notospermus geniculatus
GGGGGGGGGGGATCCTGATACTGGTGGTGCCGTAGGGAGCAGGCCTGGTACATGAAGTTAGCTACTGCCGTAGAAATCCCTGAATACTATATTGGCTAAGCGGTTTTTCAGCAGAAAATCTTCGAAGGAACATGACAGGTCCTACGGATAGTACCCGTCTTACGGACGGGTAAAGGTGGCACCATAGGCAGTAAGGCTGGCCACAAAATCATGACCAAGTCATACCGGTGTGATAGAATGGTATGCTCAGCCATCGAGATGCATATTGTCTGCGATGGCCGCGAAGACAGGTGCTGAGTAGTTCCCGGCTGACACGGAGGTGTTCTGGTTGGTTTATCGGCAGTGGTAGAAAACCAACATATAGCAGAAATCCCCGCAGAAATCGTGATTAAATTGCCCCAAATCATCCGAAAACGACTGAAATCTGCGGGAATGGGTGGTGCGGCCGAAAGATGAGCATTATTCCGTGCCACAGCTAAAAAATTGCGGCATCAGACAGCCGGAGTGCGCCGAAATCGGTACCTCAGTGGTCCGCGGCCAACTGCGAAATTTATTATAGATTAGCAAAGTACCCGTCAATTGACGGGTCATGAAGCGCGGGGTGGTTCCACAATGTCAGTCCCGTTAACGGTGGTCCTCTAATGTTCAAATACTGGATGGTAGGGAGTCCAATATGGATTTTTGTTGGATGAAGAAAAGTTAAATTGGATGAGGCGAAGCCGAGTCCGATATGACTAATTGGCTAAAACTAGGAGGGCTGTCCGATACGAGGTTTTAGGATCCGATACGAAGATAGAGGATCCAATACAATGTGACATCCTATGATCACATGATGTAATCTGCTGCACATGATTGGCCAAGGACATTTGATTGCCTAACCCTATTAAAAATAATGTGCGATACCATCATTACGGCAAAGTCGCGCTAGAGAAATGAAAATTATTTCCTCATAAATACACAGCTTCCGTGAGGAAATATTCATTTCACCCAGTTGACCAGAGAACAGGTACACCTGTCCGTACAAACTCCACAGGTACATACACTCAGTGCTACCTGTCGAGTTTCAACATAACCTGAGAAAGATGTGTGTATTCACTGGCTATACCTGTGCTACATTTTAGTAGTCAACTTGGGTGCCATCAAAACTCGGGACCATTCGTCTAGCGTGAGTTTGCCGTAATGATAGGATATACCATAGAGAATACCATAGACAATTACCATAGATTTTCTATGGTACCTGTCTATGGTGTTGTGTAACAGTCTATGGTACTTTTCCCTATGGTACCAATATGATACCATAAGAACTTTATGGTTCATCGATTTCTGTGGTAATCTTTTTATGGTATAATAATGTTGTGTGATTCTATGGTTTATTCCCTTTCTATGGTGTTCTGCTCTATGGTATTCCACCATAAAACCACAGAGGGTACCAGGAAAAATGCTTGAAAACAGTTAAGTTTGTCAAGACTCAGATTTCGACTATGACGAGACATCTCCGAAATTGTATGTTTTCTGTTTTGTCAGATATTTGGTTTTACCATAAAAAAACTTTTAGTATGATATTCTCACTCATAACTGCAGACCAACTGCAACCAACATCAGAAATGATTAGTGTTTATAGTAAGCAAGAATCTTATACATTTATAAATCAGAACATTCAACTCCTCTTTTTTTTCAATGGGAAAAACTTTTTTCCCATTTTCATCCCTTGTACCATAGGAATACCATAGAACCATAGGAAACCACAGTACCATAAATTAATACCATAGCACCATAAAACTCTATGGTACCACAAACTAATACCATAGTACCATAAAAGGGAACCATAAGTACCATAAATTAATACCATAGTACCATAGAATACAATAGTACCATAAATGGGAACCGTAAGTACCGTAAATTAATACCATAGTACCGTAAAATACCATGGGTACAATAGCAATATACCATACAATACCATAAATACCATAGGGTACCATAGGATACCACAGGATACCATAAGGTACCATAGCTATTTTTTTAATAGGGAATATACTTCGGTGACGTGCAGCGTTGTCAAGTCATCGTGGTCCAGTAGATACCGGCGTGACCGATCGCTGAATCCATGAACTGTAATGGTTCGGAGTTAGCCGGTTTGTCGATATGTTGGCCGATCGAATTCGGCCAGTCATGTGATCGTCTCCCGGTGCAATTTGGGTAACTGTTAAGGAATTTTCGAAAAGTTGAAATTTAGTGAAAATTTTGCTAATTTTGAGCTCATTTCCAGAAGAATCGCATCGAATCTAACATTCAAACATCTGAGTTTGTCTAATATACCATAGAGTCGGTTCTATAACATCAATGCACTATATGCCGAAGTGCCGCCTGTTACAACTCATAGGGCCTATCTCCTTCAACTGAGGTATTGAAGAATAGTCAGAATGTATTTTTATAGTTTCCACTGCATGTTGGTGGTTTTAATGGACCGTTTTCTCAGTATTCAGCAAAAACAGGTTGGCTCTATGCATTTTGCCTATAGCATTGAACCGAGTACTACTAGAGACATCTGGTGGGATAGAAAGTTGTGCAGGTACCCCATTAGATCTACAGTCGGAGAATTCGCAGGAGTAGAGGTTTTCCTCCCGCGCATACCACTCATCCCAAGTGACTGTCCATTTCAATTCAAAAGACTCCAATTTCCACTGTCCGTATGCTTCGCTATGTCTATTAACAAGGCACAGGAACAAACACTCAGGATTACGGGTATCACTATCGGCACCTTGCTTCTCTCATGGACAGCTTTATGTCGCATGTTCCAGAACTGGAAAGTCATCAGGGTTATTCTACCAGGCCAATGGTACAAAAACGATGAACATTGTGTACCCGGAGGTCCTCTGTTAAAGGTACCCATCGTGCCAGGATGACTGGACCACTACCACTACGTATAGTGACCAGAATGGCACCTAGGCCCCTAGGCCTAGAATAAGCCTACACAGAGAAAAAAGCCATTTCAAATGGAGACAAAACGCATCTCCAACAGCTTGTCCCCAGGGCGTGACGTTTTTGTCTCCATTTGAGACATTATGTTTTGTCTCATGTCGAGATATTACCATCTCTAGTCGAGACGATCATCGTCTCATGGTCTGGTGAAATGGGCGACTCATCTTGAGTAATTTTTCATCTCCAAGATTAGTGGAGAATACATTGTTAAAAATTCCCTCTGTATTTTTATAGCAAAAGTGTTGGCAGCAGAGTAACACAGCGCTTTGCTGTATTTTCAGCATCCGTTTATTTACAGCAACTGCTTATTAAAGAGCAGTGTTGTAAAAATATATACATGTAACAGCACTACTGCAAAAGAACAGCACTGTAGTTAAAAGAAAAAAAAGAAAGAAAAGAAAAGAAAAGAAAAAAACTGGCAAAGAGTGCAGAGTGGTCACTACGCAAATTTGAACCTGTGTACCTACATGCTAGCTAACTAAACCTAAATAGTCCTACGCTCTAATCACTACGCTACAGGGGTTCATGCTCGGCCTCGGAAGTTTTCTTTGGGCGATTCGGAAAACCTGCTGTTAAATTCCAGTAAACTATTGGTAAATATAAAGAAGTTTACAGTAATATAATACAAGAAGTCGTTTTCCAGAAGTTAGAAATTTTCGACCCAAACGGGTCTTCGTCAGCCTGGACAATTCTTTGTGAAAACTTCAGACAAGACTCTAAGTCTTGTCTGAAGTTTTCACAAAGAATTGTCCAGGCTGACGAAGACCCTGTCTGAAGTTTTCACAAAGAATTGTCCAGGCTGACGAAGACCCGTTTGGGTCGAAAATTTCTAACTTCTGGAAAACGACTTCTTGTAATATATCAGTTTATGTGTCGATTTTTGTGCTTTGCTTTGTGAAGTTTACAGTAAAATGAATTTTACACCAACAATGCAGTGAAAATTCTGCTGTAAATTTAAAGATATTTTTAACAGTGTAGACCAGTCTGGTTCACAGCGCATGCGTGACACTGCGTCCATGCATATTTGAAATCCTATCACTATCAGGTAGAGGTGAATAAGTCTCAACTGGAGACGATGTCGTGCTCGACTGGATACAAAGATCTCACCCCGAGATCGCTGAAATTTCAACAAATAATCATGAGACATGTTCGTATCCAGCTGAAATGGTAGGTTTTCATCCTGAGATAACTGTGATCTCGATGAGAGATTTTAGAGTAGTTTCAGCCTTAGATACGTTGGTCTTTACTGGAGACAAATGACGTATCCTCATTTTTAAGAGATGAAATCGTGTCCAGGCGAAACAGAAACTCTCATCCTGAGATGAATTCAATCTCCACATGAGATAAGATGTATTTCAAACACGCTTTGAAACAATTTTGTCTCAATTCGAAATGGATTTTTTTCTCTGTGTACAATTTGAAATTTTTCAGACAACAAATAAATGTCTGTCACTTTGAAATGTAAATATCCAGGATATCTCTTTGTTACAGGCGTACATGTATCGGGTGGCCCAAAAAATGACCCCCCTAAGGATTTTCCAATAAATTCGACACTATGCAAGCTGCACTCTTGATATTTTAGACAATCAAATATATGTATATTACCAAGCTACTGCAAGAAATTCAGCCCTAAATACCGAACAGTTTTGACATGACGGTAGAATCAAAATTACGTGTCAAAAAATTTTATGCCGGTGTAAAGGGAAAGAATGTCCCCAGGATAAACTGTCCAGGGAACAAAAGATCCTATTGGTACATTCTAATCCCTGACAATTGGTTTCTATACCCATGCCGCTTATTCCGTCATTCAACAATAGAAGTGGACACTTTTTACAGGGGGACACTAAAAACCTTTACACCTGATTCAAACGAATGTCGGGATGTGCAAAACGTGTCACCCGGAAATTAAACACCGCGTATTTCATTGACCAACAAATGGAATTTTCTGAAATTTTGTCTGCATAAAGATGGGGATTTTCTCTGTTCTTTGTGTCAATTTCAATTTCGTACTTCAAAGGGTTAGTGGGCTAGAGCAAAAAAAGGAATAGGTACCGAAATCTCCAATTCCCACACCTGCAGGTGCAGTCACAGTGCAATTTTCGGGACCAGATCCTATTTTCGCTGTAGCTGACTAGCCATTCGTGGTATGAACGTGAAATTTGTACCACGCACGCAGAAGGTCCTATAGATAATACATGTGAAATTTCAGAAAATTCCATCAGATGGCTATGAAACATGAAGTGTTTAAGTTCGATGTGATCCCCGCATGACGTTTATTTCACTCCGGCATCAAATTTTTGGACATGTAATTTTGATTCTTTCGCCATGACAAAACCGTTTAATATTTTGTGCTGAAACACATACAATAGATGGATAATATCCCTATGTTTGCACGTCTAAAATATCAAGGGTCTAGCTTTTATAGTGTTGCAACTATTCAAAAATTATTAGGGGGGGTCATTTTTTGGGGGCCACCCGATATATAGGCATATAGGCCTATTATCATGTTATCATGAATAAATTAATATTGTTATAAAAGTGCATGAATAAATTAATTGCATGATTGAAAGGGCATGTTCTTTTTCGGAACATTTTTCCCAACTAATTTTTCATTACCTTACAGACGACTGATTTTCACAAAAACTTCAGATGTTATACTTTATAATATCAACTAGATAATGGCACGTGAAAAATATGACACCAACCGGGTTAATTAGGAAAACAAAGGACTTTTGCAAAATGCTCGAAATCAGCATGAAAACAGTAAAACCATTCCCTAACTTTTCGTACACTGAGAGAGTACAGATATTATTTGTCAGTGATAAACAAATCAATGTCAACATGATTGTTTGTGAGGAAATATTTGCATAAAATGTGAGATTTTCTTACTTTTTTACCCTATTTAAAGAGGGGACAAAACAGAACAGCCAAGCTAGGCCAGTGGAGATGAATGGTGTTATAAAGACCCTCGTCAATAGTTATTTGGGGTTTGATGGTCAGTGGACCACCAAGTGCAGGAAAATGACCCTATAGGCAGTTTCAATTTCATAGGAAACATGGGTGTTTGATGTTAAGGCCCCATAATACATGTAATAATAACCACAGTCCGCAAAGGGCATGATCAGATTTCACATTGGTTGAGATGAGTCCGAGGGCTGTCAGCTTGTTGTCACTCAGTGCTCATGACCATGAAACCCACAATAGCTATTGATGACGAGGACCTTTATAACACCATTCATCTGCAAAGGCCTAGCTTGGCTGTTCTGTTTTACCCCCACTTAAAATATGGTGAAAAAGTAAGAAAATCTCACATTTTATGCAAATATTTCCTCACAAACAATCATGTTGACATTGATTTGTTTATCACTGACAAATAACATCTGTACTCTCTCAGTGTACCAAAAGTTAGGGAATGATTTTACTGTTTTCATGCTGATTTCGAGCATTTTGCAAAAGTCCTTTGTTTTCCTAATTAACCCAGTTGATGTCATATTTTTCACATGCCATTATCTAGTTTATATTATAAAGTATAACATCTGAAGTTTTTGTGAAAGTCAGTCGTCTGTGAGGTAATGAAAAATTAGTTGGGAAAAATGTTCCGAAAAAGAACATGCCCTTTACGCATCTCTTCAACCGAAGTTGAGCAACGACTTTATAGATTCTTGGGGCTGACTATTTCACAACACTCAGTACATAAATACATGTAGGGCCTACACTGTTACCCGTTCAATTGTTACAGTCATTGTCTGAAAGCACCTGTTAATTTTTTTTACATATTTTCCAGGTTAAAAATGGAGGTAAAAAGCATATACAGTAAGCTCGAGTTTAAACCACCGGTTCATTGTGTCCATAAGCACACCCAAAATCCAAAATGGGAGTGAATAAAACATATCAAGTATTATGCTGTATGACTGGAATCGCTGGTCCGTTACAACCTCGTGATGGAATGAATAGTTGGTCAAGCCCTAGGGTGAAACTGATCTTAACTGTGGGTGTGCTTATGAACATAATGAACCGGTGGTTTAAACTCGAGCTTACTGTATTATGATTATCATCAAGCACCGACGGTGTGTCACACCTTGAATGAATAAAAACCTGTACTACTGATGGTGAACACTAGTGTAAACAAATCATAATTAGCCTTCTCAGAAAGAGATACTCAATATACATGTAAACAACGAGGGGTCAGTGAGGGTCCGTATTCATAAACCCGGGTCATAAACGTACTTAAGTCAAAGTGTGATACTTATCTTTTGTGTAGAACAAAGGACAAGTGTCATACTTAGACTAAGTTATTTTATGAATACGGCCCCCAGGTTGCCACAAACCCAACACATGTGGTCTCAGCCCCCAAGCCAGCTCCCGTTGGTTTTTGTCAGTCGAAGAGCAGAGTTGCACCCAGATCACCTGACTCCCACTACAGCTGATCTGGACAGACATTCATAGGAATGCCATGTATTTAGGCCTAAACCACTTGACACCTATCGCCAATTCTTTGGCGATCTTCCGATCAGCAACGCTCGGGCATTCATGGAGGGACGGTAGGTTACTTGCGCGGTTCGATGGGGGGGGGGGACGTTCATAGCCAAGACGGAAACCGTGAGTACCCTATGACCTGTTTGTGAGGATACAGTCAGCTAGTTGTTTACGGCTATGTCTAACAAGCAGATCTACAAAGTAATCCATCACTTCGTTTTGTCATTTCGTCATTTTGCTGTTTTGACAAAAAAACGTACAATTCTGGGTGGTTCCATAGTTTCCTGTGTGGTTCCTGGGTAGTTCCATAGTTTCCTGGGTAGTTCCATAATTTCCTGGGTGGTTTCATGGTTTCATCGTTCCAAGGTTTAGAACCTACCATTTCTATAACCCCTTTTTATGCCCCCCGACCTCCGGAGGTCGTGGGGCATTATGTCGTGGCGCGTGCGTCGGTGCCGGTGTCGTCGTTGTCGGTGTCCGTTGACATTTGGTTTCCCGCCGCGGCCATTTATTGCAGGGAATACAGTAGTCTGCTTGGGACCATTAACAACGAAGGGACCTCGCTTTTCCGGCTCGCTCTGTTATCTGCTTCATTCGTCATTTCGAGTCTCCGACTCTGGTTGTTTTTGTAGCCTATGACAATAAAAGTGCATTATATTTCACATATTTAGATAACTTGATATGTCTTTAGTTTGATTTGGGCTATCAACGATGGAGGGATAGAGAACTCTTGGTTTAATTAGCCGAAATTGATATTAACACACTCTCACTCTCTCCATAACGGAACGGCGAGAGTCATGCATTTTCTCTTATTGGGTCACGTGGTTTGCCTTGGCAAGCCATTATTTTCATACCTGTTTTAGTCAGGGAGCCCAGAGAGGTTTAATCAGCATCTCGAGTACAAAAACTTTTTGTGGTTTGTGGGTTAGATTTCACCCCACTGACCACAAAAACCCGATTCTTAAGTTCTGCAAATGGTGCGTTTGGAAGATACAGCCATTTGAATTTTGCATACTGACTTTATCATTGGAGCAAAATCAGAGCATTTGTACAGGGGCTCGAATACTGATGTACAGCTAACTTTTAAATGGTTGGCCTGAGACCCTATAAATGTATTGCCAACAGATAGAAACATGGGCCCACTGAATCAGATTAGCATGTTCTTATATTGTTCTTATATGTTTTTTTCGCCGTCTGATGAGAAATTCAACAAATAGTGTATGTATGGGTCAAAATTCAAAAAAAGACGTCAATGCGTCATTTCCAGGATAGTAAACTACATAAGAATATGTTTTTCCGTCTCAGTGGGCCCATGTTTCTATCTGTTGGCAATACATTTATAGGGTCTCAGGCCAACCGTTTAAAAGTTAGCTGTACATCAGTATCCGAGCCCTTGTACAAATGCTCTGATTTTGCTCCAATGATAAAGTCAGTACCCAAAATTCAAAGGGCTGTATCTTCCAAACGCACCATTTGCGGAACTTAAGAATTGGGTTTTTGTGGCCAGTGGGGTGAAATCTTAACACACAAACCCCAAAAAGTTTTCGTACTCGAGATGCTGATTAAACCTCTCTGGGCTCCCGGACTATTTTGTTCGCGTCCTGGAATTGCATCTTTATTTGGGAACCATAAGCCATATTTGCCGTGTGGATGCTTGTGTCTGCGTGAGTAGGTGTGTATGAAGTGTTAAGCCACGTTTGTTAGTTTTTTTTTCGCATGTCGGGGTACTTTTTGTTCATAGAGCGAGTATGTGGTTGTGTGCGGCTTGTTGTACTTGACTCGATGACGCGAAGACTCGATGGCGCGATGACTCGATGACCGCCAAAATTATCAAATGAAATTCAGCTGGTTATTTCTTAGAAGTGGAATGGATCAACAACGGAAGTGAACCGACGCAGTGTCGCCAGCTACCAAGAGGTGAATTGATTCAGCATCAATCATGAAATGAAGGATTAACCTCGAAAAAGGCCTGCAGCTCCTAAGTCCTTGAGAATTTACTATGGGTCCCTTTTGGAAAGTTGTAGAAAAAAGTGCAGGTGTCAGAAGGGTGCAGGAGAGAAGCAATGTCCATCGGACAATAGCACCGGTTTCCTCCTATCCGACGATCGGTTGGTACCTATTTTCGGACAAAGTTTATTTGAATTTGACGGAACTTTTGTTTTTTAAGGTCACTGAACACAATGGTGACATTTTTTTCTTATTTCGACCCTTAATTCCCTTTTTCAACCCGGAAGTACGCCTTTTTCTCGGAAAGTATTAGTCATACGACAATGGGACCACTTGCATTCGATTCTACGGGAAATTTTACATATAATATGTTAATCTTATCAAAATCGGAGAGGGTCGAAATTTTTAAAAAATCCAAAGGGGTATATTCAGCCGTCACAGTGGGCCTGGAAAACTCAGCAACCTATCACCTGGAGCCGTTTTCAGCCCTCCAGGCAAAAGTAGGCATTGTATGGACTTCAAACTTTGCATGAGTACAGATTCTGCCACTTGAATATTGGGGCCAAAGCATCATGAGTGGGGCTTGCTGAGCAAGGGGTCAAAACCGTAAAAATAGAACCCTTTTTTTCAGGGCCATGCACCCCCAGCCCTGCAATGAACTAATTTAGGGCACAAGGATAACTTAGAGTGTTTAGATGAACTTAAAAAATGTTTAAGCATCAATATTCATGAAGTTTGGAAACTTTCCATCAAGGAGTTAAAATTGGGAGCTGTCCTTTTCCAGAAAAAGGGACCCCCTTTTTTCTTGTGAACCCTTGGCTTAATTGACTTATTGATGATGTATTAATATTGATATGGCAGCAATGTCCTAAAATCCAAAGTTTGGATTTGTTTGGTGGTATGGTTGATGAGATATTCACGAAAAACTGTTTATGACGTCACAAAATTCAAATTGTAACTGAAAATAACCGTCAAAAACTGAAAACTGCAGACAATTGAAATTGAAAATCCTTCATATTTCCGTTACTACTGGATCGATTTTTGTCAAATTTGGAATATTTATGACTTTTAGCTGCGTGCTCCTTCTGGGATTGTTAATTACCTTGTTACTGCAGGGGGTATCCAATAAATAGGGAAAATCCTTCTTCAAAAAGGGCTACTAAGCGTTTTTTTTTGTCTTTCATCTAATTTCATCAAAATATGAAAAATCGGACCCCTAAACATGTTTCTAAGATAGCTATCACTCGGAAATTCTAATAACAACCCCAGGCTTAGAAAAATAGGGGGTTTTCCCTCAGAACCTTGAAAAAAGGGTCTTATTTTTGCCAATTTGACCCCTTATTTAGTAACCCCCACTCATGACGTTTTGTTCCCAACATTCAAGTGACAGAATCTGTACTCATGCGAAGTTTGAAGTCCATACAATGCCTACTTTTGCCTGGAGGGCTGAAAATGTCTCTAGGTGATAGGTTGCTGAGCTTTCAGGCCCACTGTGCGTGTTTGACCTTGAAACCGTGACCTTCGAGCTATGCCTTGAAACTTAGTACACTTTTGCATCTCACTTTATATAATACAATGCGCACAACCGGTGCCACTTGGTTCAGAATATGGCGTCCGTCCGAAAATAGATATTCCGTCCGACAATTGGAATCTATTGCGAAAAGTAACTGCGTGGACATCATAGCGGTCCCTTCCTTCCTCCGGGGGCGCCACCGTCTATATTTCTTCTTGTAAGTGATCCTCCTTCCTGCACCCTGCACCCTGCACCTACATCTACACCTACGCCCTCTGGTGGCAAGCGCGCACTTCATTCACGCCAGGCATGATGGGACACTGCCATACACCAACATTAAAATTTGTCTGGACGGGATAGATGAGGCCTTTAATTCACCTTTAACTGCCACGAGCGCCACCCAAAGTCTCCTCCATGAACGACTCCAAATCACAGCTAATCGTCTCTGTTTTGTTAAAGGAATCTTTGTTTTCTAAAAGCACGTCTCTGATTTTTGAATCTACGTCTCTGTTTTGACAACGTCTACTTTTTTGCGGATATTACCGCCCATATCTACGTTATCTACTTCCGTTCTGACTTATACTTCCGTTGTGAGTTAATTTGGAAATTCGTTCTCGTCTTAATTTCGTAACTCGTTCCGAGTTTCTGTAATTTGTTCTCGCATCTAGGAGCCACCGTAGAGTTCTGAAAGGCGGAACTCGAATTAAAATAAGGCATTCACCAACTGTGCAGGAAATTTTAACTGGCCTTCTTCGCGCCTTCGATTTATCGCGCCATCGAGTCATCGAGTCAAGTACAACAAGCCGTTGTGTGCTGAGTGTGGAACCTTGTATTGGCGAGTCGCTAAATAAAATACTGACGTGTGGATATATACTGTAGAGTATGCGTTAAGCGAACGTCCCGCGAACCTGGTCGAGTAGAAAATTACTAAGTATACATGTTCAGGTCCTTTGAAATAGACTTGGATTACGCGATGCACGGCCAAATACCCTGTCGCATGATCGCTGATTGACCATGTCGTTTTCTTGTGGTTAGGTCTAGAACCCACCCATGAGTAGAAGGCATTGTGAAGGGCTTGGGTTGGGTTAGAACTGACTAATCAATGCCAAACCCCTGGAGCAGGCCTATGGCATTGATTAGATGTGTCCTCAACTCGCTTAGTAACAAACCCAAAATGATGTTCATGATCTTTTTCGGCATTTTCATCCTGTTGGCCAATTTCGCTCATCCGATGGATAATGGCATCATCGACAATGTTGATGAAAATGTCGATGCCTTAGAACATCCTGCTCGGCGTCACCGATCGTATTCACTAGCGGAGAAAATTCGTCTGCTCGATGACTATGAAAACGAAAACATCCGGCGGCCTCGTGGCGTTTCAGCGGCCCAATTTGCCAGGGAGCACAACATTCCGCCCGGTACGATGCGACGATGGCTCAACGAAGAGGATGACCTCCGAGAAAGACATCGTGAAGCTACGAGTAAAGCCGGTGACAGACTGGTGCGTACGCGGCGCATCCTGCAGTCTTTCCGCCAATCAGACTCATCGGTAGGTGTTTCGATCTGTGTTACCGCCTTCCTCATTGGTTGAACGCTGTTATTTCACAGCAGAGTACACCTACAACAAAAGAAAAGTGCTGCGTGCGCGTCGCGTACGTGCTAGTCTGTCACCGCCTTTAGAGTAAATTCTGTTTGAATTGATGACTTGTGACGATGTCAAAACTGCTCTTTTGAAGTTCTTCAGAGCCTGTCGATCATTTCGTCTCATTCAATTCGACTCAGTGTGTCGAAGCGTCTGTTTATTCATGCAAAAAGCAGTGGTTATTGTTGATTATTTATTGCTCAAACGCGGTAGAAATCTACCACCAATAATTCCTAGACCGACCTGAACATGTATACTATAGTGATTTTCCACACAACCAGGTTCGCGGGCCGTTCGCTTAACGCATACTCTACAGTAATTGTGACACGTCGTAAATACTGAATTGTGATAGTTTTGGATCGTCATACCTGAGTTGTTTCACGTCTGGATGCTTTCGGCTGCCAACCGAGGGATACTAATTCCCTAGGTAGGGGTTTACCTCTTCCACCGGTTGGGGCTGGGGGGGTCTCCAAGGCATGCTGTATGGGCGGTATTTTCCGCCAAAAAGGGATAATCTCAAAGAGGGATCATTCAAAGAGGCATAATCTGAAAGAGGGAATATTTCTACGTTGTTTCCATTACGTCCAAAGAGGGATAATCTGAAAGAGGGAATATTCGACAGAGGGAATATTCGACAGAGGGAATATTCGACAGAGGCAATATTCGACAGAGGGAATATTCGACAGAGGCAATATTCGGCAGAGCGATGATTTCAAAGAGCGAATATTTCAAGGGGACCATTTCCACAGAATGGCACAATGTGAAATCAATATGAATCAATAAACTGCATGAATGAAGGCCTACCGGTATTGTTCCGATCGTGTATTCCCGCCTCGTTAATTAGCCTAACTGGGCTGCCCATTATGGGGTCAAGGGGGGAGGGTTACAGTGTGGTGTGTTGCAGCACACGTGCACCTGATCATTATACACTACGGTAGTTTTTGCTCATTGCTTGTCATGCCTGGTCATGCCTGTTAGTCATGTAGTGTTGAATTGGGCTTCATACACAAGCCAGGCTTAAAGGAGTTAGACGCCGAAGTTGTAAACAGGCTGGGAGCAACTTGAAAATTCACTACACTGGCAGGGGCAATAATTTCTTTCAAAGTGATGAGGCGATCGAGAACTACTTTTTAATGGCGCGAAAATTGAAACTTCGGTAAATTTCGGGTTTGGTCGGAGAATGGTCGACCTTTCCCGACGATCGTCACCGCCGTTAAATGACCACCGGCATCACCGGCACTTCCACAAGACATCGTTACATTCCGACATTCTTCGACTAGGATCGTCACCGCCGTTAAATGACCACCGGCATCACCGGCACTTCCACAAGACATCGTCACATTCCGACATTCTTTGGGAATGATCGGAGATACTGCGGGGCGTCACCGCCGTTAAATGACCACCGGCATCACCGGCACTTCCACAAGACATCGTCACATTCCGACATTCTTCGGGAATGATCGGAGGGGAGATCATACTAGGATCGTCACCGCCGTTAAATGACCACAGGTGTAAAGGTTTTTAGTGTCCCCCTGTAAAAAGTGTCCACTTTTATTGTTGAATGACGGAATAAGCGGCATGCGTATACAAACGAATTGTCAGAGATTAGAATGTAACAATAGGATCTTTTGTTCCTGGGACAGTTTTTCCTGGGGACATTCTTTCCCTTTACACCGGCATCACCGGCACTTCCACAAGACATCGTTACATTCCGACATTCTTCGACTAGGATCGTCACCGCCGTTAAATGACCACCGGCATCACCGGCACTTCCACAAGACATCGTCACATTCCGACATTCTTTGGGAATGATCGGAGATACTGCGGGGCGTCACCGCCGTTAAATGACCACCGGCATCACCGGCACTTCCACAAGACATCGTCACATTCCGACATTCTTCGGGAATGATCGGAGGGGAGATCATACTAGGATCGTCACCGCCGTTAAATGACCACCGGCATCACCGGCACTTCCACATGACATCGTCACATTCCGACATTCTTCGGGAATGATCGGAGATTGATACTACGATCGTCACCGCCGTTAAATGACCACCGGCATCACCGGCACTTCCAAATGACTTTGTCTCTAGATTGGAGCAAACCGTTAAAAAGGGCATGAGAGGCGTAAAGGAACGTGGGTGTATGTCAACATATATAGACAACTTT
The DNA here is from genome assembly GCA_002633025.1 of Notospermus geniculatus. Taxonomy (NCBI): domain Eukaryota; kingdom Metazoa; phylum Nemertea; class Pilidiophora; order Heteronemertea; family Lineidae; genus Notospermus; species Notospermus geniculatus. The sequence goes on from NMRB01000038.1 coordinate 108,307, forward strand.
TTATTTAATACTCAGAATAACATATTGCGAAGAATTACAAAAAGGTGCGACTGGGAATGTGATGGGTTTTCCAATGATATGTCACGTATAATTGACTTTCACAATCTCGACTACATGTGGCACAGGCGGCCCCCAAAAGCACAAAGTAAATTCCCCAAAGTACATAATAAATAGATATCAGCACATGCTAGTTTGGTTGTAGAAGTAGGCTACACAACACGGCGGTGTAGCAGTAATGAGTGTCCCCCTGTAAAAAGTGTCCACTATATTGTTGAATGACGGAATAAACGGCATGACTATAGAAAACCAATCGACAGCATGACAGTGATTTGAATGTAACAAAAAAAAGTAAAGAGTGTCCCCCTGTAAAAATGTCCACTTCTATTGTTGAATGACGGAATATGCGGCATGACTATAGAAAACCAATCGACAGGATCTTTTGTTCACTGGGACGTTTTTCCTAGGACTTCTCTTCACACCTGGCACTTCCAACAGACTACTATCGTCAGCTAGCTGCTAAATTCGATCGGGGGGCGACCCCCGAACCCCCCCTTCTGGGGGAGACCCCCAGACCCCCCTCTGAAAGTTAAATACATCAAATTAACTACCAATCGGGGGGGGGAGAGGTGATAAGGAGGGTGATAAGCCAGGCTTCGGTAATCCCGAGTTAAATTCAGGCTGTGCAATAAACTCGGAATTGATTAAGTTGTTCTTATGTCCAGACATAAGCGCGACTAACGTGAACTCGAGTTTGAGGAATAAGCCAGGCTCAGGTGAGCCACACCTGAACAACCGGGCATAAGGGTTTCATTAGAAGCGATAAGAAGTGTACAGCTCATGAGCTGTCTAAAATTACATTAAATTACATGTATATAGGCCCAGTCCTTTGCACATTCACGCCCAATACTCGCATTCGCCGAATGATTCGGCCGACCAGTTGTTTTCCTGAGTCGGCCACGACGCCATGCTTTCACTCCCACACCAAAATGAAACAGCCCAATTGTGCTTCTTTGTTGTGGCCGTGCGGGAGATGACTGTGTTTATTCTTAGATGAATAACTTGTGTACTATTCCTTAATACTACGCCTATGAAATATTCGCTCTTTGAGATCATCGCTCTGTGGAATATTCCCTCTGTCGAATATTCCCTCTTTCAGATTATCGCTCTGTGAAATATTGCCTCTGTCGAATATTGCCTCTGTCGAATATTCCCTCTGTCGAATATTGCCTCTGTCGAATATTCCCTCTGTGGAATATTGCCTCTGTCGAATATCGCCTCTGTCGAATATTGCCTTTGTCGAATATTCCCTCTGTCGAATATTCCCTCTGTTGAATATTCCCTCTGTCGAATATTCCCTCTTTCCGATTATCCCTCTTTGAATTATCCCTCTGAGAGATTTTGGCGGAAAATACCGCCCTTAATGTTGCTTATGGACACTTGATCGGTGTTATACGAATTGGGGGCCCCGGCTCCGACCCAGGGGTGCGGAGGACATTGTTCGGGGGATTGAGTGTTGGGCGATTACTCAATTCCCCGAAGATACGGGCGATACTGTGTAAACTCCCCCGGCAGTTTCAAACCGCTACCCACTTTACGTTATCCGCGCTTAGAAACTGCCATTGTTGACGCCAGTCTCAACTTATGACCAACAGACGGCGCTCGCTGTCGATTCGGGGAATCCCCATTTGGGAATCTGCGCGATACTCGCCAGTAAAACGGACCGAATTAGTGATTTTCGGCAGCTTTCATGAGGCAACTGGATTATTTAGCCTTCAAAATGTCCAAAACGTGGGGGCAGACTAACAGGTGCGTGACAACATTGCTCATATTTGCAAACGGCGTTGATCTTGTTGACTTTCCAATCGCATAAATTATGAATACACAGTGTACATTTTGTGCACAAATCATAGCCAATCAGAAAGTGTGTTACTCCGGCGTCGGCTAAACCCGTGGTTACGGCTCGTGATTCGATATCCCGTCAAACAGCGCCATCTATTGACTATAAGTCAGTTTTGGCCCCAATCATGCCAGTGTTTAGTAGGTCTATACCTACGGCCAACTAAACACTGGGGACGAGTGTAGATACTGTGACGCAAGTTGATGGCCAGCGGGTGATGGCCGGAAAACATGCCATATTTCCCCCCAATATTCCCCAATACTCGTTAGAGTAGGAACAGGAGGCGAACACCCCAAACGATACCACGCGGTAACTGTAACGACTCGCCATTCTGGTGTTGGACGCGGAGACCAGGGTATAGAGAGGTGAGGCTCGTGAGGCAAGGCAGAGGTGCTGAACGGGTGTGAACGCTGGGACTGTGCTTGTGCTGTTTTGACCGCCTCCCACCCTTGCGACCCCTTTTTGGAGTGCGCCTTTGTCTCCTGGCACTCCTCATGCCAGATTTTCCCCCAATATTCCCCAATACTCATTAGAGGAGGAACAGGAGGCAACTTGTGGCGCCGCTTAGGGTTAGGTAAACATGTAAGTCGAGTTTTATCTGAGCAACCAAATCAAACAAGTGTCTAAAGCTAGGAATCCACCATTGATTTTTTCAATCTGATTTTGCGTTGCAACTTGCTTTACAACTGGGCACTCGATCGCCGTAGTGGACTCGCTAGATGTGATTTCCACCAATGGCGAAGATGTGGTCAATTTCATTCGGCAATCGGTCCGTGACCGGTGTCAGTTCCTTGCAATCGTATTCAGTTGCAGGTTGCAGGTTGCAAAGCAAGTCGCGACGCAGAAAATCAGCAGTGGATTCCTAGCTTTAAGGCTAGAGATACACTGAACGCGACGCGTTGGCGCATGCGATTCGTATGCGTTTTGCAGTGCGATTTTCAAAAATCGCACGCGGATACATTGTTACGCCCAGTGCGTAAATTCAGCGAATACAGTGTGCGTTGATGCCATAACGAACGGACATCTATTAAAATGAGTTGAAGAAATACATATTTTATACACGATTACAGATTGAACATCATAACTTGGATTTGTATTATTGTGAAGAAACAGCACGAGAATCCCTCTGTCAAGGGACACTTTCGGGAATGACAAATGCTGCCTTTATTTAATATAGAGGTATCCTCATTACAGAGATGAAATTGAATTGAAATTACGAGTTTTGGACTGAAATTCGGTGTCCTTAATTGAGATGTGTCTTTTTAGGGCGGTTCCATCACTGAATAAGGAGGAATGAGGAGTACTGTAGAATCGGACAGGAGAGGTTGTGATTTTCAAGATGGCAGCATTCTGTCCTTAATGTAGTTTTTCATTACAATGTAGGTGCTATCATAAGTCAGCAAACTGACCTCTCCTGACCGATTCTACAGTAAATATGACAGCAAAAATTCGCTTTTGACGTAGAGTTCTAAAACTATACAATATCGAACATATGAATTTTCCTTAAAACATTGTGTCATCTTTTTAAAATGCATTTTAGCGTTAAAACAGCTTTGAAAATATGGGCCCTGATGTCCAATACCTATGGGAAGATAAATAATATAGGATAAGTTACACATAGGTACACAAACAAAACCAATTTGTAGGCCCTACACACCGTACATGCCAGTCCAGGTGACCTTGACCCTGAAATAATCGCACATCATCAGTGCGTCGGCTGGAAAAAAATGAAACAATTTTCATTTTGGCAGCAACGCACACTGAAAACGCAACGGCTACTCGACGCACTACACTTGGTGTAAGGCTAGGGATACACTGAACGCGATTTTCGCACGAATCTCTTTTGTTTCGGAGGCATTGCGGCAGGAAATAACAAAGAAACAACGCGCGCGATGGGAAAATCGCTTTCAGTGTATCCCTAGGTTATGCCTACGTGTATACCGAACGCGAATTCGCATGCGACAGGGCAACGCATGCGATTTATGCTCTGAGAAAATAACAAAGCCTTTGACGCACAGGACGACGGATCGCTTTCGGTATACACGTAGCCTAACCAAAGAAAGGTTTAACTAATAGGCTTCAATTATAGGCGACAACGCACTCGACTTTCGCATACGGAAATCGCGCATAAAACGCGTTCAGTGTATCCATAGCCTAAGGCCCGTTTCCACTCAAGCGTTTTACGCCGCGTTTTGACGCTTCGCCCATTGTTTGGAAGCAGAGCGGCGGAAAATAACAAAAGATTTGACGCATTACGCGGCGTAAAACGCTCTAGCGGAAACTGGCCTATTAGGCTATGGATGCACCGAACGCGATTTACCCATCGCGCGCGATTTTCGCACGAATTTCTTTTGTTTCGTAGGCACTGCGGCATGAAATAACAAAGAAACAACGCGTGCGATGGGTAAAACGCGTTCAGTGTATCTCTAGCCTAAGGCTAGAGATACACTGAACGCGATTTACCCATCGCGCGCGATTTTCGCACGAATCTCTTTTGTTTCGGATGCATTGCGACATGAAATAACAATGAAGCAACGCGCGCGATGGGAAAAACGCGTTCAGTGTATCTCTAGCCTTAAAGGCCCGTTTCCACAGAAGCGGTCGCGTGAGCGTTTTGACGCTTCGCCCATTGTTTGGAAGCAGAGCGGCGGAAAATAAAAAAAGATTTGACGCATCACGCAGCGTGAAACGCGTCTGTGGAAACGAGCCTTTAGGCTAGGGATACACTGAACGCGATTTACCCATTGCGCGCGATTTTCGCACGAATCTCTTTTGTTTCGGAGGCATTGTGGCATGAAATAACAAAGAAACAACGCGCGCGATGGGAAAATCGCGTTCAGTGTATTCCTAGCCTAAAGGCCTGAACACACTGACGCGATTAATCATGTATTTTCACGAACGACGCGACAAAACTATTGTATTCATAGGATCAAACAAAGGAATTTGTCGCATCACACATGCAATCGTGGTGGAAATCGCGTCAGTGTGTTCAGGCCTTTACAGTTCTGTCCGTGCCATCTGAAATGCGTTCTCTACTTAGGGACCGTCCAGAAAAATCAATGTGTAAAGCAATCCTAACAATGTTAGGATTGAGTCTGACCCCAATCTTGACACTAGAGGGTCTTGGGACGAGGTTCAACCAACACCCTCTAGTATCGTTCGAAGGTTGCCATCTTGAAAAGTAGTGCAGCGGAAGGTTAAATGGAAAAATATCTATCAATTGTGATCAGGCTCCTAATGGTAACTCCATTAGGAGGAGTGATGCGGTCAAACATGGCGGCGACTGGTCGCTGACAGTGTCTATTTGTGTAACGTAGTGGAGAAAATCGGCACTGTTGTAGAGTTTGGTCTGACCCCTCCGTCCCCCTCTAATCCTAACAAAGAAACATTGACAAAATGTTAGGCTAAACACTATACTATACTTTCCATCTGGTGGTAGGCCCTATAATCAGAATAAGCCTATCTAGGTACTTGAAAAGCAATAAACTGGCATTTATTCTTCCTAAATTTGTCGAAATATTGCTGGCTGTTCGTTTTGTTGGTACTTCCTGACAGTTTGGTGGGCACCAAAAAATCAATGTTTTATACCTCCATTTCAATCCTAACAAGGCCTTGACCCCCCCTTTTCTAACATTGTTAGGATTGATTTACACATTGATTTTTCTGGACGGTCCCTTATTGTTCAGTTCTTCACCACTGTTTGCCCCTCTGCACTACGGCCTTTTGTAAATTTCATGTAAATGTTGTTGGTGCGGGCAGCCATAATGTGTAGATCTATCTCTCGGTACGCGCGGCGCCCACCGAATAAAACTAAAAAAAAAAAAAAAAAAAAACGTCTCAAAGCCTACCTCTTTTTATTACAGACCCTTGAGAAGACACCAAAACAGATATGGACGACAGCGTTCGGGAAGCATTTTTAGTGGATGGAGAATTGTCCAATCAGAGGGAAGGACAACAGAAGGAAGGCGATGAAAACCACGTGACCGACAAAGGAGATGACGGAATGAGAGAAGAACTTAGGCCTCCGGAGGAGGAGGAGCCGACATTTGAAACTTTGTTAGACACCTTGGGTCACTTTGGACGATTTCAGGTCCTTATCTTCGCCCTTTTGACTTCATCAGATATCATGAACGCCATGGTTATGATGTATTTGGTATTCGCACCGGCGACCCCAAGATGGCGCTGCGCCGAATTCGAAGGCCTCAACATCACTGACGTCATGAACACGACGCATCAGAATGAGACATTTGTGAAGACTTGCGAGTATAACGGATCGAGATGTGTACGGTTCGATTTCGATAAGGACTACACAAGTATTGTTACTGAGGTATGTGCGTACGCGGAGGTTACACACCCAAGCAGATAGCAGGAAGAACTGTCGGCTCCTGTATTCGAATCTCGTACCCAGAGATTCGTTACGCTCGGGCCGAGGTTGTAGGTCGCTCCACTAATCTCTGGAGACGGCTGGCTATTTCACGCCTTATAAGTGTGATTTGTGGCATCGTGCGAAATTGGATTGCAGATGCATTCAAATAATTGCAGTGTAAAATACATTAAACACAAAAATGTTGTTAGAAAGTTTTTCATGAGGGATCTGTTGTATTTATTAAGGAAAAAACAAAGCACTACTTGGAGCTCTACATAAACTTGATGTGAAAGGTCAAAAAATTAGTATACATATCGGGTGGCCCCCAAAAATGACCCCCTAAGAATTTTTCAATAAAGGGGCTGTTCACTTTCGGAACCATTTTCCCAACTAATTTTTTACTGTGTTGCAGTTGCTTGATTTTCATGATAACTTCAGGTATAATATTTTATAGTGTGAACTAGATAATCATGAAAGAAAAATGTGACATTAGCTTCATCAGGAAAACAAAGAGAATTTGCAAAATGTCCGAAATCAGCATGAAAACAGTGAAATTATTCCCAAATGTTTGTTGTACTGGGAGAGTAATGGTATTATTTATCATTCATCGAAAAATCATTGCTAAACAAATTGGTTTTGCTGAAATATTTGCATAAAATGTGTGATTTTCTTCATTTCTGGACCCCTATTTAACTGGGGGGAGAACAGAACAGCACATCTAGGCCTGTCAGATTTGAATGGATATGCTGTGGTAAAGATTATGGTCAATATCAGTGATCAGGGTTTGTTGGTGTTGCGTAAGGTCATAAAAGGGAATACCTGAATTTGACGTCCCACTGATCACTTAGGCCTGCCCACATGTCATGGTTGATTATGCATGCTGTAACTGATATTGACCATAATCTTTACCACAGCATTCCATTCAAATCTGTCAGGCCTAGATGTGCTGTTCTGTTCTCCCCCCAGTTAAATAGGGGCCCAGAAATTAAGAAAATCACACATTTTACGCAAATATTTCAGCAAAACCAATAAGTTCAGTAATGATTTTTCAACGAATGATAAATAACACCATTACTCTCCCAGTACAACAAACATTAGGGAATAATTTCACTGTTTTCATGCTGATTTCGGACATTTTGCAAATTCTCTTTGTTTTCCTAATTAATGAAGCTGATGTCACATTTTTCTTTCATGATTATCCAGTTCACACTATAAAATATTATACCTGAAGTTATTATGAAAATCAAACAACTGCAACATAATGAAAAATTAGTTGGGAAAATGGTTCCGAAAGTGAACAGCCCCTTTAACACCATGCAATCTGCACTCTTGATATTTCAGACATACAAATATATGGATACTGCCAATTTACTGTAAAAAATTCAGCCCTAAATATCGAACAGTTTTGACGTGACGAAAAAATCAAAATTACGAGTCAAACAATTTTATGCCGGACTGATGAAACAAATGTCGGGAGGTGCAAAAAAATTTTTGCCGGACTGATGAAACAAATGTCGGGAGGTGCAAAACGTGTCACATTGACATTAAACACTGAGTATTTCATTAACCACCAAAGTGAATTTCCTGAAACTTACCTGCATAAAGAAGGGGATTTTCACTGTTTACTGTAAACATTTCAATGTTGTACCTTAAAGGGTTAGTGTGCTAGCGCAAAAAAGTATCAGGTACGGAAAACTCCAATTCCCACACCTGCAGGTGGAGTGACAGTGCAATTTTCGGCACCAAATTCTATTTTTGCCTTAGCGGACTAGCCGTTCTTGGTATGAACGTGAAATTTGTACCATGGACGCAGAAGGTCCTATAGATAATACAGGTGAAATTTCAAAACAATCCGTCAGACGGTTATGAAACATGAAGTGTTTAGGTTCAATGTGATCCCCGCATGACAGTTATTTCACTCCGGCATCAAATTTTTCGACATATAATTTTGATTTTTTCGTCGTGTCAAAACCGTTCAATATTTAGTGCTCAAACTTTTAAAATAGATGGATAATATCCATATATTTGCATGTCTAAAATATGAAGGGCCCAGCTTTTATAGCAATGAAATTATTGCAAAATCCTTTGGGGGTCATTTTTGGGGGCCACCCGATATATTCATGTGCAGTGTGTAACACACGTGTCTTGGAAACCCCGAAGTAGTCCGTAGCCGTTTCCAGAGATTAGTTGAGCGATCTACAACCTCGGCCTGAGCTTAACTAACCTCTAGGTTCAGTAAATTTAAGCGAAAATTCAGGCTAACCGGGAACAAATTGCAACAGAAGGTTTTTTGCTTTAAATCTTTGATTAGGTCACCTTGGACATTATATCCAAAATCGGACTCCTGGAACCCACTTAATTTGTATATTCAATTTTGTGAACTGACTCCAACGTTGGACGCCGATGGACGCAACAACTGAGCTCTGTACAGGAGAGCGGCACCCGATGTACAGCTAACTTTTTAACGGTTGGATTTACACCCCATAAATGTATGTCTTTCCTCAGTTCCCTTAAGATAGATCCAAAACCGACAAAGGAACACCAACAACATACTTGTATTATAACTAGTGCCGCAGCGTTTATTGCGTAGGGCAGACTCTGCGCCGCAGCGTTTATTGCGTAGGGCAGACTCTGCGTGCCGCAGCGTGTATTGCGTAGGGCAGACTCTGCTGAGCGGTTACACATATTGGGATACAGTAAAATTCTGTAGTAGCATGAAAGTGCGTTAGCCGGCCCCCTGGGTTTGCCCTGCCCAATGGACCGGTTGCTGTGATATCGACTGCTGGCCGGCTACCCAACCCTAACTCCATTACTTTTTTTTTTTTTAAATATTTTATGGAGGGGGAGGTAGGACAGAACCAAGCACTTGCAGAAGGTGCTGTCACACCCTGATAACCATAGCAACCGGTTGCTGAAGTAAGTATTGAGAGACTGAGATAAATTGCATTTGAAATACATATTACGAAACAAAACCCAAAAAATTTGAACATATGAAAATTTGGAAGTCTGCCCGTTGCTGGCACAGCTGCAAGTGACGCTATCCCACAAGGCCCTGCTAGGCCACGCCCTTCGCGCCAGTGACGTAACACAGTGTCACACCGCAAAGACATCTGTTTTCCACTCCACACGTGCCGTGGAAAACTCCCAGTCTTTCCTCAGTTCCCTTAAGATAGATCCAAAACCGACAAAGGAACACCAACAACATACTTGTATTATAACTAGTGCCGCAGCGTTTATTGCGTAGGGCAGACTCTGCAAGACCAAAGGATGTAGAGTGGAGGCAACACCGGCAGCGGGCAAACCAAGAGGCCGACATGATTCTACACACTGAGAAAATCACTAAAGTACACTTGAGGCAACTGCTCCTGAACCGATAACGAAACCAAAATATACAAGCGACTTAAAACTGTCGTATATCGTAACCAACATGACCAGGGTAACGTACTCGTACACAAAACCCGAGGAAATCACTGTTTCACCTCTAAACGACCGTCCGAGTGATACATCACTGTATTCCAACAAACACCGTGACGCTTGCGTCTAAACCGTTTAACGCCAGAAAATTCTATAAAACGAACACAATTTACATACAGGTACCAACAACATTAAACACGAACAAACATGCATTACAGCTACAAACAAAAACTCTGACAAATATTGTGTTCCCCACACAAGTCAACAGAACCGTAAGTGGCCAACTCTGTATCTTAACAACACACGCACCAGTCCAAACCCTGAGCTGCTGCAATTAAATGCCAAGGTTGGCAGAAACCACTAGGCGGTTTGCCTGACTCTCCTGGATATACATGTTCTTGGCAGTTTCAGATTTCCAACGCCCATGTCTCTTAAGAAGCCTACCCGTCACTCCTGCCTGAGCAGCTGCGGAAGCCCCGCCCGACCTGAAAGAATGCATCCCAAGTCTAACATTGGGAGACATGAAGGATTTTACTAACGGTACTACTACTTCCCTGATTCTAGAGTAGCTGATTGGCTTATTAACAGAGACCAATTTCTTCCCCATTCTAGAGGCAGTAATCTGCCTGAACAAGAAGAAAGGCTTGCCCAATTCTATATTAGCCAACTTGATGTACTTAGCCAACCAGAAAAACGGACAAGCAGTGGAACCAGTTTTAGCCAAATCCACCTGGTTACCCTCCCTGAATTGATCCGTTTTGCTTTCCCTGATAAAAATTGTCACAAAATCTGGATGGAAGGCGACGTCATCTGCCTTGAGCTTCCTAAGCTCGTTTGACCTCAGGAACCCTGCATACGATAGGATGGCCATGGTAACAGTTCTAACTTCAGAGAGATCCGCGCTATGCATGAACTTAGCCCCAAGGGCTAACAAAGCTTGAGGAATAACTGGCTGAACTGGGTTACGAGTTTTTGCAAGGCGCCGTTTAGCAGATTCGAACGCATTTTGAACACCTTTGCTGTCAGCTGGAGAAGGCAAGTCCACACAATCGTGAAGCCACTTAACTCCGTAGTACACCGCATCAACAACTGACAAACCACGTGCCGACTTGGTCACGTGCAATAAAAATAACTGAAAGTCCGAAGGCTTCGCAGGGAATGCCTGGAGGTGATGCGCCTTAGCGAAATCCGTCCACTTCTTTGCAGCTCCCGTATACTTTGCTACAGTGCTGGCTGCCCGAGAACCCGCGAGAAAGGCTGGCAATTCCTTGGCTAGGGCTGACAGGTAGGCATCTGACGAAGGTTGACTTACACCGTCTGAAACGAGGAAGAAACATGAGTTATAGGACAGTATATTTCCTTAATGTGACCGACTAGGGCAGCACGCCGCACAGATGCCTTCATCGTGCGTGCAAAACCCTACAATAGGACCCCTGGTTTGCCCACCATCGAGCTTGACGGCTAACATTCTGAACGGTACATTAGTACCCTTAAACATGTCATTTTGTGCACATTTCCCCGGCTTAACCCATCCTGGGAATTGAATGATGTCAAACCATTCCACCACATGACTGTTGAAATGGACACCATCAGGGCACAAAATAGGCCAGAAGATGGCTGATCTCCATAGGGGCACTACCAGGGTGCCCACAGCTCTCTCAGTAACTACTTTCCTGAGAACCATGGGCAAAACCGACGGAGGGGGCACCAGCCAGTTATTTTCCTCCTGCCACGGCTGGGCGAAGGCGTCTACCGCCTCAGTACCAGGAACCCAGAACCTAGAGTTAAACCTGGCCAATTTGGCGTTGTAGTCCGCCGCAAACCTGTCCACCGAGTGTGGACCCCAGATACTATCTAGCCAGCGAAAGATAGCATCTGAAATTTCCCAGTCGTCCCTGTCGACTGCATGACTGAGACAATCAGCCATTTCATTGTCCCCTCTAGGGATCCATTGAGTGTCTATCTCAATTTCATTGTCTCTGCACAATGTAAACAGTTCCCTCGCCAGAGCTTGCAAATCCTGCTTCATACTGCCCTTGGTAACCACCCGGGCCACATTCTGGTTGTCCGTAAACCACTTGATAACTCTCCCCTTCAAGGGACCCTTCATGGCTTTGACCGTTTCAACCACTGCCTTCACTTCCCTCCAGGTGGAGCTTTTCTGAGACTCGGGACCATCCCAAAATCCGATAGCTATGCTAGAACTGTTCTGTTTGTCCACGCAAATGCTACCAAACCCAGATGCCGAAGCGTCTGAAAATACCACTTTTGCAAACTGACTGGGCGGGAAAAGGGGCGACCCGTTGATGCCAGAGGGTCCTGTAACAGCCAGGCTCTGTCTCCAAAATTGCAACTCATCCAAAGCTGCCTCTGTAACGCAAATAGCGCTGTCCCAACTTAGTCTGGACTCAATACATCCATATAAGTTCCTGGACATAAGTTGACACACACTGCCCATACCAAAATTCATGGAAATGATCTGTCCTGCCACTCTGGCAAGCTCACGAGCTCTGATCGCACAGTGAAGGCCTAAAGAGACCAGGATTCCGTCTATGGCCTGCTGTAACCTGGCTATCCTTTCAAAGGATACAAAAATTTTGCATTCTTTCATGTCTAGCACGTGGCCTAACCAGGGCTGGCGATCAGCGGGAACCCAATGGCTCTTAGGATGATTTACCAGAAAACCGCTGTTTTTGAGGTCCAACTGAACATCGGAACTAAGCTTAGGGGCACGATCTGGAGGGCCGCCCGCGATGCCGTCGTCTAAGTATAGGACTGACCTAATACCTGCTCCCCTCCATTTTTTGATCAAGACTCTGCCTAGCTTGGTAAAGATGAACGGGCCCGTGCTACAGCCGAAGGGCAACACATTGAAACAGAACCAAAATGTTTCTTGAAGCCCAGTAAATGTCCAACAGAAACCCAGGAATAAACGATGTCCTGGCCAAATCTCAACGTGATGGTAAGCCCGCTTGATATCGAAAACGAACAGCTTGTCCCCCCTTTCAAAGATCTGTTTGGCGGCACGAATATCCTCCAATTTGAAATGTTCTCTAAGCAAACACATGTTCACGAACCGCATGTCCAAGATTAATCTTTTCTTGCCCACAGCATTGGTTGCCACAGAGAGAGGGTTTATAACTAAGGGAGGTTCTGTACACAAGGAAATGCAACCTAACTCGAACAATTTCAAGATCTCTTCTTGCACAAACTCTTGATTGGCAAGGGCAGACTTGTTGTTATTGAAGTGACAAGGAGTAGGCAAGGTATAAAAGGGCAGCTGATACCCTACGTCAATGATGCTGAGTATAAAGTCTGAAGCCCCCGCTTGCTGCCAAAAATCACGGGACTGCCTCAGTCTGCCCACGGGACTGATACCGTCCAAGCCGTCACCTATGTCTGCCTCCCCCGCTACGCTGGCGGGACACAGCACGTGCCGCGCGTGATCCCACCGCCTGAGAATCCCCATGTGCCGAGAAGCGCGGGAACTCTCGACTATGACGTCAGCACGCGAAGCCAACGCCTCCGCTGCATGACGCGATAAAGCCTCGTCCCTAATTGCCGCGCCCGCCTGCACGTGTTGTGCAAGACGCTGCAACGAAGGCGAGACCGAGGTGTCATTGTTGAAAGCGGACTGCGCTCTGAGGCAACCGCCCTGTATGTCTTTGGCGGGAACTTTGAGAAAGGCTTTGCCTTTGGGCAATAAAACGGGCTCTTCTAACTCAGGGGCAGAAAACCCAGGTCCAAGAACGCCTGAGTCAATAACAGAGCCATCTTCAACCTGTACTGTACCTGGAAGACAATCAGTGGAATTAGGCCTAGGCCTATCAGTATCACGTGACTGACCCGACAGGCCAGTCCCCGCACCGCATGAACCCGCCTCGGCCATGACCCTGACCATGCTGACGGCCCCCGTGTTGGCGTGTTGAGCGACATGATCATGATTGCATAATAAGCCTAATAAGCCTATTGAAGAAGGGGTTGGATCCGCTACATGCTCAGAATTAGGCCTAGGCCTAGGCCTAGTGCTAATTATACTCTCAAAGTCAAACGTTGTACTTATCTGCTTGGTGTTAGGGGCGCTTGCCATGTTGACATTTGCTAAGGCAGCTCCTGCCATCATTTTCCTCTGGAAGTCGGCTGCGTTCTGACGGGCCTGAGTCACCATGGGGCAGTTGATCTTCCAGTGAGAGGTAGACCCACAAGCGAAGCAGGCTCCATTCCTACGACTCGCACCACCGGCAGTAGTGCCCATCATATTCGGGGCCCCCGGAGAAACCCCCATACCGACAAAACCGGCACTGGGGTAAAGATCCGGAAGAGCACGGGAGGGGTAAGGAGCGAAACGAAATCCTCCGTATTTCCCACGAGCGCCCCTCCCGCGCTTGGCACTGCTGGACTTCATTTTTCGCCCGGCCCTAGTCTCCGCCTTCAAGATGCGTTTCTCGTCGTCACTATCGTCAGCTATAGGGTTTGTCTGGTATTCTGACACAGTCTTCCAGCCGTGCTCACTGGAATCCGCCAGCAGAATCAATTTCTGTCGCGTACTCAGCTCGTCCATACCTTGAACCAACGGCGGTAAAGCCGCCTCCACCTTATTCCAATCCTGCGATTCCAAACCGTCGGAAATAAGCTGCTTTGCCTCTGCGGTACTATCCAAAACTTTTCTGTTAACACGGAACTGCTCCTCGTGGGACTTTTTGTTGAACTTGTGCGGTTCCTCCATCCTGACTTTCTTGATCTCGGCGACCGTAGCGTGTTGCGACTCAGCAAATTCCCTCCTCAAAGAATCGAATTTCTCCGAAACTAAAGCGTCCAGTTTGTCTATGAGGCCTTTCTCCCCAGACAACGAGGGATTTTGAGAGTTCATTTTGAAAGATGGAGGCGATTAGGAAGGATAAAAAACGGAAAGCGAAAATTTGGAAGTCTGCCCGTTGCTGGCACAGCTGCAAGTGACGCTATCCCACAAGGCCCTGCTAGGCCACGCCCTTCGCGCCAGTGACGTAACACAGTGTCACACCGCAAAGACATCTGTTTTCCACTCCACACGTGCCGTGGAAAACTCCCATACCAACAGATAGAAATAAGGGCTGATTCATACTAGCTCGCGGACCGTCAAGCGCAGGAAACTGATCGCAGTTTTGCACGACGTGAATGTGCACACGCAGTGAAAGTGATCATAGTCGGCGCAAAATCCGGACGGAGTATGAATCACCCCTGAGTCGCATGCATTGCCCTGTCGCATGCGAATTTGCCCCTAGGCTTACACATTAGACTAAATAGACTGTTATATGTATAGCCTACAATGTAAATTTATTGTCACCAATTCATTATGGCCGCTGTACACGATCAATCATTTTCATCAAACTTTTTCATCAATCATTTTGGTCAAATTTTTATGTAAAAGGCCCCGCCATACACTGTCAATCGTTTTCATCAAATCTTTCACAAAATGGCATTACAAAACCTGTCCAATTGCATAACCCCCATTCAAAAAATAATATTCGTAATCAGAAAACTATGCCCGGTTGCTCAGCTCTCACTCAAGTCGAGTTCATGCCAACCTCGACTTAAACGCGACTTATGTCGGGTGTTATTTCCTCAGCGCGTTGCTCAACCTGCACTCAAATCACAAGTCGTGCTTAAGCCCTTGTTATAATAAACTCGGCTGAGGGGTGGTTATAAGCGCGACTTATGACCGAATGACGCATTGTGATGCTGAATTTCAAGGATGCAGACGGTTATTTGGAAGTGTTGGACCAAAAAATCTACTTTTGGTTGGACGAAGTTGACTTAATGGCTGGTGGGGCCTATTCATAAAAAAACTAGCATATGCTTTTATTTTAAGTTTTTCAGTACATTTATATTGGACATTTTGCTGTGGATTTAAGTAAAAGCATTTGGTATTTTTCCGAAGATAATTTCCCGACTCCGACCACAGTTCATCCAGTTTCATGTAGGTGATGAAATGAATGCCATTCAGCGGTGGTATTCTTTTTCGCTTGCACCGATTCCAGCAAAACTTCATTCTCAAGCTCAGAATAGTTCCCAATTTCCCCGTGATTGCATATTATTTTGCGCTTGTGAATGGTTTGCACTGCATTTTGTATGGGCCTACATGTGAGTAGGATGATAAAACCGAGTTTGTGTAATGCCAGGTTTATTTCGGGTTGTGCAATGAACTCGGAATCGATTAAGCTATACTTATGTGTGGTCATAAGTGCTACTTACGTGAACTCGAGTTCGGGATATAAGCTTGACTCACGTAAAACAGACCTGAGCAACCGGGCATAATTCAGGAGGGTTAATCGTTCAATAAATATCCATGCCCGCCGTCCACGATCAAATTTTATGAATTCGTCATTCAAAAATAGGACAGGTGTGACAGGAATCAGCGTACTAGGAATGCAAGTCCGCCAAACAATAGCCCGCTATTGTAAGGTTAGATTCGAACGGTCATGGTCTCTCTAGCCATATATTCTAATCCCACGCTGAACAATAAGACCGGACTTTGGTTCCTGGGGGACTTAGATTTCTTTCACACCGGCTCTATTCCTTCAATCTTTGATTGACGAAAAATATTTCATCCAATTTCCCGTCATACACGATCAGTCTTTTTGGTCAGGTTATTTTCATCCAACTTTGAGGGATCGTGTACAGCGGCCATTATCAATAAATTTTCATTTTGTTGCTAAAAATTTTTTTTCTCATTTATTCACTGACATCCTACTGCAATCTTGCGTCTGCAATAGTCTTCTTCGTCCTTCAACTACAAGGCCTATGTTACATGTACTACTAAATGCAGTATCACGTACTGTACAACACATTGACAACAACTTCATTGCTGGCCTTGGCCAGCTCTTGTTATTATTAGGCAGGTGTGAAAGGAATCCAAGTCCCCCTGGAATCCACGTCCGGTCTTATTGTTCAGCGAAGGATTAGAAATATGTGGCTAGAGAGACCATGACCGTTCGAACATAACCTTACAATAGCGGGCTATTGTTTGGAGGACCTGCATTCCTTGGACGCTGATTCCTGTCACACCTGGTTTACATCGGGTGACACGCGACACGAACACGAAGGCGAACAAATGGCTTCACAAAGGATTCATCCCCAAGAAACCTTTTGCCCGGTTGCTCAGCTCTCACTCAAGTCGAGTTCATGCCAAGCTCGACTTAAACGCGACTTATGTCGGGTGTTATTTCCACAGCGCGTTGCACAACCTACACTCAAATCACAAGTCGTGCTTAAAGCTGACATGTTTGCATTACGCCAGAGCTTTGGTTGAATAAAAAAATACCTGCCACGCCACAGCGCGTGACGCGGCAGGTAGATGAAGTTCAAACGTCGAGGTCGTTCATCAAACACCTCTCTCAGACCACCATTACCCCAAATACCACCCAGGTGTCGCTGTCATTTGAATGAAAGCCGTCGAGCTGGAAGGATAGTGCGCTGCAGGTCAGTACAAGTACAGTGCTGTCGGCATACATAGACAATATAGGGTCAAGTCTAGGCCTATACAATGTACATGTAGTTCCAACTACAGGCAGCTATTGACGACTAAGTTATGCGTCCTGGTATGTTTCAAATCCCACAGCTTTTTGCATCATGCGTATAATTGAAAGGGCGGACGACGCACCGGAGCTAACCGGATCTATTTCGGGTTCAATAAAGAGCATGAGGCCTGTACTGTTGATAGAGCAGGCCGATGGGGTCATGCTCTCAGGGGCGTTGGTCAGTGGAAAAAATGGCGGAAGGATTAGGAATTTTGTCAGCATGGCATGTAAATTGGATTATATCTGCCCTTTTGGAGTTTGCAAAGCGGCTCACGTTATGCGGGTAAGTTGGAATATTATCCGTTTTGACATATCGTGGTTATTTTCTTTTCTATTTCCTGTTCGGGAGTGTTGATGAGGGCTACTTGTCGCTAGTGCTCAGTCGTCAATACATTGTAGCTGCCTATAGTTGGATCTACATGTACATTGTATAGGCCTAGGCTTGATCCTATTGTCTGTGTATGCCTACAACATTGTACTTGTACTGACCTGCAGCGCTCTCGCCATCCTTCCAGCTCGACAGCTTCCATCCAAATGACAGCGACACCTGGGTGGTATTTGGGGTAATGGTGGTCTGAGAGAGGTGTTTGATGAACGACCTCGACGTTTGAACTTCATCTACCTGCCGCGTCACGCGCTGTGGCGTGGCAGGTATTTTTTTATTCAACCAAAGCTCTGGCATAATGCAAACATGTCAGCTTTAAGCCCTTGTTATAATAAACTCGGCTGAGGGGTGGTTATAAGCGCGACTTATGACCGAATGACTCATTTTGATGCTGAATTTCAAGGATGCAGATGGTTATTTGGATGCGTTGGACCAAAAAATCTATTTTTGGTTGGACGAAGTTGACTTAATGGCTGGTAGGGCCTATTCATAAAAAAACTAGCATATGCTTTTACTTTAAGTTTTGCAGTACATTTATATTGGACATTTTGCTGTGCGTATTTTAAGTAAAAGCATTTGGTATTTTTCCGAAGATAATTTCCCGACTCCGACCACAGTTCATCCTGTTTCATGTAGGTGATGAAATGAATGCCATTCAGCGATGGTGTTCTTTTTCGCTTGCACCGATTCCAGCAAAACTTCATTCTCAAGCTCGGAATAGTTCCGCAATTTCCCGTGTGCGCTTGTGAATGGTTTGCACTGCATTTTGTATGGGCCTACATGTAAGTAGGATGATAAAACCGAGTTTGTGTAATGCCAGGTTTATTTCGGGTTGTGCAATGAACTCGGAATCGATTAAGCTATACTTATGTCTGGTCATAAGTGCTACTTACGTGAACTCGAGTTCAGGATATAAGCTTGACTCACGTAAAACAGACCTGAGCAACCGGGCATTTGTTCGCCAGCGTGTTCGTGTCGCGTGTCATCCGATGTAAACTCGGCCTTAAGCCTAATTCATACTTCGACGCAAAGCCATCGGCGTCCGACGCGCGATCAAAATCTGTACGCCGACAAATGACTATTCCATTATGTCTGCGTCCGGATTTTGGTCGTGCGTCGGACGCCGATGGCTTTGCGTCGAAGTATGAATTAGGCTTTAGGCACAGTCACCTGATTCATTACGTCATAACATGTAACCGTAATTCATGTCACTCTTGCCACACTCTAACCACAAACTGCATTCCAATGGTCCACCTTTAGGTTGAACCAGACTATACGAGAAGATTTGCTGTATTCGTGCATGTTGTGCGTGTCAGTCGGGAAGCTACAGGAGTGCCACAGGGAGGAGTTATTTTCCCGTAATGCTTCGTAGAGTAATAGCCTGCAGTGTGTCTATCACAACAATGGAGCAGTTTTGTGTGCAGTGGTGGCCGAACTTCTCTGGACATTGTAAGGATAAAATAGGCCGCCCTAATCGTGCGTTTTCAACCCCTGTACCACCAAAATATGAATAGGCCTACCACACTCAGCGAACTAACCTTTTTTGCTACATTTCCAGTGGGACCTGGTCTGTGACAAGAAATACATACCGAAACTGACTTCCTCTATTCTGATGTTCGGCAACCTCATCGGTGCAGTGGGGTCGTCACAACTGGCAGACCTGTACGGCCGCCTGAAAGTCCTACGGATTTCCTATTCCCTCCAACTTCTTCTACAGATCGCGGTTGGTTTCAGCGTTAACTGGCAGATGTATGCCGCGTTGCGATTTTTAACTGGAATATTCTTAGGTAAGCGAGGGAAGAGAGCGGTGTTCCAAGGAAGATTGCGTTCAAATCCAAGATTTGAACGCAGAAAATCAGCATTGAATTCCTGGCTTTAAGCTATGAATCCTCTGCTGATTTTCTGCTTTAGTGCGACTTGCTTTGCAACCTGCTACCTGCGATTGATACGATCGCAAGGAACTGATACCGGTCGCCGACCGATAAACCGACTGAAATTGACCACATCTTTGCCATTGGTGGAAATGACGTCTGGCGATCGGGTGCCCAGTTGCAACGCAACCCACTAGGAATCCATTGATTTTCAAGCTGATTTTGCGTTGCGACTTGCTTTGCAACTGGGCGCTCGATCTCCGTAGTGGTCTCGCGAGACGTGATTTCAACCAATGGCGAAGATGTGGTCAATTTCAGTCGGCGATTGGTCGGCGACCTGTATCGGTTCCTTGAGATCGTATTCAATCGCAGGTGGCAGGTTGCAAAGCAAGTCGCAATGCAGAAAATCAGCAGTGGATTCCTAGCTTTAAGGCGACGAGAAGTATGTACAATCTCGGTCATAAGTTATTAACCAGTGGATATTTGTGAATTACTCCAAGATCTCCCAATATTTTTTCACCAATTTTTGATGCATGATAGCTAGACCATTTGTCCATCATTTGGCATGATGATTTTTCTGATTAGTTGGCTGACTTGGGTTTTACCGTTGTTCGAAGTTCTCCGGCCAGAATGAGATTTTCAGAAACTTCGCAATTCCTGAAAATTTTCACCTGTGAAATCTTCCAGTGTCTGCATAAATGATATCACCATCAAAAATTTTCAAAATATTGATTTTTTGGCCTAAAAATGGCAACTTTGTTGGGATTTTTGCACTGTGCTTTGAAGTCCAGTGAACAGCACTCTGAGATGACCCTGCAAGCTTTACTAGACCTGACATAATAGGCATTCTTCCGCCCTCATGCCATGCTGTTCCTGTAAAATAGTCAGAGAGCCCAGAGAGGTTTAATCAGCATCTTGAGTACAAAAACTATTGGGGGTTTGGGGGTTAGGATTCACCCCTCTGACCACAAAAATCAAATTCTTAAGTTCCGCAAATGGTGTGTTTAGAAGATACAGCCAATTGAAGTTTGGGTACTGACTTTATCATTGGACTGAAATCAGAGCATTGTACAGGGGCTTCGAAACTGATGTACAGCTAACTTTTAAACGGTTGGCTTGAGACCCTATAAATGTATTGTCAACAGATAGAAACATGGGCACACTGAGACAGAAAAACATATTCTTATGTAGTTTATCATCCTGGAAGTGACACATTTACGTCTTTTCCCGAATTTCGGCCCCATACATACTCTTTATGGAATTTCTCATCAGATAGCAAATAAAAACAAATAAGAACTTGCTAATCTGATTCAGTGGGCCCATGTTTCTATCTGTTGGCAATACATTTATAGGGTCTCAGGCCAACCGTTTAAAAGTTAGCTGTACATCAGTTTCGAAGCCCCTGTACAATGCTCTGATTTTGGTCCAATGATAAAGTCAGTACCCAAAATTCAAACGGCTGTATCTTCTAAACGCACCATTTGCGGAACTTAAGAATTGGGTTTTTGTGGTCAGAGGGGTGAATCCTAACCCACAAACCCAAAAAAGTTTTTGTACTTGAGATGCTGATTAAACCTCTCTGGGCTCCCTGACTAAAAGATGAATGCAGATCAGTTTCAACCATTCAATCAGATGTCGATTATGAAACTGATGTGGGATGGACTTTGGGAAACCAATAGACCCGAATCTGATCACGCCCTATTCAACATGATCAATGAATGCAAATTGATCCATAGAATGCCTCACCACAGGGAAAACCTGACTGTATTTTTTTGTCAGTAGGAACCTAGTAAAGCTTGAGGGGTCATCTCAGAGTGCTGTTCACTGGACTTGAAAGCAGAGTGCAAAAATCCCAACAAAGTTGCCGTTTTTAGGTTAAAAAATCAAATATTTTGAAAATTTTTGAAGGTGATATCCATCAATGCAGACACGGGTAGATTTTGCAGGTGAAAATTTTCAGGAATTGCCAAGTTTTCGAAAATCTCAATCTGACCGGTGTAACGTAATTCAGTGCCCCCCATAAATCAGTGTCCTACCCTATTGTGGGCCTATTGTGTTGGACGGAATAAGCCGCACGAGGAGAGAAACCAATATTCAGGATACAATAGAACCTTTTGTAAGGCGGGCACTGGTTTACGGGTACACTCATTTACACTACACCGGCATACTTCAAACAACGGTAAAACCCAAGTCAACCCAAGTCAACCGATCAGAAAAATCCTCATGCCAAATGATGGACAAATGATCGAGCTATCATGCATCAAAAATTGGTGAAAAAATATTGGGGGATCACTGAGTAATTCACAACAATCTACTGGTTAATAACTTATGACCGAGATTGTACATGCAATGTTGGTCACTATTTGACTGAGGTCAGGGACGAATCCTTTATATTCCAGGGTCAAGCCTCTGCACTGTCGTCATTGTACCCATGGAGTATATCGGCCCGAAATGGCGCTCAATGTGCGGAGTTTTCGGAATGATGTGGGACCTCAGTACCAGTCTCACAGCCTTAGCGGCTTATCTCCTTCATGACTGGCGACATCTGGCGTACTTTTCTGGTGCTGCTTCCGTACCACTCACGATTGCGATAATAATGTAAGTTTTTGAATGTTGATGCATGAAAAGTGTGAGTGATCAACAGTGGCGTTTACACCCATTGAAATTGCCGGGCCTGACCCGGGTCTGACCCTCCATTTTTGCGTTTACACCTATGAAAATCGGATCCGGATTAAAAATTGCCGGCCTATTTTAGCCCGCTTTCGACTGGCGGGTCAGACCCGCCATGGATCCGGATCATACTTTAGCCCGGCAATTTCATAGGTGTGGACAGAAAAATGCCGGGTTAAAATGTTTACTGAGCCCACCGACAGGAGGCGGTCTGCTAAAATTGAATGGGTGGTGTATCCATAAATAGCATGACCAGCGTTCAATAATCGAAAGACGAATAATAGGTGTGGACAGAAAATTGAGTGGATCCGGGTATTCGAACCCGGGTCTGGAAAAATTGCTTAGGTGTAAACGCCGCTATCGATGCTACAGGTCGACGATCGGCTGTATGGTCTCTGGTTAGTGGACATTTCGTCCACAAACGTTTCGTCCATGCATGGACATTTCGCCCCAAAGTGACATTTCGTCCCCAGTGTTAATTTTCTTCCATGGAAATTTCGTCCCCGTGCGTGACATGTTGTCCAGCTCTAATGCCTCCATCTTCCTGATGTCCCCCTGCATTGTTTGTCACAAGATTAAGGGCAAGCTATCGTTTTGAATTTTTGGAGCATTGGAAATAAAACATGTCAAAATACCATAAAACTACAAGTTATATGACGAAACTGAAGGCACCTCCGGGGTCTATGAGTCGCAAGGAATTGAATGAGACACATTTTAGAATGTACTAATTAGCTAATAAGCTGAAACAAAAGATTAGTGTTCGGAACACTTTCCCAAGAAATGTCACATTTTGAAGATCAAACAACATTCTTATCATAAAGTTTGAGATTTTTTCTACCCAGTCCACCCCTTTTGATAGCCATATTTTCAACAAATATAGAGTACTCCACATGTGAATTCCATGAATGCTGCCAAATTTTCCAAAACAGGGCGGCCATATTGGATTTGGATTTTACTTCCTGGTTCTCTTCAAGTGTACTGAGCGTGTGTGGTCTCTATGAAGTGCTGGTCAAGACTCCTTGGCCACCGGAGGTCCTATGTGCTTGTGACAATGTTGTCAATCCCTGAATGTGTCATTTACATGCTTCTTCTCTGAGAAAATTGTACCTGTTTTTCGTGTTCGGTGAATTCCTTTGTTATTGATTATGTAACGTAATTAAACTGTAATTCTCGGGACTTTGCTCATTTTCTGTTTCTATAAAGCACAGTGACCACATTAAACCATAAAAACAGTCACTTGGGGGTGTCTTTACTGCTTGTCTCAGAGGGGCCTCGATCCAAGCAATATGAAAATGTAAAACAACAGCTTGTCCTTAAGGGTCTTGGTCTCTTCGAAGTGCTATTCAATGGTGCCGCTTAGTCCGTATTTGTATTATTGGGGGACATCACATATCGGGGGACATTAGATTCTATTACACCGGGATAGGCCTATTCGTCTCCAGTGACCTTCCGTCCTTGGATATTTCGACCCCAATAACTTTTCGTTCGTCTATTACCAGGATGTGATGTTTGCATGTTCTGTATCTAATGCATTGCTTCGTTCCATTGCCAAAACCAGCCTCGTCCCCGAGAGCGCACGTTGGTTAATTCAGAGGCGCCGCTTCGAACAAGCTCGTACCATCATCCGTCGCATGGCAAGGGTCAATAGAAAACCCGTCCCCGACCTTAGTCTGCTGGAACGAATATCGAAGAAACAGAACGAAGAAGCGGAAAGAGAATCGCACTATACCTATCTGGATCTCTTCAGTACGAGGACACTCGCTACCCGAACCTTGGTTATCATCTTCTCTTTGTGAGTATTCTCGCAGGCTACGAGGGAGGCACATTTGCGAGTCACAGCAAGAATAGCTGTACAGCCTTGTTTAAAAAAAGACAGTGATGTTTCCTATTCTGCTGAGATGCCAATGGTCATTTGTGGGCAAGATTGCCGTTTTTATACACAAAAATATGCTGCCTAAATGATGACATACCAAATTTAGGATTTGTGGCAAATTATCATGAAAATATTCGAATTTCAAAATATCGAGAAAAGACACAATTTTTAGAATCCCCAATTTTCATTTCAAAATCAGCTTGATATTATTCCCTGATGATTCCTAAGGAATTCTGTGAAAAAAGTTTCGAAAAATATCTTGTCGTTTTCAAGAAATGATCAAAATATCATCAGAAAAACATGTCATATTTTTGGGGCGTTTTAAGACTTTCATTAAATTCTCCGTCTATTGAAGTAAAAATGATGGAATAATCAGTATGAACTATTATGTTATCATGATGAGTGACTGTTGATGAGGGAAAAATATGGAAACTATCGAATTTTGCAAAATATCAAATTTGAAAAAACCTGATGATATTCTGATATATCTCGAAAATGAGAAACGATTTTTAAAAAGTTTCTTCACAGAAATTCATAGGATTGACGGGTGAATGATATCACGCTGATTTTAAATTCAAAATTAAGAATTTTGAAAAATGGGGCTTTTTTGAGATTGATATTTTCATGATATTTTGTGATATTTTGTCACAAACCCTCAATTTCGTATGCGATCCTTTTAAAACATTATAGGGCATAACATAATACAAGTTGAGGTTGGAACCTTCGGTATTAGCTAAGATATTAGCTGTCTTTTTAGTTTTTAACAAGACTGTACATGGGGCGAGGTTGCAGATTCGCGTGTCCAGGATTTCGAGCAGAGGGCTCCAAGGGATCAAGGGTCGTCGAGGGTGAAGACGGAGGGGGGCGAAGGGATATCTCTCCTCGCGTAGGAAATTTTGTAAAGTCTGCACACCGAAGACGCCACCATTTCCCAGCATTTCAGCCATGAACATGTCTTGACTGAGTGAACCCGGTCGCATCCGCCACACCCAACAACGGATACCTGATGGGCTTACTAATAACAGAAATATAGCGGGTAACTACTACATCTATATCAGAGCAGGGGTCCGAAGTTTCGATAACCCGCTAGACTCTTCATCTACTTCCCCTCTCCCTGTCATTTATGCTCGCTTGAAGTGATACGGGCAAAAAATCTGCGCGAGCGGGGGATCCGGATCCCCCTCTGGACACGCGCCTGGGTTTATAAGTGGTAGTTTAAGGGCGAGCTGACACTGTGAATTTTCATATTACTTCAATCCAGGCCCCTCTGAGAAAAGCAATAAAGACACCCCCAGTTGACTGTTTTTATGGTCCAATGTGATCACTGTGCTTTATAGACACAGAAAACACGAAAAACAGGAACAATTTTCTTGGAGAAGAAGCATGTAAACAAGATGACATTGTAAATGTCGTATGGTTCCCGATGATGTACAGGTACTTCTACATGAACGGTACACTGATAGAGATCCAGAATAATGGGAACAGGGTGCAATGGATTGCTGTTGGTTGGGGATCATGCTGGAAATGGGCAGTGTGGACCTCTCCTCACACTCGACAGCTAAGTAAAGCTGTCGGGTGTGAGGAGAGGTCCACACACTGCCCACGTGTCTACGTGTTTAGTCATATATCAGCTTGATCGCGACATGGTTCTTGAAGTGACGTTTTGTGGTGTTAGATCAATGTGACATGTAGAGAGAGTTGAATTGCTGCGGTTTGGGGCAGAAGAAAGAAAATTAATAGCGGGGCAAGACTACTTAAAAACACAGAAAAAGTAGGTCCAAGAAAAAAATGGGAGAAAAAATTCTTCCTCCGACCAGACTCGAACCCATGGATGTCGGAAATTATTCCGTGCCCAAGGTTTTGCCACTGAGCTGCCGGGCTCGCCACGGACAATAGCGAATATTAATTGATACAAGGGCGGCGATTGCCTATAAATTTACAACTGAACATAAACTTCTATAATAACAAACTTAATCGGCTTAACTAAGAAATCGATTGTGCGGAACTAAGTATGTAAAGAGTTTAATGATTTGTGGCATGCCCTCGTGCGTTCAACTCCATTGTAACCAGCCTATTTGGCAGGCATTTCATAAATAAGCCGTCTGACTTGTGCGGTGCAAAGAGTCAAGTCGCCGAGCGTTCTCCGGCACACTTCGGAAGCCCTTCGGCGAGCTCATGAATATATAGTTCTCAATTTGATGACGTAGACGAAGAATTTTTCGGGTTCATTTTCGCCTCTAAATCATATTTCACAATAGCTTTGAAAGACCCACCCGACTTGAACAACGTTGAATAACCTTCCGCAGGTCTCCATAAAGAAATTTCGCCTTCAAACCGCATAGAACGACCATTTCGGCAGTTTTTTGGTCATGCGGTCAGATCTCGTCACTAAGGTGGAATGAATCGATGTGACCCGCCTCAGTGTTTTGTCGCGCTTCGCGCATTTGCCGCTCCGCGGCGTTCAGGGTCCTTGCGTCAAGGTAGGCCTATATTGATAGAGATCAGACACATTGATAGAGATCAGGATACATTGAGAGAGATCAGGATACCTTGATTGATGAATTACGATGAATCCCACAGGCACAGAACTTGATCTCATGCCAAAAACTCATCCCATGGTTGACATTGACCTTGACATTGATATCTGATCATCAGAGTCATTGCATAATCGAAATGGACATCCTCAATAACCTAATTAGAGCTGATATCATGCCTCTGCCTCTACCAAAGGCAGAGATATTTCAAATTATCAAGTTTGACCTTGACCTTGACCTCTGATCATAGAGGTCGTTGCACAATCGAAATGGACATCATCAAAAATGGGTGATAATCATCAAGTTTGACCTTGACATTGACCTTTGATGATCAAGATCATTGCATAATCGAAATGGGCATCATCAATAACATAAGTATGGGTGTTATCGTGCCTCTACGTCTACCACAGGAAGAGATATTTCAAATTATCAAGTTTGACCTTGACCTTGACCTCTTATTATCAAGGTCATTGCATAATCGAAATGAGCATCCTCAATAACCTAAGTGTGGGTGATATCACGCCACTATCTCTACCACTGGAAGAGATAGTTTATCGAGTTTGAGATATCAAAATCTCATGATATCTCAATCACCTGGACACGTGAGGCTGAGAATTTTAACATAGTCATGTCCTTGGATAAGTGGTTCCCGATATGGTTCCCAATCTTCATGATCGGGAATCATAATGACACATTGAAGGTGTGGCAACAATGTCACGGACCCATAGAACATGGGGTAACGAGGGTGTCTTCATGTACACCTTTAGTCAAAAATAAATGCCCAGCTAATTTTCCGGCATATCTCCATGAATGTTTTTCCTAGCCACGTTTTCTTTTCAGGCCTATAATCTAGGGCTACTAGGACACCTTTTAAGACCATAAAACTGGTATATTATTAAAAACTGTGTTTGGGGGAAAAGTTTAAAATTTGGTCAAAATATCCCGTTTTTTTAAATATTCACTTGTTCGGATTGAAACTGGCATTGTTTTTAAGCCAATCTGTTTTTGGACGATACAAATTTTCTAAATTCGAAATTGAGCAATTTTGTGACGACTTGTGGTGATTTTTCTGTGGAATAAAATCCCCGCAATTCCAGTTCACTCCAAGCCACATTTTATCAATACCCCGATCACGAGCCCTAATTCAGTAAGTCAATTGAAGGCGCCTATTCAAACCGGGGCCCATTCAAACATTTATGTTGACCCCAGGTGTTTAAAGGCGGTGACAGACTGACGCGTAAGCAACGCGTGGGGAAGCGTTCAACCAATCAGGGAGGTGGTAACACGGACCGAAACATCTACCGAAGAATCTGGTTTGCGGAACGCCTGCAGGTCGCGCCGCGTACGCGCCAGTCTGTCGCCGGCTTAAGATTGTCACAAGGCCTGCATCAATGGGAGTTTCTGACCACGATTACCCAGTGCAACTTACACCGGTATGTCAGTCAACAAATTGGCCTATTGTGAGGGTCACGATTCATAATTTCACGAAGGGACCCATTACTCCACTATTGATGTCAGTCGCTCCTTTTGTGGCCAAGAGGCT
This sequence comes from Notospermus geniculatus, assembly GCA_002633025.1. Taxonomy (NCBI): domain Eukaryota; kingdom Metazoa; phylum Nemertea; class Pilidiophora; order Heteronemertea; family Lineidae; genus Notospermus; species Notospermus geniculatus. The sequence continues at coordinate 136,416 of NMRB01000038.1, forward strand.
AATGAATATTCATCACTGGGTAATGCTAAAATTCTCTGCGTTGAGTGCCCGGAACGAATGGCAAGAACTGGGAAAACCATTTTACAAAATCATCTGCAACTTTGCTTTAAATAGGAATTTTAGCATTCTGAAAATTTCCATGTGTCAAGAAACAGATTGGCTTCAAAACAGTGCCAGTTTCAATGCGAACAAGTGAGTATTAAAAAAAACATGATATTTTGGCCAAATTTCAAACTTTTGCCAAAAATGCACTTGTTTAATTATTTCAAGTTTTATGGTGTTAAAAGGTGTTCTAGTGGCCCTAGATTATGCGTATGAAAAGAAAACGTGGCTAGGAAAAATATTCATGGCGATATGCCGGAAAATTAGCTGGACATTTATTTTTGACTAAGGGTGTACACCATGCACGCTCAGAACAAAAAAGACAACCAGGATGATGAGAACAGGGGGCAGTGGACTTTGGTGTTCGTAGGGGATCATGTTGGAAGTGGGCACTGTGTGGCCTCTCCTCACACTCGACAGCTATAGTAAAGCTGTCGAATGTGAGGAGAGGCCCACTCACTGCCCACGTGTCTACGTGTTTAGCCATATACCAACCTGATGGCGACAGGGTGCTTGAAGTGACGTTTTGTGGTGTCAGATCATGCAGCGAGAGTGGAGTTGCTGCGGTTTTGGGCAGGGGAAAGGAAAATAATAGCGGGGCAAGACTACTTACAAACACAGAAAACCTACGTAAAAGAAAAAAAATGCTGAGAAAAAAATTCTTCCCCCAACCGGACTCGAACCCACCACAGATGTCGGAAACCATTCATTGGCGAGTGCTCTAACCACTGGACCAGCGGGATCGCCCCAACAAAAGGGAATATTTAGTGATACAAATGCGGCGATGGCGTAATTCACAATTTAATCCGCTTTTAGGAATAGTTCGGGCGGAACTAAGTAGGCAACGATTTTAATTATTATTTTGGCGTGCATTCGTTATTTCTTAACAACGTTCAATTGTAATAATACCTCAATAGGAAAGCATTACATGACTACCAATGCATGAATAAGCCGTCTGACTTTATGCGTTGGAAAGAGTGACAGGTTCCGAGCGTTCTTCGGCATACTTCGGAAGCCCTTCGGCGAGCTCATGAATATATACTTCTCAATATGATGACGTATTAGACAAATTTTTTGAATTCTTTTTCGCCTGTAAATCATATTTCACAAGTGCTTTGAAAGACCCACCCGACCTGAACAGCGTTGAATAACCTTCCGCAGGTCTCCATAAAGAAATTTCGCCTTCAAACCGCATAGAACGACCATTTCGTGCAGTTTTTGGTCATGCGGTCAGATCTCGTCTCTAAGGTGGTATGAATCGATGTGACCCGTGTTAGTGTTTCGTCGCGCTTCGCGCATTTGCCGCTCCGTGGCGTTCAGGGGTCTTGCGTACAGCCAACCTCGTTCCCAGGGCTTAACGGTTGGCTTGTTAAGCCCTGGCTTTAGAACCGAATACCTCGTCTGTGATTGGGTGGCGGTCTAACGTCATACCCAATTTGAAATTTGAAGAAAATGAATTAAACTATATTTTATTTCATTTTTCATATCCTAGCAAACATTATTCTTTCTGATGATAGACATAAATGTTCGTAACACAGTTTATTAAAAAAATATTCGTTATAATACTGTAGCCGAGGTTAAAATAACCGTTGGGGCCTGGGGATGAGGTGCCAAGAATCTTGGAAGTGAATCCAGGGTCTGACGACCGACACCCGAAAATGACCTCGTCCCAAGGCAAAAGCAGAAGATATTTCGAGTCAGGTCCTGGGGACGAGGTTGACAACCAGGAAGTAAAATCCAAATCCAATATGGCCGCCCTGTTTTGGAAAATACGGCAGCATTCATAGAATTCACATTCCGAGTACTCTATACCTATTGAAAATACTTTATCAGATATAATACAAGAAGTCGTTTTCCAGAAGTTGGTAATTTTCGACCCAAACGGGTCTTCCTCAGCCTGGACAATTCCTTGTGAAAACTTCAGAAAAGACTGAGCTGAATCCCAAAATGTAGATCTAAATAACCTGTGTGGACAGGACCTGTCAGCAATTAATGATTGAAAAGAGTCCAAGCCCAAATACAGTTGCTGGACCTAATTAGGAAGGAGGTGGATGTAATTAATGGAAAAACTGATTACGCTGAAAGAAAAGAGTTAAGTATGGCATGTGTAATTATTAATGAGCACGAATGACAAGATGAAAATGACATGGCATGAAGAGGAGTAGAGGTATGGACTGACACCTACACAATAAACCGAGTATGGTGTCAGGATAAAGTGAATAGATAGAAAGGGAGGCTTGGTGAAAGGCAAACGAAAATAGTTAAACAAAGGAAGGGGAAAAAAGGAAAGGCCTAAACCAAAAAAAGGAGAACCGTACCCTCACGCAACTCCAAAAAAATACTGAAATAAGGCCTAAAAAGGGGGGGGGGACAAAAAGCAGAACCGTTTTGGACCCGACACTAAAGATGGTAAAGGGGTCTAGGGTAATCAGGACCTCAGCTTCTGGTGTTGAGACCGGAGGGGGTGATGGTTTTTAAGGTCCACATCCACTTGCGTGAGGGTACGGTTCTCCTTTTTTTGGTTTAGGCCTTTCCTTTTTTCCCCTTCCTTTGTTTAGCTATTTTCGTTTGCCTTTCACCAAGCCTCCCTTTCTATCTATTCACTTTATCCTGACACCATACTCGGTTTATTGTGTAGGTGTCAGTCCATACCTCTACTCCTCTTCATTCCATGTCATTTTCATCTTGTCATTAATGAATAGAGGAAATAAGTTATGCAGATGAAGGCCTTTCCTTTCCAACACTATCCAGCAGGAATCTCATTGCCACTTTGCTACTTGGCATGCCAGCGGCTGCATTGTATACTTCTGCCAATCTGAAGGAGTTCATCGTAGGTCGCCCACTGTTTCTCTGATAAGAGGATTCTGCATCTTGGCCATTCCACTGTCTTTGTAACAGGAACGGGGTCACACAGTCAGCAAGTAAAGACAATTGGGGGAATCCCTCCACAGCGTAAAAATAGAATCACAGGTCACCAAAGGATTTCCCTGTCAAAACCATCTTGGAACCAACTTTTTGCCGGTTTTTATTTGCTATAAACACAGACTGATACGTGGCCTACACATCACACCACTATTCATTACTTGGATGCAGCCCAATCTCCAGAAGGAGTGTAACAAAGCTGCACCGTCTTCTCTCTTATTGTATAGATTACACATGCCATACTTAACTCTTTTCTTTCAGCGTAATCAGTTTTTCCATTAATTACATCCACCTCCTTCCTAATTAGGTCCAGCAACTGTATTTGGGCTTGGACTCTTTTCAATACTTAATTGCTGACAGGTCCTGTCCGCACAGGTTATTTAGATCTACATTTTGGGATTCAGCTCAGTCTTTTCTGAAGTTTTCACAAGGAATTGTCCAGGCTGAGGAAGACCCGTTTGAAGTTTTCACAAGGAATTGTCCAGGCTGAGGAAGACCCGTTTGGGTCGAAAATTACCAACTTCTGGAAAACGACTTCTTGTATTATATCTGTTCATGTGTCGATTTTTGTGCTTTGCTTTGTGGAAAATACTTTATCCTCGCCCCTAAGAGGTCAGTCCAGAGTACTCATGACTAGGCCTTTGTTCCATTCCACAATTGGCGCCGGTGCTTCGTTCTTTGTTCGTCCAATCAGAAAGAGGAAGTTTGTTGGAATATTGTACTCACAATGACCTGGCAATGCTAGACTTGCCTGAAAGGTGTCATTTTTTGGACATTAATGACTGACCTCTTAGAGGCGAGGATAAAGTATTGCCATCAAAATGGGTGGACTAAGTAGAAAAAACCTCGAACTTTATGATCCACATGTCGTTTGATCTTCAAAATGTAACATTTCTTGCGAAAGTGTACCGATTACTAGTCTTTTGTTTCAACTTATTAGCTAACTAGCAAGTTACCCGTCCTACGGTCGTGTTATCGGGAGATTTTGCAGAATTTTGTGGATTGAATAGAGGAAATAAGTTATGCAGATGAAGGCCTTTCCTTTCCAACACTATCCAACAGGAATCTCATTGCCACTTTGCTACTTGGCATGCCAGCGGCTGCATTGTATACTTCTGCCAATCTGAAGGAGTTCATCGTAGGTCGCCCACTGTTTCTCTGATAAGAGGATTCTGCATCTAGGCCATTCCACTGTCTTCGTAACAGGAACGGGGTCACACAGTCAGCAAGTTAAGACAATTGGGGGAATCCCTCCACAGCGTAAAAATAGAATCACAGGTCACCAAAGGATTTCCCTGTCAAAACCATCTTGGAACCAACTTTTTGCCGGCTTTTATTTGCTATAAACACAGACTGATACGTGGCCTACACATCACACCACTATTCATTACTTGGATGCAGCCCAATCTCCAGAAGGAGTGTAACAAAGCTGCACCGTCTTCTCTCTTATTGTATAGACTAGCAAGTTACCCGTCCTACGGTTGTGTTGTCGGGAGGGCGTTTTGCATGTATATTGCAGAATTTTGTGGAATGAATACAGCGAAGAAGGTTATGCAGAGGGGGTCGTGAATGATGACGGCCTTTCCAACGGGTATTCGAAAAACCTGGATGACTGGATGACTGGATTTACTGGATTGTGACTCAGTGCCCACCGCCGCCTGAATATACTGTAAAATCACTTATTTTACCTTGTACTTTTTTCAGCGTTTCTAACAAAGTGCATATTTCAACAGGGCATACTTAGCGGTTAGGAAGATCAACAGAAACATAATTTTTCTTTACTCAAGTTATGAAGTTCTATAACACTTCCTCGTAAAAAGACTGCATTAAAGTTAAACTTCCGCATCTGGACCACCATGACCTCGTGTTATTACACTGTCATTGATAGCTGTGAGTAGCCCACTTAAAGGGGCAAGGTTACATGGCTATTAGTAGTAACTTGCCTGTCAAGTTGCAGTGATTCATCTGGCTGATGACACGACGCCTTGGGACACTTCCACCAAAGAACATGCAGTAGGATCTTTGCTCGAAAGGGCTGAAAATTACCGCTATACCTCCTCCAGTATTTGCAATAGGGAGATAAGACCAATCCCGACAACTTTTCAAAAGGGACCCATAGTAAATTCTCAAGGACTTAGGAGCTATATGTGTTAATTTACATAAAAAACGTGAGTTCTTATTACATAACTACTGAAAACAATTAAAAACATGCTTATTTGGTTTAGAGGCACCATGTTTCTATCTGTTAGTAATACATTTATGGGGTGTAAATCCATCCGTTTAAAAGTTAGCTGTACATCGGGTCCCATCGGCTTGTACAAAGCTCAGTTCTTGGGTCCAATGATGAGGTCAGTTCCAAAAATTCAATTGGCCGTAACTACCCCTTGGCACGCAGATCCAAGGGGGGACTTTTGATGAGGGATTGTACAGAAATATTATTTCTGCGCCGATTTTGCCGGGTTGGACCACTACTTTGACTGGACTAATAGGCCTAGTCCGAGTCTCCCCTTCATAATAAGCCCTTTTTACACTACGCAGAATTTTGGCCTGGACGAACCGTGCCGTGCTCGACCCGGGCCAGGCCCGCCTCAGAATGACCATTTTGCCCCATTTACACTGCACCATGAAAACCGAGCCAATATCTGAATCGCCGGCTCTCCTTTCTGTGGAGATAGGAAATCTCCGTCAGTTTCAATATGGCTGCGCCCATGAACATTCGCGGAAATGACGTATTGAGTTCAAGGCCGATAAATGAGCATGCGCACTCACTATAGGTGAGTCATTCAAGTGGGCCGAGCCCAGTAGCGTGTTTACACTGCGCAGTTTTTCAGCAGATCCGTGCTCGACCCGGGTCGAACCCACCTCCTGTTGGGGGGTTCGGCCCGGATAAAAGTAGCACCGTGCCGAGCCAAGTTGTGCCGTGCCAACCCATTTACACTATCACCTTTTTTGCCGCGCCGTGCTCGACCCGGGTCGAGCGCGGTTATAAACACGTAGTGTAAAAGTGGCTATAGGCTGTCGCAGGCACCGTGCCGACATCGGCGTCAATAGCTTAAAATAGAAACAGGAGTCAGACATTCGACTACCGAAATAAAAGTAGACCCACAGGCAGAATTTGGCGTAATTCAGTGGAATTCCTCCTCTTGGGGGTCACTGGTAGTGTTTAGTAGTGTAATTTTTTTTCGAATCTTTGAGAAATTTTACAGTTCCTAGGCTTTCCTAGGCCTTTTTTTTATTATGTTTAATTCTTGGACTATATATTTTTTCAAATCTTCAGCGAAAAATCGTCTTGAACAAATTCCGCTTCGGCATTCCATAGCAGTACCGTAATGAACGAATTCAGGCGGTGGTGAGCAATGAGTCACAATCCAGTAAATCCAGTCATCCCGTCATCCAGGTTTTTCAAATACCCCTTTCCAACACTATCCAGCAATGATCTCATCGCCACTTTGCCGTAGGCATGCCAGCTGCATTAGTCTAAAGAAGTTCATCGTGGGTTGCCCACTCCACAGCTCTCTGATAAGAGGAGTCTGCATCTAGGCCATTCCGCTGTCTTTGTAACAGGAACGGGGTCACACAGTCAGCAAGTCAAGACAATTGGGGGAATCCCTCCACAGTGTAAAAATAGAATTCCAGGTCACCAAAAGATTTCCCTGTCAAAACCATCTTGGAACCAATTTTTTTCTGGTTTTTATTTGCTATAAACACAGACTGATACCTGGCCTACACATCACACCACCATTCATTACTTGGATGCTGCCCGATCTCCAGAAGGAGTGAGACAAAGCTGCACCGTCTTCTCTCTTATTGTAAGGCAAAGTGGGGTAATAGTAGCCCCGGGGTAATAGTAGCCCCTAGCCTGGTTTTTGATTGATATTCCAGCAATGAATGAATCAATTCAACAACCAATACATGCATAGATTATACTGTATCTCTAGTTACCATAACTAACAGAGTTAATGATTATATCACCTATTGTCTAAGAGTAATGACCATTTGAAGTACTCAAGTCAACAACTGTACAAAAATAAGAGTGGTTCAAACTTTTTACCTATTAGATTTTATAATAGTATTTTCTGAAGCCCATGTTTGAGAGTCGGTTGAGTGAACAGGCATCAAGTGTAGAATCACCTGTAGGAAGCATTTGTTTCAACTATTCACAGAAAAAAACTTAGTAACATTTTCCTGTAGAGGGTGCACCTGGGGTAATAGTAGCCCCTTGGGTCGGGGTAATAGTAGCCCCTAGCTTTACTCGCTATATCTTTACTGAGAGGAAGGGAATGTGAAATATCTTCATTTTAGCCCTCATCCAAATCCTAATTTCGTACTTTTGATGCATTTTAACCCTTTCACTGCTTATTTCAAGTTAAAACACAATAAGTTACAGTATTAGATACAAACTGGAATGTATAAAACAAAATATCAGGGGAAGGAAGTGACTGGTGCTTGTTTATTTCAGCTATTGGTTAAATTCTGTGAGGACTTTTGAAATTGGGGAATCAATTTAGTAAAATGGCAAGCTACTCACATACGTAAAGGACCATGACGATGCTGAACGTGGTTGAAGAAACTCTTTTTTTAAAAAAAAAACAAGTGCTTTTTTACTGCAAAATAACTTCGGAACAGTATTTGACAGCTACTTAAATGGTATAATTCGGAGAAGGTGCCAAGCCTTGTGTTTACTGCACGTCAGACTAGTCAAATGATTGTGCGTCGTATCTTCAAATAGGTTTGTTCCTTAAAGGAGTTAGACGCCGAAGTTGTAAACACTCGCTCACTAGTTCTCTATCCACGCGACGCCTGCGGTGCTGCCACCTATTGTCGGTGATATGTACTGACGTGAATATCGTGAGTGAGTTGCATCGGACCGGGAACCAGTCTACTGGCTACTGGTGCTGCCGCCTGCACGAAGGAATAAAACTAATTTAAAGACCATATTTGTAAACAAACCAGCTTGTTTACAACTTCGGCGTCTAACTCCTTTAAATAAAGGTAATCTTCTTTAAAATAAATGTCAGATTGTTTTTTTTGCGATACAGACCTACATGTAAAACAATATTATCACTAACAAGGTCATGTTGCGATAGAAAAAAGATTTTATGAAAAGAAATTGAACATGTGAACACTTTGTCCAGGGGCTACTATTACCCCATAGCTACGGGGTAATAGTAGCCCCTGACTACTACTTTTGAAATGGCTCTCAGATGAATATTATGGGTTGCTGTGCCATGAATTTCGAGTGATGCCTTCAGAAGAAGTGCCACAACAAGATTTGGGCAGATTTTTTGGTGTCCCTCAAGAAATAACCTGTGCAGTTTACAAAATAGGTGAAAAGGGGGCTACTATTACCCCACTTTGCCTTATAGATTAGTGCGTTCCAATATGCGTCTCATTCAATTCCTTTTGACTTATAGACCCCTCAGGTGCCTTCATTTCCGTCATACAACTCGTACTTTTATGGTATTTTGACATCTTTTATTTTTTCAACGCCTGACCACATTTCAAAAATTCACAACGTCAGCTCGCCCTTAACAACATTGTCAATAGAGGTCTCTCGTAACGCGGGTATGAGCGCAGGATGGGGAAGTGCCGCTTCAATGTTTTTCTCTTTCTAGGCTCAGCACCTCATGTCTTTACTATGGCATCATCGTGTCCATCCCTGACCTGAGTGGGGACTTATACCTGAATACAGTCTATTCATCACTGCCTGGGATGTTTCTTGGTTGGACCGTCATTCCAATGGCGAATCTGTAAGCTTATTAACGACGCTTTCAAAGTGTGACAGCAGTGATCGCGGATTTGTCAACAGTGACATATCAATGAGAACTTTGTGGTACAGGTGATATCACAACAAGATGGGTATTGGAAAAACCTGGATGACTGGATTTACTGGATTGTGCGTCATTGCTCACCGCCGCCTGCATTGGTTCATTAAAGCTGAACTACATAAAGAAAAACGGCGGGTATAAAATGCAGGTTGCCCTGCAGAACCTAGTTCGCAGGTCATATCGTCAGTCAAACCTATGTAGAAAATAATGCAGCCGCGAAGGGATCGAGGTTGCACATGGTAGGCCTACTTCTGTAGTTCTCTATCTCGCGAATTTTCCTAGGTATAATTACGGGCCGTTATATCCGCAAAAAGTAGACGTTGACAAAACAGAAACGCAGGTTATAAAATCAGCGACGTGCTTTTAGAAAACAAACACCGATCGGTATCCCTCTATAGTGGTGGCTGCGATTTTTTGTGCCGGAAGTTGTTTTTTTACCGGAAGTGCAGGGTGTAGGGTGCAGGAAGGAAGAAATGTCCATCTAAGCTTTTTCGGACAATACGTCCAATTGTCGGATGAATGTATCTATTTTCGGACGGACCCATTTTCCACCATTTTTAACCCTAAAACGTTCAACCCAATAATAATGATTTGAATTAGCCCTTTAATAACGAAAATAGTTTTTTTAAATGCAAATATCTTGACAACAAAAGGTTGTATGACCTTGACGCCTATTTTTTTTAAAATCCTCATTAAATTTTACATATAATATATAACTTTCATTCAAATCAAAGAGGGTCGTTCAATTGTCGGATGAATGTATCTATTTTCGGACGGACACATGTTCCACCCTTTTAACCCTAAAACGTTCATCCCAATAATAATGATTTGAATTAACCATTTAAAGGGACTCTATAGGGAACTCACGGATACCACGAATATTCGTCAGTTCAATATCTCAATCATAGGTGGCAGGTCGCAATAATAGTTTGTCAATTTGTCAATAGATGGCGCGAATATGAAAGTATAAGTACGCATGCGCAGTTACAAGGCAGAATCGCGGGAAATTCTATAAATAGCACTGGGGAACACATGATCACGTCCGCCATGGAATTCCGAGCGGTAAAAATAGACACAAGTTATGAGGAGCTCAGTCACAGCGAACCTCTTAACATTACGTAATATCAATTGGGAAGTGTGCGAGTGCTGGCGATTCAGCGATGTTAAAGCTGAACTAGATCAACTAAAAGCCCCCATGCGACGAGCAAGAGAAATGCTAACGCCCTGCAAACACCTCACAGGAAGGCTCAGAACATGATAGACCCAACGATGCCAGGAGGGCGCCACCTTATTTGTCTCAGGGCAACAGAGCTGTCAAGAACTCCGGATACCTCCCACACTACTCAAAGAAAAAAAATGTAGTCATGTAGACGGGATTCGAACCGTCCACCTTCTGATTTGTAATTCAACATTCTATCCACTCGGCCAACGAGCCAGCTGACAAGAACATGATTTGTGTTTGTCATAGACGTAGGCCTTCGACTTGCGTAATAATACTAACTATGAACAAGAGAAAACACACGAAGCCTACCAACAATATCGGTGGCCGAATGGGGAAGACGGTGAAGCAAAGATAACAGGTCGCGGGTTCGATTCCCAGCTGGGTCGAATTTTTTTTCTTTCGAAAAAAGTGTTCAGCAGGAGCTCACCAGAGGATGTTGACACCTTTACAGCTCGAAGACAAATAAGGTGGCGCCCTCCTGGCATCGTCGGGTCTATCATGTTCTGAGCCTTCGTGTGAGGTGTTTGCAGGGCGTTAGCATTTCTCTTGCTCGTCGCAAGGGGGCTTTTAGTTGATCTAGTTCAGCTTTAATTAAACCTGGTCATTGCATGGTTGAATGGCAAGGTACATGTAATTAGACCTTTGTGGTGTTTTTATGTGTGTCTGAACGCGGGGTATTCATGTCTACCATGTATACTGAGCATAACTTGTGTGATGTTGAATCGCCTTTACACCACGAAATTTGTATTGTGTTCGGTCTGCATGGACTGGGCATGGTTCGGTGCAAATGATACGTTCTAAGGTGTTGCCCAAATTCCCGACAATGAACACCCCTAGTCCAAATCCGATGTCCCATGAATTCAGCCCTTCAAGAAAACAAAGAGTTCGCGAAAAAAACAAAGTTTATCATCAAATTTTCCCCAAGAACTCGGTTAATGAAGTGTACAATGCAGTGCTTCTGATTCGACGGGCGCCACATTAATATAATACACATCTTCAAATGCACAAATCTGACAGAGTTTTTTATAGGCCTACCGGGTATTTCCAATTAGTCCATTTTTATTTCTCTCTAACCCCTGACTACATTCCCGACTACATCTATTTGGCACTCAGAATTGGTTAGTGATAAAACCCGGAACGAAACGAAACGAAATGAAATCATCGAAATGATCGAAATGGGACTCGCTGGGAAATTGGGAATTCATGTTGAGCATTATTTCGATCGTGTCAGGGAGCTCTTAGCCTAGGATACTCAGCCATAATTCAGCAAAGGTGTCAGCCCACGCCCATCTTTCTTGGCTACCAAGGGTTGAGACATCACTCCGCCCCGCGACCATGCTCGCACAAACCCTTGGCATCTTTAGCACTCGTCACCTGTATTTCACTGGCTGTTCCGTTATCTACGGTGGCTCCTAGGTGCCAGAACAAATTACAGAAACTCGGAACGAGTTACGAAATTAAGACGAGAACAAATTACGAAATTAACTCAGAACAAGTTACGAAATTAAGACGAGAACAAATTACGAAAATTACCTTGGCTCCTAGGTGCCAGAACAAAATACAGAAACTCGGAACGGGTTGCGAAATTAAGATGAGAACAAATTTCCAATTTAACTCAGAACATATTACGAAATTAAGATGATAACAAATTCTAGGAGCCAGAACAAAATAAATAAACTCGGAACGTGTTGCGAAATTAAGACGAGAACGAATTTCCAAATTGACTCAGAACGGAAGTAAAGTCAGAACGGAAGTAGATAACGTAGATATGGGCGGTAATATCCGCAAAAAAGTAGACGTTGTCAAAACAGAGACGTAGATTCAAAAATCAGGGACGTGCTTTTAGAAAACAAAGATTCCTTTAACAAAACAGAGACGTTTAGCTGTGGTTTGGAGTCGTTCACGGAGGAGACGTTGGGTGGCGCTCGTGGCAGTTAAAGGTGAATTAAAGGCCTTATCTATCCCCGTCCAGACAAATTTTAATATTGGTGCATGGCGATGTCCCATCATGCCTGGCGTGAATGAAGAAAAAAGTGCAGGTGAAGGGTGCAGGAAGGAAGCAATGTCCATCTAGGCCTTTTTCGGGCAATAGCACCGGTTTCCTCCTATCCGACGATCGGTTGGTACCTATTTTCGGACAAAGTTTATTTGACGGAACTTTTGTTTTTTAAGGTCACTGAACACAATGGTGACATTTTGTTTTATTTCGACCCTTAATTCCCTTTTTCAACCCGGAAGTAAGCCTTTTTCTCGGAAAGTATTAGTCATACGACAATGGGACCACTTGCATTCGGTTCTACGTGAAATTTTACATGTAATATGTTAATCTTATCAAAATCGGAGAGGGTCAAAATTTTACAAAAAAATCCAAAGTTTTTTTTTTAAAATTTCGACCATCTCCGATTTTGATAAGATTAACATATTATATGTAAAATTTCCCGTAGAATCGAATGCAAGTGGTCCCATTGTCGTATGACTAATACTTTCCGAGAAAAAGGCTTACTTCCGGGTTGAAAAAGGGAATTAAGGGTCGAAATAAAGAAAAATGTCACCATTGTGTTCAGTGACCTTAAAAAACAAAAGTTCCGTCAAATAAACTTTGTCCGAAAATAGGTACCAACCGATCGTCGGATAGGAGGAAACCGGTGCTATTGTCCGAAAAAGCCCTAGATGGACATTGCTTCCTTCCTGCACCCTCCACCTGCACTTTTTTCTTCATTCACGCCAGGCATGATGGGACATCGCCATGCACCAATATTAAAATTTGTCTGGACGGGGATAGATAAGGCCTTTAATTCACCTTTAACTGCCACTGGCGCCAGCCAACGTCTCCTCCGTGAACGACTCCAAATCACAGCTAAACGTCTCTGTTTTGTTAAAGGAATCTTTGTTTTCTAAAAGCACGTAACTGATTTTTGAATCTACGTCTCTGTTTTGACAACGTCTACTTTTTTGCGGATATTACCGCCCATATCTACGTTATCTACTTCCGTTCTGACTTTACTTCCGTTCCCAGTTAATTTGGAAATTCGTTCTCGTCTTAATTTCGCAACACGTTCCGAGTTTCTGTAATTTGTTCTGGCACCTAGGAGCCACCGTAGTTATCACCCCTCCGTTCAAATATGCATTTTATACTATCAAATCTCCCGAGGACTCTGGTTAGTACATTGATTTCCCGATGTGGGTCAAGAAATTGTATGCGAAAGCTTCCAGGGGTAGTGGCGTAGTCTTTATGACGTAGCCAATACACGTGGAGTTTCAGGATGGCCCACGCCATGTACGAAATTCCCTTTGGTGCTCCTCAAGTTCCCGCCATGTTATTCTGTGTTTTCTTCACTCATTCGGTTGGTGCATAAAGCAAGCGTCAATGTCGGAGCAGATTCTATGTAAACCACTAAAATATCGATAATACAGTAGGACATGCCAAAACGAATATACATTCATGCAAATCATGCCCATTTCGATCATTTCGATGATTTCATTTCGTTTCGTTTCGTTTCGGCTTTTATCACTAACCCTCAGAATTTCATAAACGTTAGATTTTCCCTTTGCTCGAACCCAGGGGTTATCGGAACCAGGGCGCAGTTTATATTTTGGGATAAGAGTGGGATGATCGACCTGAGGAGGTGTAGAAGAATGCGGTTTTCCAAAAAAAAGAATCTTTGTAGAAATATAAGTTGAATGCCAGGTACCCCACCACAGCACAAGGATTGCATCGACGCAGATGAAAGTAGGGGGCCTACACCGCCAGTAGGCCTAGGCCAAACAGCGTTGATGAGTGAGAGGGTGCATTGTGCATAAAGCCAATGCACCCTCTCACGAAATGAGGGCGCCTGCAAATTGGATGTGAAGTAGCCTGTAGACTCGGGCTACCTTACTGAGCAGCGGGTTTGGAGATGTCAGATGGAGTGTTGTATTACTACAGGAGGTTGTCAAGATCAAGGACTGATTTTGTTTTATGAAAGTTTTTACTGAGTACCCTATATAGGCTATACCNCCCCCCCCCCCCCCCCCCCCATACAAAGGCACCCCGAACGCCACGTGGACTATCCACATCGGCGAACATGTCCGAGTTGCTCGATCCCATGTGTGGAGTGCACAGAATGTTCATACGTCATCCAAACATCTGCCTGCTTGGAAAATGCATGACCTCACGAAATCGACCTATTTCTCATCCTACACAAAAGCTGCCGTGTCATCAATCCTTGACCTAATTCGTTCAAAAGCAATTTACTGCGAAGTCAAGGTTCTTCAAAGACAACGTGAATCGTTATCAACATCAGTTAATGGTATCTCAATCATTCGAGGCGAATAGAGCTCTCAAACTTGGCCCGATCATAGAAAACTGGCCTCGCAAAATCACAACCATGCGAAAAGAACACTAAACCATTTTGAAGTGATCCACAAAAGCCATCGCCGTGTTATGCTGCCGCCTTGCGGCGGGTTCCGGGATCAATGCGTCTAGTGTTTCAGCTAAAGCGGAATAGCAGGCCGCGGCGCCCTGCCTTGCTTATGGTCCGCCCTTCTGCCCTTTTCAACAGGAAAAAACGCCCTGCCTTAAATTCTGACCATCCCTGCCTTTACTTGAAGGCAAGAATGCCTTTTCTGCAATATAACCATGTCTTTTTCAACTAAACTCATGCCTTACAAACATCGTTGATCTGTGTTTAATACTCTCAATCCAATTCCCGCGCAAAACCCAAGTCGCATCAACGTCGAGACAGCACCAACCTCACCTGCAGACGACCTCAACTGCACTCGTGGCAGTGTTGAGAATAGGCGCCAAATAAAGCCGCCGAGGTTGGTTTAGTTACATTTCCTGCCGTATTTGGATTGCCATTGGTGTATGTGGCGCTGCGATCAATATCGATCGAATCGCTTGGGAAACGTCAAATCAACGAAATACATGAAACATGCCGACAAAAAAGGCAACCAGCACAACTTCTTCCGGCTGTTGTTAGTAACAGTGGTAAGGAAAAGACAGTGGAATGTTTATTTTTAGAGGTGAGGCAACGTATCACTTGAATCGAGCCAGTGTTTACATGAAGGATGGCATGAAACTTTGGATAGAACTGCGACTTCAGCATTTCAATCTGACAGTGATCGTTGTATTTCCAAGTCCATTTCTCACAAACCTTTGCCTGCATTCTTCAACAATTTATTTGACTCTAATCCAGAAAGTGTACTCTCTCCACTCATACCAAATTCGTTTGCCAATTTCTTTCCAGTAAACAGATATTTACTTGAATGACTGATCTTACTTCAGACCACCGGCGTTTCCGCCGCATGGTACTGACGATCTTTTTGGCGGGAAAATGCTAGAGGACCGTGGACTGGTGAATCTGATACTCAGTTGCATTGAACTTTCAGCTCTGATAAGACAATCTTATGCAATGGTTACTTATTGGGTTTTTACAAGGGATTGGCATTAATCCTTGTTGGATATACGACCTGCTTAACCCTTTCCAACCTACATGTAACCACATTTGAAATTTTAACCCCTTATCACTCTGACTCACTGTAATCAACTTACAGGCCTAGACTAGGCCTATGGGGTATTTGCTCAGAGTCAGCATTCTCCATGAAGGTTTTTTTACAGTACTTGTACATACACCTACTGTTGTGATTTAACCCTTTGATCCCCGAAGCAGAAAACGTCCATTGTGTGAAGACTGTCAGAGTCAGACTTGCATCGTGACATGCCCTTGGGCCGTGGAGGCTGAGAACCAAAGCAGGTCATGGGCTATCATGACACCCTGCCTTTTTTAGAATGGAGGCGTCTCTGCCCTGCCTTTTTCAAATCCTGCTGAAACACTAGAACCATTGAGAAAAGTCAACTTCAGGTTTCCTTATGCCCGCTGTACACGATCAAATTTTTCATCCAATTTTTTGGAAATTCAGATTCCGGGCCTATTGGGCTTCAGTGTATAAACCCGTGTGTAGGCGTTTATTGAGCACATTCAGAAAATTGGATGAAAAATTTGATCGTGTACAGCGGGCATTAGGTTCAAGTCCCACACCAACATCATGCCCCAACTGTGCAAACCACTGTGAACAATAAACCTCTGAGTATTCTGAGCTACATGTACTAGCATAGTTATTCTAAATCTAATTGCATAATAGTAGTTTGTTCCGCCAGACCGTGGAGTTGTTCCATGGGGTGTATCTATTTTTAGAACGCTCGGAATTCCATCGGACTGACGTGACATCATCATGGGTTCCCCATGATGATGTTCTATTTATAGAATGATTCAATTTATAGAATTTCCCGCGATTGTGCCCTAGACCTGCTTGACCAGTGGCGCCGGCTGGTTGAAGCTAAATGGTACCTATAGTAGCCTAATAGCCGGTTCCCTATAGAGTCCCTTTAATAACGAAAATAGCTTTTTTAAATACAAATATCTTGACAACAATAAGTTGTATGACCTTGGCACCTATTTTTTTGAAATCCTCATTAAATTTTACATATAATATGTAACTTTCATTCAAATCAAAAAGGGTCGAATTTTTTTCATTAACCCATATGGCTCAACCGATTTTCACGGAAGCAACTGCAGCGCCCCTTTGTCATAATTCGTGATGGGACATCACCATGTAACAGACCCGATCAAATTCGACCTCAGTAAAATTTGTCCACACTGGGGGTATACAAGGTCTTTATTTCACAATTACCTGCCATTCTGAGTAGATAAAGGGGGTACTAATCAGGAACATAGAGTGTGGTGTCCAATAACGAACATACACAGCCATATATGTTAGCCGGGAGCCAATCCAGCGGAGATGGATACACTCTGAAGTGTGCAGTATGGTGCTGAGATGCAGATGATCCAGCATAGTTAAATATTTCTTCTTGAAATACATACACATCACGCGAGTCATGTAGTATTTGTACAATGACTTTCTGTACAATGCCTTTTTGTGAAAATGTATATTCAAATAACAAGACTATGGCAAAAGATTGAACGTATTGACGCCGCTTAACAGGCCGGATCTGTTTTTTCTACCTGATGCATACGTGCCCAGTAGACCACCATACTGCGCCGCTGTGGTGTTTTTGTTCATGCAGTTTAGCTTTAATGAATCAGTTCAGGCGGCAGTGAGCAATGACGCACAATCCAGTAAATCCAGTCATCCAGGTGTTTCGAATACCCCAAAGATGGCACACTTTGTATTAGGCTACTTGGTTGTCAACGGGTCCCATTCTGCCTTACCGTCGCTGCTGCCATCTACACATAGGCCCGTATTTTAGAATGCTCCTCAACCTAAAGGAGTTCCTCACGGCTATTGTTCTCCTGTTGAGGATCCCTCAAGATAATCCAGAATGTGCCGCAGTTTGACTGAAAAGGCCTCCTTAAAATTGCTTCCTCAAGCTGAAGGTGCCGTTGATTTTAAAATCTCTTTTGGGAAAAGGATCTCTTTAATTAATTTCGCTAAGGATGTCCTTATTCTAAAGGTTGGTCGGGTCCTTTACGTCATATTCCATTGGGTGAGATCAACTGACATAGGAAATACTTTCGTAAGGGCGCCTTTTGTAAAGAGGGATATGGTCAATTCTGGCATCGATTTTGTATCAAATGAGGCGTCCTCGCTCAGTGAGGATTTCCTCTGCTGACGAAAGGTGACCTCACGAAAGGCCTCCTGACGCCTAAAAGGAACGTTCTAAAATACGGGCCAAAGTCTCCGACAGCAACTTGCGTACGACGCGTCCCCCCTACAAGGTTTTGGATGCGGGTGTCCTAAGACCTCACTACGGTATCAATTATAGGCTTGGACGAAAACGGGCCTACTTCCTCTACATCTCTGTGCCGATCGCCACCATGTTTGGGATCGTTATTCTTCACGCCACCGGCTACATAGAGGAGCAAGCTACAGCGCGGACTGTCCTCGCCATCATCGGGAGTATTGCGGTCGGAAAAGCTTGGACGGTGACAGGCTTCATCAATACCGAAATATACCCTACGTTGATGAGGTAAGCCAAGTCACGGAAAGGGTGGCGGAGGATAGAGGCCACCATAGTGATCCCAGCGTTCCCAAACAATACAGACTTTAAGAGATCATACGCTAACGATAACGTTTACTCTAACGCTATTTCTTGCATGTATTTCATGTACTACAAAAAATATTGTTAACGTAAATGTTATCGTTAGCATCTGATCTCTTAAACTCCCTATTAATGGGAAACACTGGCATATGGAAACACCCCCTAGGAGACCAAAGATAACAATTTTTTTTATCGCTAAACATCAAACATCTCGCCCTCCCGTGTTCTGATGTAATCATGGTGAGACAGTCGTTCCATCGATGATTCGACGAAACTCTATTCCCCTCCTTGGGACAACTGTTGGCCTCCTCTACTGGTACTGCATTTTGTACGCTTGCACTGTTTCGAAATGTCTAACATGTCTGAGAGGGGAGGCATCGGACTGGCTGGGGCTGCCAGTAAGAACAGGAAGTGAGGAAGATCACACTGTTAAAAAAGGGTTGTATAAGACTTTCACAACCTCAGACACCGGGAAATCGTGTCTCGGAGCTTCTAATTTTCTAAATTTTCCTGGGAGAGGTCCCGGAGACCCCACAACCACCACCAAATCGGTGCCAACGGCACCGGTGAAGCGCGCGCCGGGCGAGTCCACGGGCCTCTATCTTCAGCGAGAACCCAACCCTCGAGAAATCCTTGATCCGCCCCTGGCTGGGAGATGTCACACCGGCCAATTCGCGGCTTTCTGCCAAGTGATGCGCTGAATAAGCTGCTTTGATTTCTGCGCAGTGGACAGCGCTATGTAAAAGCTCCCGATGAGAAAAAAACTTCTTTTTCTTTCTTTTTCCAACTTTTCTCTTTTCAGATCCCTCGGTTTCGGTATGGGAGAAACCGCGGCACGACTTGGCGGAATCATTGCACCGCAGATTGTGTTACTGGTGAGTATTAAAGCCAGCAGCTCACCAGGCAATCTGCTCGCCACCGAGCAAAATCGGCTGTTGACGCCAGGTGTGGGCTGGATTGTGATGCGTGGAATCGTCTCGCCAGCAGTGATCGCCCAGATTTCTGTCCCCGTCGACAAAAATCTCCACTCTTGTTGTCGCCAAGTTGTAGCATGTAGGTCATATATAGGTGATTACCAGGCCTTACGCCTTGCCAACCTTCGTCAAGTTCGTCATGATAAAACTGCGACAATACTTTTACAGGGCGAAGTTGTTCACTGGACGGTTCCATATATCATCAACGGGTGCCTAGTTGGGGTGTCCGCCATACTTGTTGGTGTCGTGATTCCTGAGACAAGAGGGAATCCGCTACCAGAGGATGCGCCATCAGGTGGTTCGTGCCAACGAAAGACATGCGGCAGTTGCAGAAAGGGCCTACAAAAGAGGTTCCGCAACAAAAGAGTTGTAGTGAACGCAACAGTTTTTTGCACAGAAGGGGAACTTAGTGCGGTTGATAACAAAACAGATTGGACCGGCGACAACCAGAAATAATGAGGAAGTCATTGCACAGTGACATGACGTCACACATGGGACTTCGCTTCGACATAGCCTTCAATTTCAATTTCAATTTCAATTTCGTTCTCTATAACCTTTACAAAGGTATTAGAGGCAACAACATATTTACATTACATTTACATTTACATGGTGGATGGCGTAGGTAGCGAAGTAAGTTCACTCTAGATTTAGTGGGTGGACAGTACAACGAGAGCAGAGGAATGAGGGAGGATAAATGAGTCGAGATATTACATTATTAATGGTGGGATATACCTTGATATTCATTAGTTATTAAAATTTGAAAAGGATGTCATAATTGTATTAGACATCCGTGCTTGGGCATTCAATTTGCGTCTTGATTTACATTTCATGAGATTGTGAAAATAATGAACATGAGAATAAGTGACTGGTACAACCAAATTTCCTCGTATATATTCAAAATGGGAATATTTCACTAAGTAATGGCACTCACAAAAATCACCGCATGCACACAGTGGACAGATGTTCTTTTGGATAATAAATATTTTCAAATTTTCTCTCTTGGGTTGCGGGTAATCTGTTTGTACATGTACTACATGTAGTTCGAAATTTACATAACCAAGTTCTTTGTTGTTCTGACAATTTTCAAATATTCTTCAACAGTGAATTCAGTTTTAAATGATCTAAACTACATATTTAGGGTCAGTCTGCAACTCATTATTCCCATGCTATAGAAATTGATGTTTTAATATTTCCGGCACAAGTGATTTCAGTTCCTGCTTCTTAAAAAGTTTATAATTATACAAAACTGCTGGAGTACCACAATAGGAGCTGTCAGCAAGTTGACCACTAGGTGTCACTAGGGCCCAATTCAATGCATCTAGCGGACCCAGTCATTATCGATCGAGCAGCGATCATATAGAGATTTCTGTACATTTGGTCCGCTCAGACTGTGCTGCCATCTGTTGGCAATATGCGCGGCTGACTGCTCCTATTACATAAAATCTGTTTGATTTGTTTGTACCACGGGGTAATAGAATATCCTCTTTCAAAATGTTCTGAAAGTATATTTCCAAAAAGACAGCACTATTTTGTTTGTTTTCCATTCATTATACTACACCAATAAGAAATCATTAAGACCGCCCCATCTCAAGGGGGCGGTCTTCCTGGTTTTTTGCTGAATTTCTCTCGATATCTCCATCCAATCTGCAGTTCCGCCTGGATAACTCAAAAAGTTCGACCGGAATCGCGGCTAAACTCTCACGAATAGTCGAGATGCATAAACCCGCATGACTGCAGATGGCGCAGTCAGTATAAGACCCGAATGACGTACTGACGTCACTTTTTTCGCTGTTGACGTCACGTCACCAAAGCATGTGTACATTTTTCTACACAATTTTCTGTGGAAATTTCCCTCAATGACGTTGTCAGTATTGGCATCCTGTGGAATTTCTGACGAAACAAAGTAGTGATATATGGAGTACTTTGTACATGAAACAGGACAGTTTAATTTAATCAAAATTGAACCAAAGAGAGTGGTTTATTTTGGGGCAAGAAGTAAATGGAAATACTGTTAGAATATAGGACTTCCGGGTCTTACACTGACAGCGCCACGTCGTGGCGTAGGTCTGCGGGTTCCTCATTGATTCTTGGGGTCATTCGTACACAAATAGTCCGAAAATTTGGATGAATTTATCAGTTGTTCATTGGCTTCATCGCATAAGCCTCTGTCGTGTTCGCGCAATTTGGTAAATCATCCAAAACGCAACTGCATGAACTGTAGAGTGTGGAGATTTAATGAGCATGCGTATTGGGACCTAAACTGGTTCTTGTTGTTGCCGCTCCACTCTCGCAGCGCTACTGTCCGTTTGGCAACAGTCTCTCCCACGCTGTCGAAATCGTGAGAACTAGTTGAGTCGAAAAGGGGGGTTAGCGTGCACCCCCGGAGATAAACTTTTAATCAACATTTTTATATAGGAAAAAATGTGTACAAAACGGTTGCTATGTTAAAAATTTCACAAATTGTCCCACGTGCCTTTTTTATGCAAATTAAGCCGACATTATTGATAAATGTGTTATTCACCATTAGATCGGCTTTGTACAGGGGCAGAGGAAACAATGTACGCTAACCCCCCTTTTCGACTCTACTAAACATGGAGAAGGAAATGCACTATTTCAGGTTTTTCCAGTTGGTAGGAGGTTGGTGTGGAGCATCTGTCTGCAGTATTCATTGATAAGAATTGAATATATTCAGGGTGTTATCTTAAAATGGGACAACAGGGTGTATCAATGACAAAACATCTTTGGCAGGGAGTATCAATAACAAGAAAAGGAACATGGTGTTGGTTTGAATGACCTCTTTCCATGACCTAATAAAGCTGCTGAAAGATCATTATCACTAACGTTGCCAATTCTGGTATCAAACTAAATCTTATTGGTGTATGTAGGTTTGAACTGACCTACTTCCATGACCTAGTGAACTACTTCGAGACCAATTCAGCGCGATGGTAGTCATTTTTTGGTATCAAACTAAAGGTTATAAAGTGTAGGTTTGAACTGACCTATTTCCATGACCTAGTGACCTACTTAAAGACCAGTTCAGCGCGATGGTAGTCATGTTTGGTATCAAACTAAAGCCAATGAAGTGTAGGTTCGAACTGACCTACTTCCATGACCTCGTGACCTACTTAATGACCAGTTGAGCCAAGGTCATGTTTGGTGTCAAACTAAAGCTTATGAAGTGTATAAGTTTGAACTGACCTATTTTGATGACCTAGTGACCTACTTAAAGACCAGTTGAGCAAAGGTAGTCATGTTTGGTATCAAACTAAAGCTAATGAAGTGTAGGTTCGAACTGACCTACTTCCATGACCTCGTGACATACTTAATGACCAGTTGAGCCAAGGTAGCATGTTTGGTATCAAACTAAAGCTTATGAAGTGTAGGTTTAAACTGACCTATTTCCATGACCTAGTGACCTACTTAAAGACCAGTTCATCATTATTGTCCCCACCACCCCAGTGGGGGTGGGGACAATATTGTAATCACTAGGATACTTGCAAAGATTTTTCTTCTTCTTCCACGAACAGTTTCCACTGTTTCCAAGAAAACGGCTCACTCAGTTCAAAATCGACCATTGCCATCCTAAAGAGCATTGTCCTATTCATGACTGAAATGTTTAACATCTTCAAAAAACTTACCATTTCGATGACTTTGATGGCATTTTTTGTTTAAAATCTACACGTTCGCCGTACTGACAAACGCACACACTCCACGTTTTGTAAAAATGTAAACAAAACCACGTGTTCGGGACGCTGGAATGATGGAACAGGCAGCCTGATCACGCAATGCGGATGTAGTCATACGCGATCATTGTAGGGCTGTCTTTGGCATGAGTGGTGATATCGATGAATATAGTGCTGGAGCTAACAAAAGTTTAATGCACATCTTGAGTACAAAATGTTTGAGTGCTGGGATGCATTAAGTGTTCATTGCAGACACCCAAATGGCAATTCTTAAGTTATCAATTTGGTGCGTTTGGTAGGGGGCACTCCTAGAATTACCCCCCAAAATCAGTTTAAATCACATTTTGGAGTACATCAACCATTTTCGTGCCAAATGTTTCAGATTTACCCTCTGATTACAGATGTGGCATTCTTAAGTGCAGCATCTGGTGCAAAGTCCACTTAAGAACGACTTATAGGTGGCGCTACTTTGTCATTTAAATCACATTTTGAGTACATCAACAAAACTTGGTAGGAATATTCCTTACACATCACTGATCGACAATCAGCAGTTCTTAAGTGACGACTTTGGTGCAAAACTCATTTAAGAACGACCTAAAGGTGGCACTTTTGCTGTGACGTTTAATGCACATTTTGAGTACATCTATGAAACCTTTGTAAATTGTACTTTGGACATCACTGATCACGAATCAGTAGTTCTTAAGTGACGACTTCGGTGCAAAACTCATTTAAGAACGACCTAAAGGTGGCACTTGTGCTGTGACGTTTAACGCACATTTTGAGTACATCTATGAAACCTTGGTAAATTGTCCTCTGGTCATCACTGATCAAGAATCAGTAGTTCTTAAGTGTCAGAATTAGTGCAGGATTAACTTAAGAAGGACCCAAAGGTGGCGCTATATGTACATTTGAATTGGCACATTTATCTTGTCCAGAAGAATCCCTGTTGTTCCAAGTCATGGAGGTATCTGATACTAAAGTTGGCCACAAATATTCCAGCTGTATTAAGCCAAGTGCACCATTGATCGGCTCATCCCTAAAACACCCATTGTCAGATGATCGGTTGATTGTAAAATTTCTCCAGAATAAGACTACACTTTATCATCTGGGTCTCCGACTGAAGACAGCATTTACAGTACAAAGAAGAAAAACAGAAGTCTCATATTTCAGCACCATGATTATTATTAACAATGTGTATTCCAGAATTGCAGCTTCCTGTGCACATTTGAAAAGAGATTAGGCGATACTCAATAACAGCAATACTTTTTTAGAAGGTATTTCTGCAGGGTGTTCAGCAATAACCAAGTGGAATGTCTTTCAACAGGCCAACATTAGTATCAGACGCCTCCATGGCTTGGAACAGCGGGGATTCTTCTGGACAAGATAAATATGCCTGTTGGTGACTCGAAGGGTTAATCTTATCTATAGTTCTGCCATCTGGCCTCAGTCAGTCTAGTTAGTGCTGCCACCTGAGTTTTTCTTTTGTTACTACAGTCATGTGCTTACATACTTCAGTTGCATTCCGGGTGGCTAGCTGTTCAGACGTATTCTGTTTGCTCTTACAAAATCCCAATTTTCCCTCCTTTCTAAACCGTAAATTACAACCAGACTTTTTCCGACATGTCTTAGTCTACTATGGAGAGAGTCTAACTGTCAATGTTGAAGGTTGAACAGGTAATTTTTCATGCCCTTTGAGTTGCCAGCATGGTCCACTCGAGTCAGGCCGCTTAGCTAATGGCCGAACTTAGGCCTACTCTGTTGTTTCAGCGCTACTTTGTCTATGCGCTTCATGTGTCACGCCCGTTGGGCGTCCTGTAAAGTCAATTCAATACCGAATTTAAGCGGCTATTCGCTTTGCTTGTTTTTTCTGATGTGCTGTCACGCACATAAGGTAATTTACGCTGAATTGTGAGTGTGAATTTGGTTAGACTTTGCTTGGTGCAGTGCAGACTTGGTGTGCATGCCCTGTGCATATTCGGTGTGCATTGCATGCTTTGCAGCCACACATTACGGCGGCCATTTTGAAACTCAAACTTTGTTCATTTATGGTGAATGTTTACAGCTGTGGCCTGGCCCGAGTGACTTTGCTGGCGTAAATCTCTATAGTCCCCTTTCCCTTTAGGCCTACTTCTGAGTTTAAACTTACAACTTTATCAGTTACCGTACTACCCCCGGAGTGCAGCTCACCCATCCTGACACACCCGTCTGCTGAGCCAGTGAACTGCCTACCTACCAGTCAACATGCCTGGTGATACTGAAACAGAAGTCCTTACTCGTGTGAAGAAGCTGCGAACCACACAAGCTACGGCCCTGACCAAGTTGTGTAATAAGGCCCTACAAGCGTTTACAGATGGAAGGTCCAAAGCCACCTTGCGGGATATGGAGGACAACATTAGAACAGCCCGTGCCAATCTCGAAGCGACAAATGAGTTGTATATCCTGTCATCCCCTTCTATCCAAGATGTACAGAAAGCCAAGCAGTGGATGCAAGCCCGTTACGAAACAGCCGAAGTAGTATTACTCGATATCCAAAAGCAACTTAGGAGCTCTGATGTGAAGTCAGTTACTACCGTGTCGGAAGCTTCAGAGTCCGTCAGTTTAACTAGCGTTCAAGCGTCAATGGACAGAAGGGTATTGGAACTACAAGCCAGAGAAGCTGCTTTGAAGTTAGAACAGACGAAAATGCAAGCCCAACTCAGAGAACAGGAAGCTGCTGCTAAGATGAATGAAGAACTGCTGCAGATGAGGTTGAAGAATCAAAGCGAGGTCCAAGAAGCCGAGTTACATGATCTTAAGTTGAAGACCATTTATGAAACCATCCAGCCACAGGATCCAGTCAACATAGAGGGTGCTGTGAAGGTGGAACAACCGACACCGGAGCCAGTGGTACAAGTAGAGGCTGGAGCAATGGTGGATGACACAGTACAACCTGACAGAAGGTCGATAGATCAAGTACCTCCCCCTGGTGATGAGCCTACAGTTCATGCTGCAGATCTGGTTCAACAGCTGATTACATATGCACTTCCCCCTGATGGTCAACTTGCAGACGAACATTCTCAAGCCAGCTCCACGACACCCGTTGATATCCATTCATGGTTGGAGGAGGTAGGAGACCCACGACTTAACCCACATGCAGCACCATGGGAGCCCGTTATGAATGATCGTCCGGTGGATGTACCTGTGGACGGATACCCGACAGATGTACCGACAGAACTACCAAGGCCACCTACTGGCAGAGGTGGATTTGTGCAGACAACTCCAATAGATGCATGGATCGATGCTTTAATCCCAGGTCAAGAAACAGTGCTGTCACCTACCAGCATAGCAGGCACTATGAACGAGCGACTGTTATCATCATTGGTCAAGATGGAAAGTGATCGAAGTCTACCAGCTGCTACAATTCCAGTTTTTGATGGCTCAGCCCTTATCTGGCCGAAGTTTGTTGAACAGTTCTACACCCATGTGCATTGCAAGCCAGGGATCGACGATGCAAGACGGATGGACCTATTGCAGTCACATGTCTCTGGAGATGCCCAACGAATGGTGAATGGTATAGGATACAGCGGCAGATGCTACGCCCATGCCTTGCAAGAGCTGAAGCGAACCTTTGGTCACTGGAACTTAGTAGCCAGGGCTTACCTAGACCAGATTGCCGTTGGTGGAGTCATTCCTTCGCGTAACCCAACAGCATTTCGGCAGCTTTACATTGATGTCAGAGATTGTATAATAACGTTACAGCAACTGAGCTATACATCGGATCTACTTGGCACAGATTTACTTCTCAGAGTGGCGAAACGTCTCCCAGCTGACAAGGTGCGTTACTGGAATCGTCATGTCACACGCCTATCCAAGACAAAGGAACCGTCATTGTTTGATTTCCAAGATTGGCTAAAGGAAACCGTGGAGATAGATTTTAATCCATATTCTGTCAAGCTTGATAGTGGAAAGAAGGACAAAGGACCCAATAAACGTACATATACCTGTAATGCCGCTTCTACAAAGCCACAGGGGAAAACAGTGGTCAAGAAGGACAAAACTGGAGCGTCCGGGAAAGCTCTTCCAAAGTCAAGTCAACCTGCATCCAGCCAGAGTCGTCCCGTTGGTGGTACTAATTCCAGAGTCAGTGAACCGTATCCGTCTCAGTCTCATGAGTTATCATCATCTAAGTCTACAACAGGACAGTCTCATAAAAGAACAGCACCACAGATTATCTGCCCTTTGTACAAGAACTCTCATTACTTATACCGTTGTTTCAAGTTTGTCAACAAGATGCCAGAGGAACGACGGAAGATTGTTGGTGAACTAGGTTTGTGTCTAAATTGTCTCCGCCCACACAAGATAGAGCAGTGTACATCCAGCCTCAGATGTAAAGAAGAGGGTTGTGGAGAAGCTCATCACACCTTGACACATGTGGATCCGACCAAGACAGTGAAGAATGCCTCTTGTAACATAGCCTCAGAGAACTCATCACCATCTAGAACTTATTTTCAACTCGTCAAAGTCTATGCTTGTGGCAACAATAGACGTTGGTTACCCACAGTGGCTCTGCTCGATTCTGCCAGCGAGATTTCTGTGATACACCGATCTTTGGCACAGGACCTTGGTCTACGAGGTAAACAACGCCGACTCACCATCACTACCATGAATGCAGAAACTACCACCACATCCCAGGTCGTTTCATTCAAGCTAAGGTCAGCCGATGACATGGATGGGAGAATTTTACAAGTCAAGGATGCCTGGTCAGTTGGTGATGAAACATTCCAGTGTCCGTCACAGGAGATTCCCCCTGAATGGGATCATGTCAAGGGACTTGGTTTAACACGCATAGAGGCATCTGAGGTCAAGATTTTACTCGGTGTCAATGTACCGGAGGCTCACATCCAGTTAGATGTCAGATCTGGCAAGCCAACTCAACCAGTAGCCGTCAGAACACAACTAGGATGGTCACTCATGGGAGTTATGACATTTGATGAGGTTCAGGACCAGACAGCAAAGATCAATTTACTTTTGGCTGATGATCAACAGTTACATCAACAGATTCAACGTTTTTGGAGCACTGAAGCTTTTGGGGTCACCTGTAACAGTGATGTCTCATTATCAGCAGAAGACAAGCAAGCATTGGAGATCTTAAACAAGTCAACACGATTGGTTGATGGTCATTTCGAGGTCGGCATGTTGTGGCGAGATTATACCAAGCCAGAATCATTTCCTGACGACAAGGACATAGCTGCACGTCGATACTACATACTGGAGAAACGTCTGAGGAAGAACGCCGATGTCAAGCATTTGTACTCTGAGACGCTGAATGGTTACGTCAGCAAGGGATTTGCCAGAAAGCTTTCCGCACTAGAGGCCGAGCAGATATCCCCTCGGACATGGTACATTCCTCATCATGGTGTGACGAGTCCATCTAAACCAGGCAAGATCCGTGTCGTGTTTGACGCAGCAGCTTCGTGCAGTGGTACCTCTCTGAATGACAAGCTTATGACAGGACCAGATCTTCTCAATAGTCTATTTGGGGTACTGCAACGACTCCGTCTCTACAAGGTTGCCATCTGCGCTGATATTGAGGGAATGTTTCACCAAGTTAAAGTACCAGAATGCGATTCAGATGCTCTGCGATTCCTTTGGAAAGAAAACATCGATAATCCTGGGCCACCAGACACCTACAAGATGGTGGTGCACAATTTCGGAGCAGCTGACTCTCCTACTTGTGCTAATTACGCACTCCAAAGAACCGCTACTGATCATCAAGAGCAGCACAGCCCCGAGGCAGTGGACACAGTAGTCAACAGCTTTTATGTCGATGACCTGGCTAAGTCAATTGATACTCCATCTGATGCCGTCCAACTTGCCAAGGAGATTGTAGCCCTACTTCAGAAGGGAGGTTTCCGACTCCACAAGTGGATTTCCAACAGTATTGAATTCCTTGAACAGATAGAGGAATCTGAAAGGACGATGAAGAATCTTGATCTCTCATCTACTGAGTCCATCATACAGCGTACTCTTGGCCTGAAATGGGACGTCAACGAAGATCTGTTCGTTTTCCAGTGTCAACCTAAGAACAACCAGATTACCAAAAGGGGCGTGGTGAGCACAGTCAGTTCCATCTTTGATCCCTGCGGCTATGTAGCACCGTTTGTCTTCCGAGCCAAATTGCTGATCCAAGATATCTGGAGACGTGGATTAGGATGGGATGAGCCTCTTAGTGATGATCTGGAGCAGAAGTGGACAAGTTGGTTGCAAGAACTTTCATATCTTTCCTCATTCCGGATACCCAGACACCATATCAACTTCACTCCCAGGGTTGACAGTGTGCAGCTTCACGTCTTCGCTGATGCCTCGGAGTCAGGATTTGGAGCTGTAGCTTACCTGCGCTTTCATACTGATACCAGACAAGTGGAATGTTCGCTGCTTGCCTCTAAAACTCGAGTCGCTCCTCTCAAGCCAGCATTATCAATCCCAAGGTTAGAATTACAAGGAGCTGTAGCAGCAACCAGACTTGGGAGGTCTTTGGAAAAGGAACTACATCTGCCTCATGTTCAGTCAAGTTACTGGTCTGATTCTACTACGGTGCTTCGTTACATAAAGAACGAGAGTAGACGTTTCAAGGCGTTCGTCGCGAACAGAATTGCTGAAATCTTAGAGACTACCAGCCCTGAGCAATGGCGTTACATTCCTACGCAACTGAATCCAGCGGATCCCTGTTCCCGAGGTTTAGAAGCTGCTAAACTCTGCAATAGTCAACAATGGCAGTCAGGACCGCAATTTCTTCATGGCGATGAAGACAAATGGCCATCTCTGGAGGACAGCAGTAAAATTGGTGAAGTGTCAGCTGATGGCCCAGAAGTCAGAAAGGTGAATGCTACAACAGCTGATGCATGTGCGGATCTCCCAGACTCTCAACAGAAAGGCAAGAACATCATTGATTCTACATCTTTGTTAGATCCATCGCATTTCTCATCATTGCAGACCCTAGTCAGGAGAACAGCTTGGCTCAATCGTGCGATTCTCAACTTTGCATCGGTCATACCACGACTACACTTGAAGGCCGTCAGAACTGGTAGCTTGTCGCCATCTGACTACCAACACGCTGAAACTGCATGGGTGCGGCGATCACAGCAAGATGCCTTCCCCGATGATCTGGCTAATCTGCGACAGCAAGAATCTATAAGTTATAGAAGTTCACTTTTGCCACTAGACCCATTTTATGATGTCAGCTGCGATGCTTTGAGAGTGGGAGGACGCCTACGGAAAGCTAATATCCCACAGGAGGCTAAACATCAACTTATTTTACCAGCCAATCATCCAGTGACCAAGCTGCTTTTCAGAGATTTTTCTACATTGTGGACGTGAACATCTGATTAGTGTCATGAGACGAAGATATTGGCCTATAAAAGCAAGAACTCATGCCAGAAAGACTATCCATGATTGCCTCATCTGTCATCGTCATCGCGTGAAGCCAGTTGTACCCAAGATGGCCGATCTGCCTGAATTTCGTCACTTCTGGAGCGTTCTACCACACCGGCGTCGACTATTTTGGGCCAATGAGCGTTAAAGTAAGAAGATCTACGGTGAAAAGATGGGGATGCTTCTTCACCTGTCTGGGAACAAGAGCTGTCCACATTGACCTTGCTGATTCGCTGGAAACTGATGACTTTTTGTTATGCCTACGTAGATTCATCGGCAGACGAGGGTACCCCAAATCGATGCATAGTGACAATGGAACCAACTTCCGAGGGGCGTACAACGAACTGAAGTCCTGCCTTGATCGTCTAAAGCAGTCTCAAATTGAAGAGTTCCTGCTTCCCCATGGTGTGGAATGGCATTTCAATCCTCCTGTCAGTCCACACATGGGTGGAGCTTGGGAACGTCTGGTGAAGTCCGTGAAGACCGCCCTGCAGAGGGTTCTACCGAAGATGAACGTCTCAGAGTCCGTATTGCGAACGTCATTGGTTGAAATCGAAGCAGTTATCAACAGCAGACCGCTCACCTACAACAGCAGTGATCCGTCAGACTTCACAGCCTTGACGCCTGACCACTTTCTTATTGGTAGGGCTGTCAACTCCATCGCACCTGATGTTGTTGCCGAACGTGAGATCAACAGCACAAAACGTTGGCGTCAAGTCCAAGTGGTTGCGGAGCATGTCTGTCGCCGATGGTTGAATGAATATCTACCCACGCTGACCGTCAGGAACAAGTGGCAGAAAGAAGAACGAAACGTCGCGACTGGTGACTTGGTGCTGATCGTCGAGGACAACCTTCCCCGTGGTCATTGGGAACTCGCCCGTGTTATCGAGACTAACGCCGGAGATGACGGGAGGATACGATCGGTGCGTGTCAGAACGCCTAAATCAACATACGTTCGCCCTGTGTCAAGGATCTGCGTCTTGGAGGAGGACCGTCCAGATTAACTGCGTACTGTGCTAATTCGTGATTTGAAGCTCTGTTCTCAGTTCTTAGGGCAGCGCATTTCTGAGAGAGTTGCATTTTACCTTTAATAGTCTTGAACTGTTTTTTAATCTGTGTCTTTTTCCTAGTTCAATTTCATTACTTACTTATATTCTGCTCTCTCAGTGGTCCGCTGTTCTTGTCTTCTGAGATAGGAGTTTCATACTTTCCGTAATGCATAGGGTGAAGTGCTGGTAACCTCTCCCCTATTGCATAATGTATCATACTTATTCTCTTGGACTACATTGGACAACATAATTCTCATCGGATTCATTTCAACCGGATCATTTAACTACTGGATATCGTGTTCCATGGAGTGTGGTCTTGGTCTCCAAATACGTGATTGAGGTGACAGTCTAAATTGCTGTCCGTGTTTAATTATCCCCCTTGGTTGGGTCTAAGTGTTTTCCCCTCAATCCTATTTGCTGCCCGCGACTACGGTCTATTGGTCATGTCAACAGTGTCAACTGCGGATTATTCAAAGGATGTGATAATTTATGAGTGAATTAGTGAGTGAAGCTGGGATACCTTTTTCTGTCCTGTTGTGCAGTTCCCCCTATGATGAACATGGTTAAGTTTAATGCGCATTACATTACATCATCTTCTATCAGATTGGTAGTATTTTATATTGTCGACAAAATTCCATCAGTACTGCCTACTAATTTCCATGTTCATCTTGGGTCACTGTGCTCAGGATGGTGAGGGGTTATCCTTGCTTCTTATTGATCAATGCCAGTGCTGTAAAGTGCAACTGAAAGTCAATCCGCTACTGTTCATGGATGACCTATTCTATTGGACTTTCATTATCTTACTTGGACTTTCATCACCCTACTTGGACTTTCATCATTCTGCTTGGACTTTCGTCATTCCGAGGATATGAGCTTTGCTTGGTTTGTGTTTTGCCTGTTTGAGCCAACTTTCCATTCGGTAATGGTTTTCTAACTGGGCTGCAATTTCTACTTTTCTACGGCCTTCCCGTCTTTTCTGAAGTTGTAAACACTTACTGGGTTCATGTAGGGTACTGAACTGAAACTTGGCTCAAGCATTCGTTGCTAATTCTGTGATCTTTCAGATGAGTCAATATCGTTATCCACCTAGATATGTTGATCTGGTTACTGTGCTATGGTGAAATTCTGATAAAGTTTCCTAAGAGATTGAAATTTTGCTGCCTTAACCCTTTGCAGCTTTAAAAGTTAACTAAGAGATCATTGATCTGATTAGGTTTATTTACATTCCTTTGTTATGTAGTTAACTTGACTCCGTCAGGGGGGTGGGCGATGTTGGTGACTCGAAGGGTTAATCTTATCTATAGTTCTGCCATCTGGCCTCAGTCAATCTAGTTAGTGCTGCCACCTGAGTTTTTCTTTTGTTACTACAGTCATGTGCTTACATACTTCAGTTGCATTCCGGGTGGCTACCTGTTCAGACGTATTCTGTTTGCTCTTACAAAATCCCAATTTTCCCTCCTTTCTAAACCGTAAATTACAACCAGACTTTTTCCGACATGTCTTAGTCTACTATGGAGAGAGTCTAACTGTCAATGTTGAAGGTTGAACAGGTAATTTTTCATGCCCTTTGAGTTGCCAGCATGGTCCACTCGAGTCAGGCCGCTTAGCTAATGGCCGAACTTAGGCCTACTATGTTGTTTCAGCGCTACTTTGTCTATGCGCTTCATGCGTCACGCCCGTTGGGCGTCCTGTAAAGTCAATTCAATACAGAATTTAAGCGGCTATTCGCTTTGCTTGTTTTTTCTGATGTGCTGTCACGCACAATGCCAATATAAATGTATAGCGCCACCTTTGGGTCCTTCTTAAGTCAATACTGCACTAATTGTGACACTTAAGAACTACTGATTCTTGATCAGTGATGACCAGAGTACAATTTACAAAGGTTTCATAGATGTACTCAAAATGTGCGTTAAACGTCACAGCAAAAACGCCACCTTTAGGTCGTCTTAAACGAGTTTTTCACAAATTGTGACACTGATTCTTGATCAGTGATGTCCAAAGTACAATTTACCAAGGTTTCATAGATGTACTCAAAATGTGCGTTAAACGTCACAGCAAAAGTGCCACCTTTAGGTCGTTCTTAAATGAGTTTGTCACAAATTGTGACACTTAAGAACTACTGATTCTTGATCAGTGATGTCCAAAGTACAATTTACAAAGGTTTCATAGATGTACTCAAAATGTGCGTTAAACGTCACAGTAAAAGTGCCACCTTTAGGTCGTTCTTAAATGAGTTTTGCACCAAAGTCGTCACTTAAGGCCCGTTTACACTATCATACATTTGTTCAAAACATCATCATACATTTGTATGATGATGTATGATGATGTTCAAGCTTGTTGTGGATTTCCGTCTACACAATGCAGCTAAAATTTTGAACAATGCTTGATGATGTTCAAGTTTGTCGGGAAAACGGTCTGGATCATCATACATTTGTCCATGAACATCATTATACAAATGTATGATGATGTTTTGAACAAATGTATGATAGTCTAAACGGGCCTTTAAAGCTGACGTGAATGAACAAAAACTGGAGATTCCAGCTTTGAAAAAGACCACCACAACATGGTGGTGGTCAAGAGAAATACAAACGACCATAAGGCACTTTCAAAGCACCTCCAGAACCTGATAGACTACCAGCATATTTGGTGGCGCCACTGTATTCTCCATGAGTCTGTCAATGGAGTAACATCGAAAGATGGCGTCCCAATGACGTCAGCAGGTCGAAGGCGTTATGTTCTTTCGGAACCAGAGAGGAAAGTTGATCACTATTCTATAGTGTTCACTTCTTGTTGACATTTATGGTGTTATCCAAGCACCAGTTGAAAACATTTATGCATTCAAAAACAATACAACACTCATTTGACGTACATCAACGTCAACAGATATCATTACATATACGTTGAGGACAATTCTTACTTTATTTCTTTGGCCATAATTACCGTAATCAATTAAATATTCTTTCTAGAAATACACACACATCGCGCAAGTCATGTATGTGTTACTGCTCAGACCAAATACATTGCATTTCTGTGAAAATATATTCAAATAACGAAACTATTGCAAAAGAAATCAAATAAGATTTATATGCAACATGTTTGCAATGATACCAAATGGAGTTTCTGAAACTCAGACGAGTGGTGTATTATTTGTTGATGCCGAAGTTTTTGCCATTGTACCATATATTTCAACTGGGCGCAACCACTAAAGAACCCTGACCAACCACATACTCAGGTTCCTACGGATCGTACTAAGTCTATCAGGCTATGTCACTTGGACACTATCTCTTGATGTGTCTCGATTGAAAGCCTGAGATTGAATACAGTGGCGCCACCAAATAGGCCAGTAGTCTATCATGTTCTGGAGAGACTTTGAAGGGCGTTCGCACTTCTGTAGACCACCATACTGCGGTGCTGTGGTTTTTGTTCATTCACGTCAGCTTTAAGAACTGATGATTGTCGATCAGTGATGTGTAAGGAATATTCCTACCAAGTTTTGTTGATGTACTCAAAATGTGCTTTAAATGACAAAGCAGCGCCACCTTTAAGTCGTTCTTAAGTGGACTTTGCACCAGATGCTGCACTTAAGAATGCCACATCTGTAATCAGAGGGTAAATCTGAAACATTTGGCACGAAAATGGTTGATGTACTCCAAAATGTGATTTAAACTGATTTTGGGGGGTAATTCTAGGAGTGCCCCCTACCAAACGCACCAAATTGATAACTTAAGAATTGCCATTTGGGTGTCTGCAATGAACACTTAATGCATCCCAGCACTCAAACATTTTGTACTCAAGATGTGCATTAAACTTTTGTTAGCTCCAGCACTAATAATCCGCTGGGGTCATTATTTGAAGTTCCGGAGAGCATCGTAATTAGTAATCGTAATTAGTAAACTTATGCGACAACAGAAGAAAAGGTGGCGATGCGCGGAATGATCTCTGTTTGATCAGTAGACTGGTTCACGTGCTGTCAAAGCTTAGGACAGGTAGCGCCAGGCCATTCGGCCTCTGATTGGTCGAAGGTGATTTCCGCTTTGGAAAAGTCGTGGCGTCATGGCCGTCAGTCAGTGACAGTCTCGTCCGTGGATTTCGGCTGTATGCTGCAGTTTAACACACATCCAGCCCAGATCATTGCATATAAGCCTAACTTTGAAATAAACCTAGTAATAGATAGAGGGTTGTCCCCTGAACACTTTGGTGGGGGATAACCTTTTACAGCAGAGAGTTCTTCTTTTTTCACTTTTGCCCCCCAGCTACTAGGCCTAACTCCAGAAAAGAAGGCTTAAGGTAAGCTGTATTTACACGAGCCGATTTTGTCGTATGATTCTGTCAGCCAGCAGAGATGTACGACAAAAATGTGCCGTGTGTACTAGACTTCCGAGACAATTTTGTTATCGGTGCGACATCGCGTGCAGAAGTCGGGTGATTCTATTTTCACCCGACATCGGCTGCTTCTCCCTCCATTGTCTACCTAATGAACACGAGGTCCTAAGGGACGCATGAATAAATCCGAGGAATAAAACATCCCGTGTAGACAGATTAGCCGATCCTGACAAATCGGTACGACAAATTTGATACGACTCAGTCGTACGACAAAATCGGCTCATGTAAATACAGCTTTACTCATGTACATACAGCTTTTACCAACAACAGTCAACGTGATCTGCCAGGTTTGTATGCCCGACCTGATTTTCAAGTGTCCCAGATCTAGACACATAGCCTAATACTGTACATGACCCAGGTGTTAGGCTTGCACAGATCTTGTTCCAGCCAGCCAACTCATTAGTCATTAACCATTTGGGTCTACATGTAACAAACTTGATTCCATCTTTCTTGGTGGGGACAATCAAATTTGCTGTAAAGCAAATTTCTAAATTCTAGTTAACTTACTGATCCTGCTGTCTATTGAACCTCGTCCATTAACTCTCCATTTTTGCTTCATTTTTAAATACTACTACATTTTTCTGCACTGGACAACTAATTATTTTGCTATCAGTGGACTCTCTCTTGTATCCCAATTTCCAAGGGCGGTCTTCAAATTAACTGGTAAGTCAATTTCTAGTTCTACTTGTAGTTAGCTTCGCTGGGCTTGCCAGCGAAGCTTGTTGAATGGTACGAGTTGTGGTAGCAGACGACGCATCGATCGAACGCAACTGCGGCCTCAAACCTCGGCTGAAAAATGCCTACTAGCACTGATTGTCTTTATTTGATAGTAAAAGTAACATTTTTGACCGAAAACCGCTGAAAAAATGGTCATGGCTGTCGTTAAATAGCAAAATGAACGTAGTTGGATCATCATTTTCGTTACTTCCGGTAAGAAGGACTGTAAGATTTGCTAATTTGCATAAGATTCTCGACATGGACATTTTACTCCTTTTTCTGCCTATTGATTCAAACTTGCCCATGCTGAACATGTTTTCTCCGGGTGATACAGGCTCTACCGGTATTTGTTTCTGTATCCCTCTAGGCAGCATTGTGGAACTACTTTTTCTTTAGCTTGAGGTAAGCAATTTATAAGATGCACCATTGTAACTGGAGGTATAGTCTCGCGCAGCGTTTTGTTCCGCAGTACTGCTACACAACTAATCGGATCCCCGGACTCGAAAGAGTGGCTCTGTGACCGAGACTAGAGGTGAGTATTGTTTTAATTTCTTGATATTTGGCCTATGTCCAAACTTTATGTTATCGCAGAATGACTGCTGTAATAATGTGTAGGCCTAAATCATCCATAATCTGAACATGTCGTCGAATGCAGTCATGATCGTTTTCTCCAACAAATACTGTAAGTCTCAGACCCTGAAAAACAGGTTTAGACTTTTAACGCTATGGTAAGTGTCGGATCTTTGAATTTGGCCGTATTCCCCATTTGAAGCTAACAATTCCAAGAAAAATACAGTAGCTACATGTAATTTCGCCGAACACCGTCTCTCCCTCTGACTATCGTTTTTTCATTGAGACTGAAGAGGGCGCAGTGTTTCTATTTTTAGCCACTCTTCAGCCACTCCTCGACTGGTCTGGTTGCTGGCGATGGGACCCGACGTCGAGGATAAATTTCAAATTTCAAATTCTGTTTATTTAATCAAGAACCCACTTGGGGCATAGTGTGGAAATTACAATGGCTGGTATTCATAAAAGTTAGCAAATGCTAATACTTAAAGGTGCTCTAGTTCGAATTATTGTAAACACGGTTTGTTTGTTTACTTGGTTGATTATAATAGTTATATTCCTGTGGACAGGTGGCAGCACCTTGTATACCAAAAATTAATATTGTCTATTTTTTATATCTATCTTGATAAATATTCTTGTAACAGAAATATATTTAAGATTTTACGGTCAAAAACAAACAAAAAGTTGTGAACGGTGAGATTTAAATCAATTTTTATCCAATTTGTTAGTACTAGAAGTTGACAATAGGTGGCAGTCCGTATGTTTACAAATTCGAACTAGAAGGCCTTTAAGGTTTGCACAACGAAATGTAAATGTAGTGCAAAACACGAAGTAAAAGCATTTGCTAGCTTTTATGAATACCAGCCATTATATCGACGGTGTTCTGGCAAAACCTCGTATGTGTGACTGGTTTTTGCGAATTTGAGGTTTTGCATCTACGTGGACCACATGCCAATTATGCAGATGATGATAATACATGTATTTACATCTGCCTCAGACAATCAGAAAGTAAATCATCATTTTAACTGTGTGACAAAACCTCGTATGTGCAGGTATTTAAGTGTCAATCCACGAGTGGACCAGGCAAAATCTGCAAAAAGTGATAAAGTGGGGGGTCGGCAGATCTGGCTCAAATTCCTACCAGAAGATGGTCTTGGGGCATAATGAGGACAGGCCAAATATTTCGGAGCTCGGTCACACTGTTAGGAAGTAAGGGGCAAAAATACTGCCAAAAACTGATTTTTTAACGACAACAGCGATTTTTCATCAAAATACTGTCCGTTTGAGTGAATTTTCATGCTTTGGCAGGCAAGAACATGAGATATTCCTTATATGTGAATGAAAATACATGTCCCTTGGATTTTTTTTCCATTTTTGTTTAGTTCCAAATCACTCCTGATTTAAAGGTACAGTGCTGTATTGCCTTCGTGTCAAAAAAGGTACTGTTTGGTCTGTAACGAATTACGGACCCTCTGCAGGGGTGAGAAAGGTGAGCACATCAGAGAAAGGAGTCAAGGGATGCTTCTCTTGATCAAAAGAATAAAATCTTTGATTACTCTTTCCATTGCGGAGATATGCAGGTGCAAAATCATGCATAAATGCACTACTGATGTACTACGGATGTATTACGGCTGTGTCGTTCTGTTGTAGTACATTACATGTCTTAACATACACAGGCATATCTCTGCAACGGTAAGAAAAACCAAATTTTTTCTTCTTGATTTTTAAAGATGAGGTCTCATCCTACAACTTCAGGTTAGTTTTGTCATCCAGGACCCTGCAGAGGCTTCACTATGAATGCCTAGTTTGACCCCTGTAAAAGCACATTTTTGCCATATACGCCCCAACCAGCCAAAGGATTGAGCCAATATTTTGCGTGCTTTCATCCCTCACCAGGGCCCATCTACACACCAAGTTTCAT
The DNA here is from genome assembly GCA_002633025.1 of Notospermus geniculatus. Lineage (NCBI taxonomy): Eukaryota > Metazoa > Nemertea > Pilidiophora > Heteronemertea > Lineidae > Notospermus > Notospermus geniculatus. The sequence goes on from NMRB01000038.1 coordinate 175,235, forward strand.
TGCAATCCGCCGACCCCCGCTTTATCACTTTCTGCCTGGTCTTTTCGTGGACCTACACTTAACATACGAGGTTTTGATTGCAGAATTAATGAATCAAAACCACGTATGTCGATGTGTGTCATTTTTTTATACAGATTTTGATTGGAACTGCGTGAAATAATACAGATGATGAAATGATATAAATTGGCTAATAACAAAATAGATGATATCGCTGATGTCATAAAAAGTAACTAATAATCAATGTGTCGAATGTTGCATGTTTAATACAAGCAGGTTCTACCGTGGGTCTAGGCTGGTGTAGATAAGCAGGGAATAAATAAATTATGTAAGATCGGTGGGACATATGTTACATATTTGGACATATTGACGCAGGTGTAACTTTCAAATCGATAGGCTATAACAACATAAGTGACGAGTGATCGACCATGATCTAATCGTCCCTTTCGATTGTTGGCTGCCCTGCTGGTCGGACGTGTTTCTTGTTCGCTCCGTGGTTTTGTAAGTACATTTATAGGCAATGTAGGAATGGCAGGTATAGTGTTTCGTGGAAATGTTGGGTGGAATATTTCGGAGTTTAAAGGGACTAGAAAAATTGTTTCTAACTTCGATTATTACAAAATGCTAGTTCATTCGTGATAAATTGCAATTGGCAATTGTCAAAACTAAATCATGACTATGGGCAGAGAGGGTACCTTGGACACCCTAATTGGGTTGGTGTAACCAAGAAATTTTAGGTGTTATTGATTGATCTCGACAACCTTTATCAACTACCCAAGAGCTTGAAACAATTTTCCTAGTCCCTTTTAATGTGGCTAGCTGTGGGCTAGATAAATTGTGGAGTCCTCAACGAGCAAGGTTGTTGGACTGTTGTTATTTTAGCGGCGTGGTGGGACCGCTAGATTATGGAGTCCTCAACGAGCAAGGTTGTTGGTCTGTTGTTATTTTAGCGGCGCGGTGGGACCGCTAGATTAGCGGCGTGGTGGGACCGCTAGATTATGGAGTCCTCAACGAGCAAGGCTATAGTGTTGGACTGTTGTTATATTAGCGGCGTGGTGGGACCGCTACATTATGGAATCCTCAACGAGCAAGGCTGTTGGACTGTTCTTATTTTAGCGGGGTGGTGGGACCGCTAGATTAGCGGCGTGGTGGGACCGCTAGATTATGGAGTCCTCAACGAGCAAGGTTGTTGGACTGTTGTTATTTTAGCGGCGTGGTGGGACCGCTAGATTAGCGGCGTGGTGGGACCTCTAGATTATGGAGTCCTCAACGAAAAAGGCTATAGTGTTGGACTGTTGTTATTTTAGCGGCGTGATGGGACCGCTACATTAGCGGCGTGGTGGGACCGCTAGATTATGAGTCCTCAACGAGCAAGGTTATTGGACTGTGGTTATTTTACCGGCGTGGTGGGACCGCTAGATTATTGAAGTGAATGGCAGGCGTAAGCAGCGAATGCATAACCTAGGTTTAATGCTCTATCTGTGGCCTGGTACGCTGTCAAGGTTAGGTGTATATGGCGTGTGTGTAGCTTGTGACGATATGCTGATAGGCTACAGGCTTCGTGTGCCCTTGGGATACGCATGAGGCTGCTGTTCCATAGAAGTTCATGTTTCACTTTTCACGCGTGACGCGTCACGTTTTCCTTTCGTTCCTCGATTCAGTACACAACGAGACACACATTACCTGTCCTGTGGCACGCTTTCTCTGAGGAACGAAAGGAAAACGTGAAATGCGAGACGTGAAAAGTGAAATGTGAACTTCTATGGAACAGGAGCCTGAGGCTGAGTTTACATCGGATGACACGCGACACGAACACGCAGGCGAACAAAGGTTTCATGGGCATGAATCCTTTGTGAAGCCATTGTTCGCCTTCGTGATCGTGTGGCGTGTCAACCGATGTAAACCCAGCCTGATGGGACGGATATTATTAGCTGCGGTTACACCTGTCTGAAAAACCCCGGAGATTTCGAACCCCGGGTCTAAAATAAGCTAGGGTTACACTACATAAATCCCCGGAGAATCTCCGGAGTTTCTCCGGGGTTTTTGCGTTTACACCTATATGAATCGCCGGGTCTAAATAAAGAACCCATACATCCCACATGCATTCTCAAAATCTCCGGGCTTATTTTAGACCCGGGGTTCAAAATCTCCGGGGTTTTTCAGACAGGTGTAACCAAGGCTATAAGCCCGGAGATTTTGAGAATGCATGTGGGATGTATGGGTTCTAAAAGCCAGGGCTTTATTCAGACCCGGCGATTCATAGGTGTAAACACAAAAACCCCGGAGAAACTCCGGAGATTCTCCGGGGATTTATGTAGTGTAACCGCAGCTATTATGTGAAGGGTGAATAAGGGCCAAATTCACAAAGGGTGTTTAAGACTTAAGCGGACACCTAAGCAATTTTTCCAGGCCCGGGTTCGAATTTAACCCGGATCCACTGAACTTTCTGTCCACACCTCTTATTCGTCTTTCGATTATTGAACACTGGTCATGCTATTTACGGATACATCACCCATTCAATTTTAGCAGACCGCCTCCTGTCGGTGGGCTCAGTAAACGTTTTAACCCGGCATTTTTCTGTCCACACCTATGAAATTGCCGGGCTAAAGTATAACCCGGATCCATAGTGGCGTTTACACCTATTGAAATTGCCGGGCCTGACCCGGGTCTGACCCTCCATTTTTGCGTTTACACCTATGAAAATCGGATCCGGATTAAAAATTGCCGGGCTATTTTAGCCCGCTTTCGACTGGCGGGTCAGACCCGCGCGGGTCAGACCCGCATTGAGAGATATTTTTAAAAAGTTGGATACGGAACGGGGCTGTGGGAAGATATTCAGGAGATTTAAAGGCGAAGTCAAGGATCGAGGCCATTTCTAAAATGCGGATTCGCCGGATTCTGCGGATTAAGGTTAAATCAGCGGATTCAGTCCGTCTACACATGCTAATTGAATGTGTAAAGGTCTATTTTTTGCCGTTTATACTACATGAACACCGATTTTAGGCAATCCCTTGATTAAAGCTGAACTTAATAGATATAAACCCCAAGCGGCAGAGGTAGAAATTACGAAAGCCACAAGGCACTTCCAAACTACCTCTGAGAACGATACACCCTCTCGGACGGTCACAGAGTTGGTTTCACTTGCCACCACGTTCCAGATGAGGAAAGATCTCAGCAGAGCTGCCAAGTGAGGAAAAATGAAAAATAATTTGTTATGGTACCGAGATTCGAACCCACAACCCTATGGTTGATTCGCCAACCTCTTTCTATTTGCGCCAATGTGACTACTTGCATACAACGACGCTGATCTACAATAAAGGCGCTGTGGTTTTTAAGATCTCCATGAGGAAATAAAGTGATCAGAATGGGGCTATCCAGGGAAAACTAAACCTCCAGGTGGCTCTTCTGCACTATAAGTCCTGGTGTCACTGTTTGCAACATGGCAGAGTATGGAAAGTGGACTGTTCAGAAACTTAAAAAGAGAGTTATCAAACAGATGAGCGTCACTTATCGGCAGAAAAAGTGATTTAATCATTTTCAACCTCAGATGCCTCCATCATTGACATAATCATCATATCAGACTTGATATTTTGTCCACCACCTGTTATCTGATGGCTCAAATCGGCTTCTATAACCAGTTAACACCTGGAGCAAAAGAAACAAGTTTTACTCTTAGGTTTTTATACCCTAGAAATCAAATGAGCTGATTATTTTTGGTCTGAGATGTTTGGATCATGGTGATATCGACATTTGATATCACGAAATTTGATATTTTGAGATAACTTGCCACATTGTCAACTGATCAACATGAAACAAGTCTCAATTCATGCCTGCTTATCCAAGGACATGAACTGTGGTAAAATTCTCAGCCTCATGTGTCCGGGTGATTGAGATATCATGAGATTCTGATATTTTCAAATTTGATAATTTGCAATATCTCTGCCCGTGGTTGAGGTATAGACATGATATCACCCACACTTAGGTTATTGAGCATGCCCATTTCGATTATGTAATGACCTTGATGATCAGGTCAAGGTCAGACTTGATAATTCGGAATGTCTCTGTCTGAGGTAGCAGTAGAGGTTTGATAACACCCATATTTAGGTTATTTAGGATGCCAATTTCGATTATGTAATAACCCCGATTATCATAGGTCAATACCAATGTCAGATGTCAAGGTCAAACTTCCCAAAGAACTGATAAACAATGAAATTCACCGAAGAGGAAGTGGAGAGTATAACTTATAGTACAGCAGAGACCCCTATTATCGAGAGGTTGAACTATATTCTGGATAACCCCATTGCCGTCATGCAAGCAGGCAGAATTTGTGGCGCGTACAGAAAGAGGTTGGCGTATCGATCAGAGGGTTATGGGTTCGAATCGGGGTACCGTCACAGATTATTTTTCGTTTTTAGCTCACCTGTGGTGAGCTTATACAATGGTTGTGCGTCCGTCGTCCGTCGTCGTCGTCGTCCGTTAGCAGGACACGTTTCGTAACCGCTGGGTCTATTGATCTGAAACTGGGTACATATATACCCCTAGGTCAGAGGACCTACCACACCCAGTTTCGGTCCGATTCGATTCTTCGCTTGGCCACCAGGTGGCGAAAACCGGAAACACAAAAAGTGCAATAACTCCTGAACTAATGGCCGGATCTTCTCCAAATTTTTATCATAGGTGCATCTAATGAGGTTTTTGATTTTACCTACTTTTCAAGGTCACAGAGGTCAAAGTTCAGAATTTCGCCTTTTGGTGGCACATTTCGTAACCGCTGGGGCTATTGACCTGAAACTTGGTACATATATACCTCTAGGTCATATGACCTATGACACCAAGTTTCGGTCCGATTCGATTAACACCAAAAGTGCAATAACTCCTGAAGTAATGACTGGATCGTTATATCTTATGACTTGGTGTGATCAGGTGTCTGGGTACTAGTACCCTCTGTTCCTGGAACTAATGCTTGCCCCAGAACATTGTGCTTTAACATTTGTCATTTGTTCTTCTGGTACAGTCACACAGGTGAGCACATGGTCCATGGACCATTTCATTTCGCATTTGACAGCTGTGCTGAGATCTTTACTGTTCAACGGGCGTGGTGGCAAGTGAAACCAACTATGACCGTCCGAGAGGGTGTATCGTCTTCAGAGGTAGTTTGGAAGTGCCTTGTGGCTGTTCGTAATTTCTACCTCTGCCGCTTGGGGTTTAAATCTATTAAGTTCAGCTTTAAGTTGATCGAATGGTTAGTAGGGCCTATAGTTAAAGCGTTGATACATGACATGCTTATCTACCGGTCTATTTACCAACCATTCGATCCAAAGGGATGAACCGAGAACAAGATGGCAGCCTCCATGGCTTCATTTTGACGGCCAGTATGGCGGCCGTGTGACGTCAGTGGGAAACCTCTATACATTTTAGAAGTATAGTCCAATGGGCTGGATTTCGAAGGGGATGTGGGCATAATAGCCATCAGTTCATTTGGAAGGGGGTGGGGGTGGAAGGATTTGAAATCAAAATTAATGTTGTGATACGCTGTGGCATCTAAGGGACGAGAATATACTTGAAGCAGTCATAGTTTTTAAATTCCAAATCTGGGACTGGGTGCAGTTTGGGAGTCGCAATTTGCTTAAAGGTTTGGGAAAAACAGCAATCAAAAGTATCTTTTCCAACACGCAGTCAACGCGGCCGACAAAAGCGAAGTCCAAATGCACCAGTCGCCAATAGTAAATTATTCCACAAGGTAGCATTGTAAACATATGTGGACACATCCCGTTGCCATTATGACAGCATTAAATAAACACACCTGGGGAGTGGAAACAAAAGGACCAAATTTCAAATTTTGTTTATTTAATTAAAAACCCACATGGGGGCATAGGGAGGGAATTACAATATGAATAGATTTTGATTGGACTTGTATGAAATAATAGAAATGATGACATGGTATAAGTATACAGAATATATGACATCGCTGATAGCATGGAGGTATAAAATAAGATTTTATCTTATAAAATAAGATCTTATTATATACCTCCATGCTGATAGCAAACAATAAAACAGATAAGGACCTGTTGTGCTACAAACATGCACGGTATACTCTAGTACATATTATATACAAACTTGGGCTATTAATTGCATGACTGAATCCGCCGATTTAACCTTAATCTGCAGAATCCGGAGAATCCGCATTTTAGAATGGCCAGGATGGATACAGATACGTTTGGGTCCTGTTATATATTCTTGGTTCCGATTTGTTTTGAACCAGATAGATCCTCTACATTTCAGGGGATTGCTTTGGTTCAGAAAGAGGCGAAGTTTGGTAATAAAATGGCATGATGTTACACTAGGGCCGTTTAGACGACAGGCAAAAATCCACATGCGATCCGATCGAATCGGATTGTGGGTTCAAAACTTTTACGTGTAAACGTTACCCAATGCGGTCCAATGTGGATTTTTGACCACATTGGACCACATTCAAATCTCGTCTAAACGCAAATGAGACCCGATGAGGTCGATCGGATCCAATCGGATCGAATCCGAATGTGTTTTTTTGGCTTGTCGTCTAAACGGCCCTTATGTCGCTGGTTCTCATTAGCCACTTTTACACTACGTGTTTTCAACCGTGCTCGACCCGGGTCGAGCACGGCGCGGCAAAAAAGGTGATAGTGTAAATGGGTTGGCACGGCACAACTGGGCTCGGCACGGTGCTACTTTTATCCGGGCCGAACCCCCCAACAGGAGGTGGGTTCGACCCGGGTCGAGCACGGATCTGCTGAAAAACTGCACAGTGTAAACACACCACTGGGCTCGGCCCACTTGAATGACTCAACTATAGTGAGTACGCATGCTCATTTATCGACCTTGAACTCAATACGTCATTTCCGCGAATGTTCATGGGCGCAGCCATATTGAAACTGACGGAGATTTCCTACCTCTACAGATAGGAGAGCCGGCGATTCATATATTGGCGCGGTTTTCATGGTGCAGTGTAAATTGGATAAAATGGTCATTCTGAGGCGGGCCTGGCCCGGGTCGAGCACGGCACGGTTCGTCCAGGCCAAAATTCTGCGCAGTGTAAAAGTGGCTATTGTTTTCAAGTGTTGGGAGTATTGGTGGTATGAAGTGGGCAGTTGGTGCATTGGCATTGTTGGTTGGTGTGTTGGCATTGTTGATAAGGGAACAGGCACAATGCATGATTCTCCCCAATAAAGTGTTTTTCACATTGAACTGGCGAAAGGTGCTTGGCTGACCTCTTGTCATTAAACTGTTACGGCATGATCACAAATAATAATGATACACAACCCTCGACAGCCGGTGTCAAGGCTGAACAGCTTTCGCTGACACCATAAAAGAGCTGTCAACATAAGTGACGCGTGATCGACCATGATGTAATGGTCCCTTTCGATTGTTGCTGCCCAACGTGGTGGCGTGGGTGTGGTAACATCAGGGCCGTTTAGACGACAAGCCAAAAAACCACATTCGGATTCGATCCGATTGGATCCGATCGACCTCATCCAGTCTCATTTGCGTTTAGACGAGATTTGAATGTGGTCCAATGTGGTCAAAATCCACATTGGACCGCATTGGGTAACGTTTACACGTAAAAGTTTTGAACCCACAATCTGATTCGAACCGATTCAATCGGATCGCATGTGGATTTTTGCCTGTCGTCTAAACGGCCCTATAATCAAGTCGAGGGTAAGAAGTCCTATCTTATTTTAAAACATTCAAAGATAAATTTTGCCGGTGTATAGACCGTTCTCAAATTGACGTAAACGACAAAGATCTGCGCACTTCCGCCGAAATCTCAACCATAACCTCGATCTGAAGCTGAATGACGTGACGCAGACAATCCTACGACAGTGACGTCGAAGACGTTGCGTCAGACTCGACCATTGCTGAATCATGGATGGCGTCACGTCACCCGGTTTGAGATCGAGGCTGTGGTTGAGATTTCGGCGGAAGTGCGCAGATCTGCGAATTTGAGAATGGCCTATTGCAGATGTGTTCACCTTCATTTGACATAAATTTATCATTATTTCAGAGAGGTTTTTAACTCTTTGACCCCCAAGGCCGAGATAACTCGGTTTCAGTTAGGTGCCCGACACTACCACATTCTTTTGTCATAATTCCGTTATTATTAGTCCGATTGAGCTGAAATTTCTTGCAAATAAAAGAGAATTAAATTTTCTACAAGTTGAGCGCCTTTTCGCGCGCGTTTGCTGTAAATATGTAAGAATAGAAGCTCCCTCTCTTAACCGCGACTTTAGCGACATTTTTTTTAAAAAATGGAGCAAAAATACTTTCGAATTTGGCTGTGTGACCGGGTCACACAGCCAAATTCGAAAGTATTTTTGCTCCATTTTTTATTGTCATTGTTGGAAAGGGGTTTGCCATACTATAGGCCTACATGACCAGTTGGCACGCCACATCACCGAGAAACATCTGAGGAAATTATTTTTGCGTCAGTGTGCTTAAAACTGGCCCTCTCGAATGGCAGTGCTCGCCTGTTCAGACCGCAGCTGAGCGTGAACGTCTCGTCGCAAAGGCTACATTTGAGAGGTTGCGCAGCTTTCCGACTCCGACGTCAACTACGAGAATGAATTGCAGTCCGCTATGGACATCCTTGATAAAAACGATTTGATAGACGTTTTCGATTCGTCAAACACCATAAATTGAAGGCAGAAAAATCTTGCCTTATAAATCGGAAGTGCGGAGAAATAATGAATATTGAAGTCGTAATCCCAGTCGTTACGACTTGAATCACGACTATAATATTTGCGATTTACGTGCACTTCCGATTACGAGTCAGAATTATTCTGCCACAAAGTTATGGCATTTTACGATTTGAAAACATCTATCAAATCGATTTTATCAAGGATGTCTAAAGCGGACTGCAATTCATTCTGGTAGTTGAAGCCGGCCTAAATAACGTGCGCAGTCTTGTCTATGTACCGTTATTAAAGGCTGCTTCGAAACTCATGTACAGTTAACAGGTTAAGGAGAAACAGCAAATTTACTAGACCCATGTCGGACCCTCTGCAAAAAGACAGTTTTTTCCAAAAATGGACGTCAAAGGGTTAAGCTCGAGCGTAGGTTATTGTGTGTGTATCGCAGACAAAAGCCTGCACAATAAAATCACGGAATCAGCGTTGGAAGACCACAGACTTCAGGCTTAAGTTATAGCGCAGCTCATCTAAAGCTAAACTGTGGCTCAAATGTGTCGCGGATCAAGTTGGGATGAGTCGAATAGGAGCTTATGCGGATGTCAGGTCACACTGCGATTGCCTGCGCTACGACGGAACAGTCGGCATCAGTTGTCGCAATCACGGTCAGGTCACAAAAACGAAAAATGGGTACGATTGTCGTGGAACAGGCAGCATCTGCGCACAGGGAATCGTAACCGTGTTCAGGTCACCTGCGACTACATCATTGCAAAGGTCTGCCAGTCATGTGACTTGTGATCATGTGACATTTTCAAGATGGCAGCGCCCATGCAGGGTATGAAAATGCTGATCACTGATTGGTTAACTAAAATAGATCAACTTCTGGATAATCGCACGACGTCGTAACTCAAGTCAGGTCGACTGCGACTGGATTACGCCCATCGGTATCATGATTCGTCGCGGCGCAAAAGTTCAACATGTTGAACTCTTGCGATCTGTGATCTTTTTGGTCGGCGACTGTCTGATGCTGATCGTCGCAGGTGAGAAGCAACTGCAGTCATGTCACACCATATCGGCGACTGATTTGTTCCACGCTGTCGTGCCTCAGACGCAAAGTGATCCGGAAAAGTCAGCGTGTGCCTGTTCTGTGCCATCGCAAGGTCGACCTGACATCCGCATTAAGTTACATGTATGGATCAGCTGAGCTGTTTTTAAACCCAAATCCGGATCAGTTGGTGCATACGGGCCTAACGTCTCAAAGCATACTTCATTTTACAGACCCTTGAGGAGACACCAAAACAGATATGGACGACAGTTTTCGGGAAGCATTTTTAGTGGATGGAGAATTGTCCAATCAGAGGGAAGGACAACAGAAGGAAGGAGATGAAAACCACGTGACCGACAAAGGACATGACGGAATGAGAGAAGAACTTAAGCCTACGGAGGAGGACGAGCCGACATTTGAAACTTTGTTGGACACCTTGGGTCACTTTGGACGATTTCAGGTCCTTATCTTCTCCCTTTTGGCTTCATCAGATCTCATGAACGCCATGGTTATGATGTATTTGGTATTCGCACCAGCGACGCCAAGATGGCGCTGCGCCGAATTTGAAGGCCTCAACGTCACTAACGTCATGAACACGACGCATCAGGAGTCATTTGTGAAGACTTGCGAGTATAACGGATCGAGATGTATACGGTTCGATTTCGATAAGGACTACACAAGTATTGTTACTGAGGTATGTGCTTTCGCGGCGGTTACACACCCAAGCAGATAGCAGGAAGAACTGTCGGCTGCTGTATTCCAATCTCGTACCCAGAGATTCGTTACGCTCGTGCCGAGGTTGTAGTCTTGGGTGACGGCTGGCTATTTCGCACCTTATGCCCCGCTTTCACTGACGCTATGAATGTCCCGAATTGCCCCGAATCTGAAATTGTCGAAATTCGTGGCCAGTCGGGTTGAAAAGTGTGCCGAATGTCACGAATAGTTTGAGAAAAAATTACGAATTCAAAGAATCATGTACGAATTGCACGAATAAGGTACGACTCGCTCACGAATGCTCGTGCCCGATTCGTACTTGATTCGTGAATACATTCTGGACATTCGTGCATGTTTTCGGGGTGGGTCCATGATGCCGCGCTTTCATTGACGCTACGAATGTCCCGAATCAGAAATTTGTCCGGTTCGTAGATAAATTATGGTTCCCGATCAGTCAGATCGGGAACCATATTGTTTTTGGTCATGGTGTCTGTGTGTGCGTGTGTGTGTGTCATTCTGTGTGTCCGGTCTGTCACACCTTCATATCTCATCTCCTTGAACAGCTACAGCCTTGGAAACAAGTCCTACCCCTAGGTTTGTCAACCTGGGCAATCCAATGAGCCAATAATTTTCAATCTCAGATGCCTCCATCATGATGTAATCAACATATCGGACTTGATATTTTGTCCATCACGCTTTTATCTGATGGCATAACTCGGCTCCTACAACACCTAGAGCAATGGAAATAAGTTGTACCCTTAGGTTTTCATACCCTAGGAATCGAATGGACTGATTACTTTTGATGTGAGATGTTGGGATCATGCTGGTATCGATATCACGAAATTGATATTTTCACGTAACTTGCCATATTGTCAACTGAGCAACATGAAACAAGTCTTACTTCATGCCTACTTATCCAAAGACTGGACTATGTTAACCCTTTCACGCCCGGACCAAGTTGAAAAGTGTACATTTCGTAAGATGAATCTCTGATGTCTCTACAAAAACGTGCCTAGCTCCCTAAAACTGCCACCAAACCTGGCCACAAGAGACTCATTCTGGAGGCAACTAAATGGACCACGACCTCATGCAGGTTTGCTTCTTCCAAAATGTCTGTGAGAGAAACAGGAGAGAGCCGTAGATGCAAGTTGTGACCAAATAGTCGCATTAGGCCTACGTTTTCGTCAGGTTGCCAATCTTTAAACGTCTATATCTCGATAACCGCTGCTCCTACGCGTCTGTCGCTAGGCCAAAATTCGGCTACTTTTTTCTCCTCTTTCTTTTGGCGCTAGTCGCGTCGTCGTATCTGCTTCCGTTCCTGAGATATGGCCATTTTGTCACAACATGTCAGATTTGCACTTTGGAGTCTGTCAGTCTAGACCTCGGGAGAAGCTTTAAAACGCAATTTTAGCCAGGTTTCTTCAGACAGAGCAAAATCGCGTATTGAGGGGGGGGGGGTAGTCTCGCATTAAAAAATATGCAAATAGAACATCAATCGGTCCACTGGTTACGATTCTAGGTCAGTTTGAACGTCCGAGGGTGTGTGGCACAGGCCATGCTCGCCAAACGGCGAGTTTGGGCGCGTAAGGGTTAAAATTCTCAGCCTCAAGTGTCCGGGTGTTCGATGAGCTTTTTGATATATCAAATTTGATAATTTGAAATATCTCTGCCCGTGGTCGAGGTAGAGACATGATATCACCCACACTTAACTTATTGATGATGCTCATTTCGATTATGCCACGACCTTGATGATCAGAGGTCAAGGTCAAGGTCAGAGGTCAACGCCAAACTTGACAATTTCAAATATATCTGCCTGTGGTAGCAATAGAGACATGATATGACCCATACTTTAGGTTATTGAGGACGCCCATTTCGATTATGCAATGACTTTGATTATCAGAGGTCAAGGTCAAGGTCAAACTTGATAATTTGTAATATTTCTGCTGTGGTAGGGGTAGAGGCATGATATCAACCGTACCTAGGGACCTAAGTTATTTAGAATGCCCATTTCGATTATGCAATGACCTTGATGATCAGATATCCAGGTCAATGTCAAGGTCAAGGTCAACCATGGGATGAGTTATTGGCATGAGGTCAAGTTCATGTCATATCATATCATGTCAATCATGTCATGTTACGTCATGTCATGTCATATATCATATCGCATGGTATCATGCCGCACCACATCACATCACATCAAGGTAGCCTTATCTCTGTCAATGTATCATGATCTCTATCAATGTATCTGATCTCTATCAATGTATCTTGATCTCTATACAGTGTACCATTCGTGTAGAAGTACCTGTACATCGGGAACCATACGACATTTACAATGTCATCTTGTTCTCAAACGTTTCGTGCAGTTCGTAAATGATTCGGTAGTTGATTCCTGTTGCATTCGTACAATTCGTGTGAGTTCGTCGAGCCGCAACGACAGTTTTTGTTCGTCAAAAACATTCGTGGGACGGTTCACTAATTTCTAATTCGTAGAGATCGTAAACACTTCGCAACTCTTTCTTCTCGTCCGTAACAGCGTCGTAGTCGATTCTTTTGCATTCGGGGCTATTCGTGTCTCCCTCAAATTCGTGGACCCACGCCGAAAACATCCCGAAACAGGCGCGAATGTCCCGAATGTACTTATGAATCAAGTACGAACCAGTCACGAATGGGCCAAGAATATTCGTAGGCGAATCGTAAGTGAGTCGTACCTTATTCGTACAATTCTTACAATTCTCACAATTCTTACTTACGATTCTTGGAATTCGTACTTTGCAGTTGAATTTGTCCGTGAAAATCGTGAGCGTTCCCACGAAAGTAACCCACAGGAACGAACCTTACAAATTTCAGATTCGGGGCGATTCGGGACAATCGTAGCGTCAGTGAAAGCGGGACATAAGTGTGATTTGTGGCATGGTGCGAAATTAGACCGCAGATGCATTTAAATAATTGCAGTGTAAAATATTACTCACAAAAATGTTATTAGAAAGCACTACTTGGAGCTCTACATAAACTTGAGGTGAAACGGTCAAAAATTAGTATACTCTAACCTCTTAGATGTAAAACCGGCTCATTAAAGCTGACAGGTCAGATATACTCTCCCACTTGTATGCAAAAATTTTTACGCTCAACTTCGGCAGACCACGAGGCTGCCGAAGTCGAGCGTTCGGTAATGTTCGTAATGTACACCCTTAATCATAAGTAAATGCACACCTAATAATCTTGAATATTTCCCAAAATCTTCATCGGATCAACCTTTGCTTTTTACGGCAATTATTTAGGACATCACGTCCGTCTATACGTTGCCTCGTGAAGGATACCTATTAGGTATCTTGCAGCTAACCGACCTAACGTACGAAAATTACTTATGCAGCGACTTAGAGTACGATATTCTCCAACGAAATGTCTCTATACTACAGCCTTACACTATGCATGGCCCTACCGCCAATTTACCCCACGCTTGGAGAATGATTTTCGTCACCACAGATGAAACAGTGACTTATAATAAATTACCCGCCCCTTTTCCACACGATTGTCTGTCCAAGCGATCGCTCCTGTAATGACGAATAAAGTGCGCGGAATTATTCGTTAGAGACCCCATTATTACATAGGGAAGGCAGATAGTATTGCCTATTCCCATTGACCGTCATGCTTCGCGCGCCCCCGTGTGACAAATTAAGAAATGATATTTGTTTTGGATCGGCATGCATGTAGCTTGGCAAAAATCGATACTCTTGCAACAAAAGTTGCATTATTAAGAATGTTTACTCAGTTAATTCCCTCCGCACAAAATCTCGTATTCTGCGACGAAGCGCTTCTTCAGTGCGGCCATCATAAATAGCTCGCAATTTGGGCAGGCAAGCTTCCTCGGACATGCGCAAGGACGCAATCTCCCTGGCACCCCTATCGAGCTGATTGAGTAGCGCCATGCATGAATTAGATATTGGCCAATAGACTAACAGATCTTATTACCATTATGCCGAAGGCGTGGTGACGAAAATCATTCTCCAAGCGTGGGGTAAATTGGCGGTAGGGCCATGCATAGTGTAAGACTGTTGTATGGAGACATTTCGTTGGAGAATATCGTACTATACGTCGCCGCATAAGTAATTTTCGTTGGTTAGGTCGGTTAGCTGCAAGATACCTATTAGGTATCTTTCACGGAACGCTACGTAAGCTAAGGTTATTACTTATACGGTGACGTATTCTCCAATAATAGAATCTTTGTAAATAGTGCCGTACAGTGCCCATGACATGTATGGATGTAACTGCTCCGTTGGAGAATGTTTTGCGTTAGTCTACGTTCTCAATGAACGTAGCCAGATGTGTAGCCTGATTGGCCACTGCCCATTGGAACTCCTCCTCCCAGCCAGGCGTCGCTGACCTCCATCTGGTATCAAATGTCCATATTTGGACATGAGCTGTCGCCTGGTTCCTCTGGCCACCGTTTAGATGGCGCTGCGTTGACGGTGCCCAGTCAACATGAGTCAGGTTGCCGTTTAGTTACCACCTTGCAGTTGACATTCGTTCCTCATTTAAGCGTGAGCATGAAGCCTGCTTCAGTGGGCTACCGTTTAGTCCGCAGACTACTATTATCAATAATTATTCATTTAGCCACCTTCCACGATCATGGAAGGAGCGATTGGCCAGCCAATCAGCTGCGCAGTTGGGTTACGTTAGGTAAGGTAGTCGTATAGGTAATTACGTACTATACGTAGCGTTCCGTGAAAGATACCTATTACACCCTGCGCATAGGAACAACGTCATCATTCACTCGCCTGGCAACCGGAAGTGAAGGATCGAGGGCTCTCTGAAAATCCAACACTCGAACCTTCAAAATGGAAGAGGTAATCACCGCCGTAGTAATAAGCACATCCTACCGAATCCAAACGCATTGAATAAACAAAGTATCCGATTACTTATCAATGACCGCGGATACTGCACCGAAATAAGTAGTCACCACAGAGATTGGTGTATCAAGAGAAAGCATTAGAGTCGCCTCGTCTACGCCGTCTGTAGGTCGCCATGACCGCGCATACGCAATGCCACGTACGCCTAGGCCTACCACTGAGTTACCTAACATGGGAAACGTAAGGCGTTCAGTTGCCCAAAAGTTTACAAAAGTTCAGGCCTATGGACGAGTCCATTGTCACTGAATGGCTTGGCAGTGTGGTTTACAGCCCTATCCTTTGAATGACATAACTCCTAATTCCCCTTTCGGTTCTCCCATGGAGCAATAACCTAGAATGGAGCAATAACCTAGAATAGTCTAGGTTATTCCTCCATGGTTCTCCATAGTGTCAGGTGATTACTAAATTGGGAGGGGCAACTCAGTGCATAGGCCTATACTGCTGTACATGCATGAATTCATGCATGGCGAAGGCCTCCTGTGAAGAGGCGTAGGAGCGGACGTGGTTGCACTCGCTATTATGCACGACCGGAGCTAATATTTATTTTGAGGACAAATCGTTGCATGTGTTGTCCAATTGCCATGTATGCGGAATTAGTTTTCGTTTGGACTTCTCCATTTTTGACGCATATTGCCTACGATTTCTTTGGATACGTACACTGTATATTTTGAGCCTAGCTCTGTCTATGCAGAGCCTCGATCCTTCACTTCCGGTTATCAGGCGAGTGAATGATGACGTAGTTCCTGTGCGCAGGGTGTAATGGGTGTTTCAAGGTAGGAAGCTTAGTGTACATTACGAACATTACCGAACGCTCGACTTCGGCAGCCTCGTGGTCTGCCGGAGTTGAGCGTAAAAATTTTTGCACACAAGTCGGAGAGTATATCTGACCTGTCAGCTTTAACTTGGTTCAAGACCGCCTGCAAGTATTATGCAGTGAAAAGGGAACATGCATTGCTCTCTGATTGGCAAGATATTCTGTTGGCCAAGTCATGAACTTCTGCTTGCTCATTCAAGACATATTGTTTGGGTTGATGTGGTTCTGTTACAGGAAAATGGGGTTCCTGATGCAAGCAATTTGAAGAACCTGACCACAGTTGTGACCTTGATGGCACATCTTACGTCACCAAGCTGTACAATTACCACTGACACACAATGGTGTGCAGGAGACGGTGGTACGCATTATATCAGTAGTCCTAAACCCACAGAATATTGCATGACGAGCTGAGGTTGTCACGACCTGGTGATCACTGCCCAAAACACAATACCCTCAAAAAGATTGCCGTAGGGAAATCTGTATCACCGGGCAATGGTTTCTACTACACCGGTTTTACATCTAAGAGGTTAGAGTAATTCATGCGCAGTGTGTTAGACACGTGTCTTGGAAACCCCGAAGTAGTCCGTAGCCGTCTCCAAAGATTAGTTGAGCGACCTACAACCTTGGCCCTAGCGTAACGAACCTCTGGGTTCGAGATTGGCTGTATTTGTGCATGTTATATGTGTCAGTCGCGAAGCTACAGGAGTGCCACAGGGTGGATTTTTTTTCCCGTAATTCTTCGTAGTATAGCCTGTCGTGTGTCTATCACAACAATGGAGCAGTTTTGTGTGCAGTGGACATGGGTAAAATAGGCCAAGGGAGTAAGAAATAAAAGTGGAACATAGGAAGTGGGAAATTTGGGACTTTTTTCGAACTTTTCAATTTCTCAAATTGCGACAGATTTTTTCCCATTTTGAGAAATGTTCTTAAAATGACATGACATTTTGTCTGATTTTTCGGGCAATATTTCTCAAAATGGGAAAAAGATTTACCCAAATTTGAGAAATTGATAAATTCGCTCAAAAGTGCAAAATTTCCCACTTCTTTTCCACTTCTATTTCTTACTCCCTTGGCCCTAATCGTGTGTTTTTAACCCCGTACCACCATAATACAAGTAGGCCTACCACACTGAGCGAACTGAACGTTTTTTTGGTACATTTCCAGTGGGATCTGGTCTGTGACAAGAAATACATACCGAAACTGACTTCCTCTATTCTGATGTTCGGCAACCTCATCGGTTCAATAATGGCGTCACAACTGGCAGACCTGTACGGCCGCCAGACAGTCCTACGGATTTCCTTTTCCCTCCAACTTCTTCTACAGATCGCGGTTGGTTTCAGCATCAACTGGCAGATGTATGCCGCGTTGCGATTTATAACTGGAATATTCTTAGGTAAGCGAGGGAAGAGAGCGGTGTTCCAAGGAAGATTTGAACGCAGAAAATCAGCATTGTATAAGCTAGGAATCCACTGCTGATTTTCTGCTTTAGTGCGACTTGCTTTGCAACCGGCTACCTGCGATTGATACGATCGCAAGGAACTGATAACGATCGCGACCGATTGCCGACTGACCACATCTTTGCTCATTGGTCCTAGCTTTAAAGCTGACCTATCCGCACAAAAAGCCCCCATGCGACGAGCAAGAGAATTGCAAACGCCTTGCAAGCACGTCAAATCGAAGGCTTAGAACATGATATACCCCACGACGCCAGGAGGGCGCCACCTTATTTGTCTTCGAGCTGTCGAGGTGTCAACATCCTCTGGTGAACCACTGCTGAAGACTTTTTTGAAAGAAAAAAATTTGACCTCGCTGGGAATCGAACCTGCGCTCAACCTCCTGCTATCTTCGTTCCACCGTCTTCCCTATTCGGCCACCGGTCTTGTTGGAAGACTACTCATGTTTTCTCTTATTCGTACTATAATTATTACGTAAGTCGAAGTCCTACGTCTATGACAAACACAAACCATGTCCCAGTCAACTGGCTCGTTGGCCTAGTGGATAGAGTGGTGGATTACATATCAGAAGATGGAAGGCTCGAATCCCGTCTAAATGACAACGCTTTTTAAATCTTTGAGTAGTGTAAGTGGTATCCAGAGATGTTGACAGCTCTGTTGCCTGAAGGCAAATAAGGTGGCGCCCTCCTGGCGTCGTAGGGTATATCATGTTCTGAGACTTCGTCTTGAGGTGCTTGCAGGGCGTTGGCAATTCTCTTGCTCGTCGCATGGGGCCTTTTTGTGCGGATAGGTCAGCTTTAAGGCGACGAGAAGCATTTGCAATGTTTGTCACTTTTTGACTGAGGTCGTGGACAAATCCTTATTCCAGGGGCAAGTCTCTGCACTGTCGTCGTTCTACCCATGGAGTATATCGGCCCGAAATGGCGCTCAATGAGCGGCGTTTACGGAATGATATGGGACCTCGGTACCAGTCTCTTAGCCTTAGCGGCTTATCTCCTTCATGACTGGCGACACCTGGCGTACTTTACTGGCACTGCTTCCGTACCACTCACGATTGCGATAATAATGTAAGTTTTTGAATGTTGATGCATGAAAAGTGTGAGTAATCATCGATACTACAGGTCGACGATCGGCTGTATGGTCTCTGGTTAGTGGACATTTCGTACCCCAACCTTTCGTCCATGCATGGACATTTCGCCACATTGTGACATTTCGTCCCCAGTGTTAATTTTCTTCCATGGAAATTTCGCCCCCGTGCGTGACATGTTATCCAGAATCTAATGCTCCCATCTTTCTGATGTCCCCCTGCATTTTTTGTCACAGGATTAAGGGTCTTGGTCTCTCGAGAGTCATATTCAATGGTGTCGTTTAATCCGTAAATGTATTATTGGAGACGGACATCACATATCGGGGTCATTAGATTCTATTACACCGCATAGGCCTATTTCGTCTCCAAGGATTCCGTCCTTGGATATTTCGACCCCAATAACTTTTCGTTCTTCTAATACCAGGATGTGATGTTTCCATGTTTTATATCTAATGCACTGCTTCGTTCCATTGCCAAAACCAGCCTCGTCCCCGAGAGCGCACGTTGGTTAATTCAGAGGCGCCGCTTTGAACAAGCTCGTACCGTCATCCGTCGCATGGCTAGAGTCAATAGAAAACCCGTCCCCGACCTTGGTCTGCCGGAACAAATATCGAAGAAACAGAATAAAGAAGCGGAAATAGAAGCGCAGTATACCTATCTGGATCTCTTCAGTACGAGGACACTCGCCGCCCGAACCTTGGTTATGATGTTCTGTTTGTAAGTATTCACGTAGACTGGTCCGCTGTCGTATCGATCCGTCCCCAGGCCTCCACTACTACGACAGGAAGCGGCCGCCATGTTTGCCTGAATCCTGACACAGGTATGCAAATGAACAATAAAGACTCGCAACGTTGCGGGAGTCTCTAAAAATAGATGATGAGCTCATGGCGCGACCGTTGACCAATCACACTGACCTCTGGTTGACCAATCACATGCCGAGTTGGCGTTCACGAGGCCTGTCGTAATATTCAAATTGAAGCGAGAACTACGACAGGGGACCAGTCTAGTATTCTCGCAGGCTACGAGGGGCCGATTTAATAAACGTTTGCTAAGTTAACCATTGGTTCCATTTAACCGTCGGTTAATAAGCCATTGGTTAACCAATGTCCATTTTTCGGTTTTATAAACACTTGTTTGTAAGACGATGGTTAGGGAGCCATTGGCTAACCGACGGTTCAGTCTGGTCATTGATCTGTTGCGCTTGGTGCGAATAAAATAACAAGTTGCAAAGAATCGCAAAGTCAGTAAAACCCGTTACATGGGTGTTAGTGGCGAACCACGAGTGTCATTACGTAATAAGTCGTCAATTTCAGTGACAATCTCAATAAGAGTGTCCTTTCTAAACGGAATCTCAGTAAAATGTCCGCCTCATCATACTCTACGAGAGGGTTACTCCTATCCCGAATCTGCCTGATACGCCGATCAAAACCTCGCCCTCTCTGCAGGTCACGCAGTCAGTCGATCACATGGAGCTTGAGCAGTGGCTCATTTGTGACGCCACTTTTGACCGGCGGTCCACCATGCCGACGTCGACGACAAAGTGCGCCACGTGTAGATCGGGTCATGGTCAAAGACGTACACAGTCCACCATTTCCACTTGCACTGACGACAAAGTGCACCACGTGGGTCGCCGACGTCATTTGACGTCATTTTGACCGTCAAGATGGCGGATTTTCTGTGATGACGTCACCTGTACAAGTTCTTTCACTCGTCAACCTTCAGACAGCAAATGAAGCTGAATAGGCTCCGACAGAACTATGAACAGGCAGCGCCGCACCAGCAAACCATTGGCTAACCCTACCTCCGAGCAGGGGTAACTAATCTTTTGTCAACCTCAAATGTTGAGCAATGGTTAGCCAGTGGCTTTGTTGAACGTCGTTTGATGAACTCGACCGATGTCTAACAAACCATCGGTTAAGAAAGTCACTGGCTGACTACTGTTTATAAAATTCACCATTCCTAAACCACTGGTTAACCATTGACTAAGCCTAACCAATGGTTAACTATCGTTTATTAAATCGGCCCGAGGGAGGCGCATTTGTGAGTCACAGCAAGAAGAGCTCTACATGGGCGGCGAGGTTGCAGGCGCGTGCCCAACATTTCGAGCAGAGGGATCCAAGGGATCGAGGGTGAAACCGGAGGGGGCGAGGGGGTAAAGAACTCCGTCTCTGACCAAAATATGGCTTGTCCACTTCAAAGTACGCTCGTGCAAAAACTACTGGGTCGATTGACACCAAACAACCCTTAATCGACGCAGAAGATCATTCTCTTTAACCTGAAACAATCAGACTACAAATCTGCACAGTATTCTCCGAATTATCCACTCTTGAATCCGGAAAAATTTCCCGATTTTGCGAGTACCACGATTACCCGATCAACAGATTTCACCACAGAGTCCGCACAAAAGTGGCGATAATTCGCCAACCCGGTAACCGATTTTCAAACAGTAAACGGCACTCGAATCAGGAAGAAGTCGGCTAGTGGTATGCAGTTTTAAAAATTCATTTCAGTCACCTTAAAACATAGTAATCCACTCGAATATCTGTTCTCGAGACCGTCAGTTCAGTCTGCCATGGCCACCATTTTGAGCGTGTGCGCATGCGCAGAAGCTTTCAAAGATGGCGGACTGACGATCAGCTGGGTCGGTCTCGTGAACATATTCGACTGGATTACTATGTTTTAAGGTAACTGAAATGAATTTTTAAAACTGCATACCACTAGCCGACTTCTTCCTGATTCGAGTGCCGTTTACTGTTTGAAAATCGGTTACCGGGTTGGCGAATTATCGCCACTTTTGTGCGGACTCTGTGGTGAAATCTGTTGATCGGGTAATCGTGGTACTCGCAAAATCGGGAAATTTTTCCGGATTCAAGAGTGGATAATTCAAGAGTGGATAATTGTGCAGATTTGTAGTCTGATTGTTTCAGGTTAAAGAGAATGATCTTCTGCGTCGATTAAGGGTTGTTTGGTGTCAATCGGCCCAGTAGTTTTTGCGCGAGCGTACTTTGAAGTTGACAAACCATATTTTGGTCATAGGCGGAGTTCTTTACCTTCCTTTTTTTACGTGTGTTGTCAGTAAAGGAGTGTTGTCAGTAAAACTGACGTTGTCAGTAAAACGGGTGGTTTTCTCTGCAACTATTCACACATATTGCGTCAAGTACCTGTGCTCCCAACAACGGATACCTGATGGGCTTACTAGTAACAGAAATAGAGCGGGTTGCCTACCTCATCTATGTTAGAGCAGGGTCCGAAGTTGCGAAAACCTGCTAGACCCTTCACCTACTTGCCCTCTCCCTGTCATTTATGCTCACTTGACATGATACGGGCAAAAAAATATGCGCGAGCGGGGGATCCGCATCCCCTCTCTGGACACGCGCCTGGGTTGATAAGTGGTAGTTTGACGACATTGTCAATAGAGGTCTCTCGTAATGCGGGTATGAGCGCAGGATGGGGAAGGAATATAGTGCCGCCTTTGTGGGTCATATGAATAAAGACTAGCAAATGCTTTTACTTCAACTTTGTACAGCATTGCCTAGTGCATTTGTATTGCAAAATTCAAGTAAAAGCATTTGCTACTCTTTATTCATATGACTCAATGTTTTTCTCTTTCTAGGTTCAGCATCTCATGTCTTTACTATGGCATCATCGTGTCCATCTCTGACCTGAGTGGGGACATATACCTGAATACAGTCTATTCATCACTGCCTGGGATGTTTCTTGGTTGGACCGTCATTCCAATGGCGAATCTGTAAGCTTTTTTACGACGCTTTCAAAATGTGACAGCAGTGATCGCGGATTTGTCAACAGTGACAATTAGGCTGCTTTTCCACGAGGCGTTTGCGGACGCGGAATAGGAAGCGGACGCGGGTAGAAAAGATCGAGCCAACGTATTTTCCTTTAGCTATTTCACCCGCACCCGCGCCCGCCAACGTCTCGTGGAAACCCAGCTTTAGAGAGGTTGGGCTATCCCGCTTCCGAGATCGAGATCGGGATAGCGCTGACGTCGTTGCCTCTTCTCGACGACGTGACCCGAACCCCTACGTCATCCCGATCTCGGAACCGGGATAGCCGCTGGTACGGGTGATACCACAACAAAATGGCACACTTTGTATTGGGCTACTTGGTTGTCAACGGGTCCCATTCTGCCTTACCGTCGGTGCTGCCATCTACACATAGGCCCGTATTTTAGAATGCTCCTCAACCTAAAGGAGTTCTTCACGGCTATTATTGTTCTCCTGTTGAGGATCCCTCAAGATAATCCAGAATGTGCCGCAATTTGACTGCAAAGGCCTCCTTAAAATTGCTTCCTCAAGCTGAAGGTGCCGTTGATTTTAAAATCTCTTTTGGGAAAAGGAACTCTTTGGCCCATATGTGTGGCCGTCTAGGAAAACCCGTCGGACGTCGCTGAGTAATCAACAAGGGTTGTTACATTTCCTGTGCATTGATCCACCAGGCCTACGTGGTACGTGTCAGCTATTGAAATGTGCGGGTTCACCAAGGCCATTAACACTTTCCTCAAACGCGACATCCGACGGGTTTCCCTAGACCGCCTCACATATTTTAGAATGCTCCTCAACGTAAAGGAGTTTCTCAAGGCTATTGTTCTCAACAGGAGAACAACAGCTTGTTCTCAATAGGAGAACAACAGCCTTGAGGAACTCCTTTACGTTGAGGAGCATTCTAAAATATGGGCCTTTAGTTAATTTCGCTGAGGATCTTCTTATTCCAAAGGTTGGTCCGGTCCTTTACGTCATATTCCATTGGGTGAGATCAATTAACAAAGAAAATCCTTTCGTAAGGGCGCCTTTAGTAAAGAGGGATATGGTCGATTCTGGATCGTCCTCAGTGAGGATTTCCTCTGACGAAAGGTGACCTCACGAAAGGCCGCCTGAGGCCTAAAATGAGGGAACGTTCTAAAATACGGGCCTTAGAATGCTCCTTTATTTTAGGCCTAAGGTGGCCTTTCGTGAGGTCACCTTTCGTCAGAGGAAATCCTTATTGAGGACGCCTGAAACAAAACCTATTCCAGAATCGACCTTATCCATTTCCTTCGTAAAGGAGTTCCTCTCTAACTAAAGGCGTCCTCACGAAAGGATCTCCTATATCAACTGATTACACACAATAGAATCTGATGTAATATGCATTGTGGTTAATGCGGCTATGTGGGGAAAGTAATGGCAAACCATTTACTCAGTTGAGGTCAACCTCAAACTTAACTTTGAGCACAGCTGGTGCAACCGGGCCTTAACGTTGCTTTCAGATGGATGCTCAGTGGAACTGGGTTTCCATGGTTATGAAGTGGCTCTGCTAAGTCGCCGCGCAAAATTTCTAGGAGCTGTGTGAACCCGCATCGGGTGAGCCGATATCGTTTTCGAAACCCTTCATCGTTCAAATTTTGCCTGCTTCTTATTCGCAGCCTTATTCGCCGAGGCTGATTGAGCCGTTCCTGAAGCCTCCTGATGTCACCCGGCCTGTGTAGGTCATTGCCCATCTTGACTGTACGGTAATTTCCAGCAGAATGAGGTTGCCTTAAGAGCTATAGGGAAGGTCGGGACCAACCTTTGGAATAAAGGAGCTCCTCAGCCAAATTAATGCTACGTTCACACTATCACGATTCACGCCACGATTGAAATCGTGATCTTATCGTGGAGTAATCGTGATGATCCTATCAGATCCTGAAGTCAGTTAGTGGCAATCGTATTGATCGTAAGAAAAAAATTGGATGTTTCAAAAATTTTGGTAGGTTCGTGATTGAAATCGTGGTCTTAATCGTGGAGTAATCGTGGGGATCGTTCATGTCCTATCAGATCTTATCAGATCTTGAGGTCAGTCTTGGCAATCGTATTGGTTGTAGTAAAGTTTTGAACGGTTCAAAAATTTTCTCCGATCAACACGATTGTCACGATTGCAGTCACGATTGCCCTCAAGATGTGATAAGATCTGATAGGATCACCACGATTACTCCACGATTAAGACCACGATTTCAATCGTGGCGCCATTCGTGCCACCTGAAATTGACTAATCGCGACCCTATCGCATCCAAGCGCATCAGAATGTATCGACCCGCATCCCCTCGTATCCAAACGTGAAACTTCAGAGAATTAAACAAACATTCCACGATCAGCTACGAATGGCCAATCATGACGTTCGTAACGGACCGCGCTCTAGTGTGAACGTAGCATTAGGAATTCCTTTTCCCAAAGGACCATTCTAAAATCGATTGCACCTTCAGCTTGAGGAAGCGATTTTAAGGAGGCCTTTGCAGTCAAACTTAGGCACATTCTGGAATAACTTGAGGGATCCTAAACAGGAGAACAATAGCCTTGAGGAATTCCTCAACGTTGAGGAGCGTTCTAAAATACGGGCCATAGTCTCCGACAGCAGCTTGCGTCCTAAGCAAGGTTCATTGGCGCACGGATCCGGTCCGTTTTCAGTCCGTTTGCCTCTATTTTTGCGGATACGACAACGCAAAAGTCAATATGATAGATTTTTCCGGACCTGAGTCGGACAAAATCCGTGTGCAATGAACCCTGCATTACGCGTCCTCCCTTCAAAGTTTTGAATCTGGGTGTCTTAAAACCTCACTACGGTATCAATTATAGGCTTGGACGAAAACGGGCCTACTTCCTCTACATCTCTGTGCCGATCGCCACTATGTTTGGGATCGTTATTCTTCACGCCACCGGCTACATAGAGGAGCAAGCTACAGCGCGGACCGTCCTAGCCTTCATCGGGAAACTTGCAGTTGGAGATGCTTGGGCGGTGACAGCCTTGATCAGTAACGAGATATACCCTACGTTGATCAGGTAAGCCAAGTCACGGAAAGGGTGGCGGAGGATAGAGGCCACCATCAGTAGTGATCCCAGCGTTACCAAACAATACAGAGTTTAAGAGATCATACGCTAACGATAACGTTTACGTTAACGCTATTTCTTGCATGTACAAAAAAATATCGTTAACGTAAATGTTAATGGGAAACATTGGCATGGAAACACTGGGGGTTGGAACCCCCTCAGTGACCAAAGATAACATTATTTTTTTATCGTTAACCCTCCCGTGTCTCTGATGTAATCATGGTGAGACAGTCGTTCCATCGATGATTCGACGAAACTCTATTCCCCTGCTTGGGACCACTGTTCGCCTACTCTACTGGTACTGCATTTGTACGCTTGCACTGTTCAAAATGTCTACATGTCGTCTGAGAGGGGAGGCATCTGACTGGCTGAGGCTGCCAGTAAGAACAGGAAATGAGGAAGATAACACCGTGAAAAAAGGTTTCCACAGACGCGTTTCACGCTGCGTGATGCGTCAAATCTTTTGTTATTTTTCGCCGCTCTGCTTCCAAACAATGGGCAAAGCGTCAAAACGCTCACGCTACCGCTTCTGTGAAAACGGGCCTTAGGGCTGCTTTCCATTGGAGCGTTTTCGTGCGCGAAATTCTGCGCCGAAAAGTCGATCCAATTCATTTTCACTTAGACGTTTCCATGACCGCGTTTCGAGAATCGCGAGACAAGCGCGAGAGGATCGACTTTCTTTTCTCACGAGCGAGAGGCCCACGCACGGAGAAAAAAGTTGATCTCGAATCGACTTTTTTTTGTTCGCACATGCCTGCTTTCCATTGGAACGTTTCAACGCGCGGAATTCTGTGCGGAAAAGTCGATCCAATCCATTTTCATTTGGCCTTTTCCATGAAAGCGTTTTGGCAATCGCGAGACGAGCACGAGAGGATCGACTTGCTTTCTCGTGAGCCAGAAGCCCGCGCACGGGAAAAAAAAGTCGATCTCGAATCGACTTTTTTTCCAAATGGAACACTGATGCACATCTGAGCCATGTTGAAAGTATGTGTACGCGGCAGCAGATCGCCAGGGGAACACGACGGCAGTGCCAATTTTCGGCGCCAACCACCCTGTGTCGCAACGCGTGAATGGAAAAGGTCACAAAACAGGTAGGCGTCTCGCTTGCCTGCGCGCGTGTAACTCGCGCGCTGAAACGCTCCAATGGAAAGCAGGCTGCGCGTTTTGATTTTTGAGCGATGTTGAAACTACCGGTATGTACCAATTCGGCGCAAACCTACTGTGTCGTAAGGCTAGAGATACACTGAACGCGGTGCGTTGGTGCATGCGATTCGTATGCGTTTTGCAGTGCAATTTTCAAATATCGCACGCGGATACATTGTTACACCCAATGCGTAAATTCAGCGAATAAAGTGTGCGTTGATGCCATAACGAACGGAAATCTATTAAAATGAGTTGAAGAAATACATATTTTATACACGATTACAGATTAAACATCAACTTGGATTTGTATTATTGTGAAGAAACAGCACTAGAATATCTCTGCCAAGGGACACCTTCGGGAATGACAAATGCTGCCTTTAATATAGGGATATCCTCATTACAAAGATGAAATTGAATTGAAATTGCGAGTTTTGGACTGAAATTTGGTGTCCTTAATTGAGATGTTTCTTTTAAGGGCAGTTCCATCACTGAATAAGGAGGAATGAGGAGCACTGTAGAATCGGACAGGAGGAGTTGCGATTTTCAAGATGGCAGCATTCTATCCTTAATACAGTTTTTCATTACAATGTAGGTGCTCTCATCAGCAAACTGACCTCTCCTAAACGTTGGTGAATATGACAGTAAAAATGCGCTTTTGTCGTAGCGTTCTAAAACTATAATAACTTCGAACATGTGAATTTTCCTTAAAACGTGTTATCTTTTTAAAATGTATTTTAGCGTTAAAACAGCTTTGAAAATATGGGCCCTAAAGTCCAATACCTATGTGAAGATAAATAATATACGATAAATTACACATAGGTACACAAAAATACCAATCTGTAGGCCCTACACACCGTACAAGTCAGTCCAGGTGACCCTGCACTGGTGTATTATAAAAATCGGGTGCCTACAGCATTTGTTCAGGAAGTCAGATCTACCCAGCTTGCATGCTTGATTGCTCGCCAGGTTACTGTAAAAGACCACATGAAGGCCAAGGGATTTCACGCTCTTTCAAGCTTACTTTCTCTGTGTTGTTTTAGCAATTCATCCAGAAAAGTGCCGCATTTGTAGTCCATAGTACAGTATTATGCCCATGTGTATGCGTATTCATCATACATCTTGTGCAGCTCTGAGAACACAGAAATAACAGCAATACTATTCCACAATATTTGGAGATTGCAATGGCAATTTCACCCTGATCCAGATATCGGAGAATGAGGCGGTCCCGTTACCGAAATTGTCAGACCAAATATGAAATACATATGACAGTGTATTCCTGCCAAAACTTAAAGAACACTGTTTAAGTTATCTCGTCTTCTCACATGTCACGAACTAAGATTAAAGGACAGCGCTTAAATTGACCCCCATCTTCTCACAATAAGTCTTGTGAAATAAGATGAAAGGGCAACGCTTGAATTCATCTCATTTTCTCACATGGAATAAGATTGTGTAGAGCCCTCTGTACAATTCCATGTCAGTAACACCTACAAACTGTTAATTGATTCACGCCAATCAACCACATTGTGTTCCTTCATGTGTGATTAAGGTGTTATTGTCAACTGTTTGTGACTTTTGCAAAGCTTAATTGAAAGCCTACAACTGTACACATACAGTACCTAGCATGTAACAAAATTCTTATAAATTGAGTGTAGGGTAAAGTGGTACAATTCTAGCCCCGGTACAGTGATCTATACGTAATATTCAAGATAGACTTCTCAAAGACATCAGGCAAAAGGAATTTGCTAAGTTTATCAAAGAACGTGGTGGTGGTGGGGGCTTGAAGACATATGAACGAAAGGGTCACTTTTGAAACCCCAAGTCGTGGTTTGCTGGAATTAGTATAACTTCATAAATTTTCCAGTGTATTAGCTGATACTGTGACAGAAGTAGCTTTGGGAAGTTATCTATTGATGGCTTTCCTCAGATTTCAGTTACTGAACTGGGATTTGCCATTTCTAAAAAAGACCCATATGGGACAATTATAGTTCCTGCTGACCAGTAAAGTTGCAACCAACCAACCAACCAATGGACACATTTTATATGCTTTCTTTCTATTAATAATGGAATAACACAGGCTGAATGATCTGATTTGGTCAACAATTAACCCTTGCACGACTGAATTTTCACAGAGTGTTTCAACAGTCAAAACTGTTTGATTTAGTTCCTCTTGGTATTAGCTTCATAAAGAAATACTTGGGTGTAAAAATTGGTGATATTTTTTTCAAAATAATTTTTATCCCTTGTGGTCAAGGGGGAGGTCGGGGTACCCCCAGAGTACACAGTAGGGAAAGATTGCAGACACTCCAAAAAAAAGTTTAATTGTGATGAAAAGGTGATTTACTCGTGTTTCATCCATTTGTTGACCAGTAAATTTTGACTACTAGCTATTTTTTCCTGACATTCTGTTAGGGAGGTCATTGCACCCCCTCGAGACTCAAAAGTCGGCCCAAACCTACTCAATTAGATGTAGAAATGATCTCATTTCCCGGAAATTGTGCTTTATATTGGCATTTATTCCTAAAAATGCACAAGGCTACAATTGCCCCACTTCGGTGGTACAATTATAGCCCTCGTAAACTTTTTAAAAATGATTTATTTCTAAAAAATGACTACATGTATAATTAAAAAGTTATTTTGAACTGAGTCATCCATCTAACTTGCATGAGTACCTACATCTACATGTCAAATTTCATGATGATATTCAACTGTTTTGGTGATGAAACCGGAGCCAAGAAGTCGATGGGTGGTCAGCAAGGTTGAGATCGAGGGAGGGAGGGGGTATTCATGCAGAGAAGTATCACCAGACTGACCATACCAAGTCAACTGTAGATTAATTTGGACGCCTATACCATATGCCTCTTAATTAGTGAACGGACTGTGATTTAAGTTAAATTTGAGATTTCGGTGAGGACATAAACATGTTCAGGGCCCTCTGATCATATGATTTAGCAACTAAGCTGGCCACTAATTAGCTGGTACACAGACAATTAGCAGCATTTCCTTTGAAATCCAAATTGCCCAGTTTAACTAAAAATGGCTACCTTGATTGCTAAATCATGTGTTCAAAAGGACTTTGATTACGATGATTAAAAGTTGAACTGTGGCCAGGAATCATCCAAATTGCTGGGTTTCGCTAACTGTAGTCACCAGCCATAATAAAAAATGAAGACCTTTAAAAATCTTTCATCTTGGAAGCTTCGTTTGGCTTGGCTAATTGTGTTGTGGTCATGAATGTCATTCTGACCATCTCCATATTCTGACTGATAATCCATGTTTATGTAGTATTTGAAAAGCGCCCATGTTCGATCTACTTCTGTGAGGTGCGCCATTTGGGTTGTCGCGGTCGGGGTAGAGGGTGTTCGACTTAGCTAATAGAAAATGTGAATGATTTCATTGGGACCGACAAAAATCGGCCGAGGGGTGGTCGACCTGAGGGGTTTCACTGTATTGCAATTACATACCATGAAAAAGTGGGATACGCACTGAAACGGACCAGAAACAACGTTTTTTCGCTACCGGGTATATACAATACACCGAGGTCATGTTAATAGAAATTAAGTGTACTAAAGTGGTCCACAAAGGTGAGGTGATCCCGTTACCGAGGTGGTTCCCAACCGAGATTCAACTGGATATTTTTTCTAAGTACACAGCATGTGGTCTCATCAGGGATTTTTGTCCCTTACATCTCAATTCGTGATTCTGTGGGCTGTCTTACCCAGTAAATCTACATCTATTTCTGATCTAAAGCAAGAACCTAACATAATTAGTTCGCACCTGTCTTCTGCAGTCACTCTAAATATCCAAATGATAGACATAAATTTCGGTTACGCAGTACTAATTCAAGAACAATATGGATTGCACATCATGACACTGAATGAAATGTGGTAAATTCTTGAACAAGGCCACATTTTATATGCTTATATTCTGAAAGCTGTGACAAATCTTAATTAGAATGTGATTGCTCATGCAACAAGAGCGTTAGCAAAAAAACTCAAAAAATCATACAGACATGGTGCAGTAGAGTCGGTTTGTGTCAGTTTGTCTTTTTAAAATTTATTTATAAACACTAGCTAATGGAATGAGCAAGTATAGTTTTAATCTCATTCTCCATCGCCGCACTGTGTGATCTTAATCATTGCCATTCATGTTCAATGGCACCTTTGTTTCTTATTTAGCTAATTACTCGACCTCAGTCTAATTATCAGATAAAGTGAAGTAAGAAGAATAAGAGTGCGCTTGCAGTCTAATTATCAGATAAAGTGAAGTAAGAAGAATAAGAGTGCGCTTGTTGTTTGGCATGTACTTGTTCACTGATTAGACAATCCTCCATCCATGCTGATTATCAGAAGCAATATGTCAATCTTCTCAAAATTTAGAAAATATATTCAACAGGAACAACACATGGGCTTGTGATAATTATTTTGATCCGACCTACATGTACCTCTTTCAAGATGACTATTAACTGATTTAAAAAACAGATAAGTGCCATATAGAGCTGATTTCATTTCAAGTTCATATTGTTGAGTTATTCTGAACGCAACCTTATCTGATCACACAAAAACATAGGCCATTATAGTTGAAAGCCACAGTATTTTGCGAAGTCCTGCAATTTATGTATCGCGGACAAGCTGGCAGGCAGGCCAATCCTTTCAACCTATATTCAAGGTTACAAAAAACATTGCTTGTGCATCGCTGGAATATGTAGGCAACACGTACACAGTTTGTACCCAAGTTCACTCGTGCCATTAACAGTAAAACACACACTGAAACAATGACCCATTTCAAATAGCCTGGGTGAATGACCATGGGTGTTGCAACTAACGGCGCGTTACTAATCCCCTTGCCTTCGGCTGGGCACCAGACCCTGGTAGGAATACTTTCTAAAATTTATGGAAAAAATATTAAAAAGGTTGAATTACAAGACGGAGGGAAAATATTCAGGGCTGAGACAACATCATGCACTTTCCAATGGCCAGTATCTACCAGACACCGCTGGTTAAATTGGCTGTTTTTGCACAGTTTTTCTTCAAATCGAGTTTTAAAGTCAATGAAACACACTTCAAAAATTTAAATTTGATATAATTTAAGTGGAGTTTATTTTTTACTCATTTAACCAGCGGATTATTGTAGCTAGTGATGATCACTAGATGTACTTTTCAGATTGTTAATCCGTCATGAACCTGTCATGTAATTCAGGAAAATTGTGTTTTTGGTTCAAATTTTTAAATCAAAATTTAACTGTGTTACTGTTGGATTACATTAGAACTGAAGACAATAATATGCCCAGCAATGAATGAACTTTTATATGCACTAACTAAACCATGATGATTGCGTTATCAATCTGCATGAATAAGCCACAAAGAAAAGGCTAAAACACGAAAAAATGCCCAAATTTTATAATACACCAGTGTGACCCTGAAATAATCGCACATCATCAGTGCGTCGGCTGGAAAAAATGAAACATTTTTCATTTTGGCAGCAACGCACACTGAAAACGCAACGGCTACTCGACGCACTGCACTTGGTGTAACCAAAGAAAGGTTTAACTATAGGCTTCAATTATAGGCGACAACGCACTCGACTTTCGCATACGGAAATCGCGCATAAAACGCGTTCAGTGTATCCATAGCCTTTAAAGCCTAAGGCTAGAGATACACCGAACGCGATTTTCCCATCGCGCGCGTTGTTTCTTTGTTATTTCATGCCGCAATGCCTCCGAAACAAAGGAGATTCGTGCGAAAATCGCGCGCGATGGGTAAATCGCGTTCGGTGTATCCATAGCCTTATTCATACTCGGACACACGACCATCGCCGGCATCCGACGCGCGATCTTTCGTTCGACGCCGACCATGTCGTGCGATTTGGTCGGCGTCCGATCGCGAGGCTGTAATTACTTGAGTCATTTCATAACGGGTCGCCGTCACTAAAGTACGCTGGACGCTATGAATCAATTCCGCGAAGTCGGCGTCCAGATTTGATCGAGCGTCGGACGCCGATTGTCTTGCGTCGAAGTATGAATTAGGCTTAACGCGTGAATGGAAAAGGTCGCAAAACTCGGACGCGTCTCGATTGCCTCCGCGCGTGTAAATCGCGCGCGGAAACGCTCCAATGGAAAGCAGCCCTTAAGCCTAATTCATACTTCGACGCAAGACCATCGGCGTCCGACGCACGATCAAATCTCGACCCCGACTTTGCGGAATTGATTCATAGTCCAGCGTACTTTAGCGACGGCGACCCGTTATGAAATGACTCAAGTAATTACAGCCTCGCGATCGGACGCCGACCAAATCGCACGACAGGGTCGGCGACGAACGAAAAATCGCGCGTCGGTCGCCGGCGATGGTCGTGCGTCCGAGTATGAATTAGGCTTTAGGCTGGGTATACACAACACGCGATTCGCCCAACGCATGCGATGATTCTTTGTTATTTCATGCCGCAGTGCCTCCCAAACAAAAGCAATTCGCGTGCGATTGCAAATCGCTCGGAGAACCGCTTCTAGTGTTCACCCACCCTTAAGGCCTGTTTCCACTAGACCGGTTTCCCGCATTGCGTTTTGCGATTTCACAGGGTTTTGGATAATCCTACGATGGCTTAACAATACATGGCGCGTTTATTGTCCCAATGCCTGTGAAAAACGCTCCCGCACCGCAAACCGCAGTCGGAAATCGGACTAGTGGAAACAGGGCTTTAGGGTAGGGCCACACCTAACGCGATTCGCATGCGATTGTGCGACGCATGCGTCAAAACCTTTGTTTGTGTGCAGTGCGGCGGAAAATAACAAAGGCGTTGCCGCATGCGTCAACGAATCGCGTTAGGTGTGTCCCTACCCTTAGGCTAGAGATACACTGAACGCGGCGCGTTGGCGCGTGCGATTCGTATGCGTTTTGCAGTGCGATTTTCAAAAATCGCACGCGGATACATTGTTACACCCAGTGCGTAAATTCAGCGAATACAGTGTGCGTTGATGCCATAACGAACGGACATCTATTAAAATGAGTTGAAGAAATAATATACACGATTACAGATTAAACATCATAACTTGGATTTGTATTATTGTGAAGAAACAGCACTACAGGGTGTTTCAAAAAGAAGTTGTCATCTCTAAAATATCTCCTAGAACCCAAACCCGTGAATATTTTTGGCTCAGAGTTTGTAAGCTGCTAGGTGTAGAATTACTCATAATGTCTATGTAATGTTTGTATTGATGGTGTCTTGTTATGACGGAGCAGTGACCCCAAAAGTAAAAGGGTCCGAAATGCAGGTTCCCCCAAACAACAAAATAACCATGATGATGTAAGTGCGCTGAGGACATTTCAATGATTGTCTGAAGGGAACTCTGCAAACCCTTCTGAATGGCTATGTTAGATTCCAGTAATCCTGGCAAATTCTGTAGCCTACGCAGCAAATGAAACATCTGATAAATCTTTGCTTTTTTTGCATTTTGCACCTGCTCAGTCCAAGGCCTCTTATTCATCCACGCATGAACCGGGCAGAGCCAAAACTTCTCCATCACCTCCATACATCCTGACGTATCTACATACCAAATCGGAGCCAAACAGGTTCATGGGTTTGGGTTCTAGGAGATATTTTAGAGATGACAACTTTTTTTGAAACACCCTGTAGAATCCCTCTGTCAAGGGACACCTTCGGGAATGACAAATGCTGCCTTTAATATAGGGATATCATCATTACAGAGATGAAATTGAATTGAAATTACGACTTTTGGACTGAAATTTGGTGTCCTTAATTGAGATGAGTTCCATCGCTGAATAAGGAGGAATGAGGAGTACTGTAGAATCGGACAGGAGAGGTTGTGATTTTCAAGATGGCAGCATTCTATCCTTAATGTAGTTTTTCATTAAAATGTAGGTGCTTTCATCAGCAAACTGACCTCTCCTGACCGATTCTACAGTAAATATGACAGTAAAAATTCGCTTTTGACGTAGCGTTCTAAAACTATACAACATCGAACATGTGAATTTTATTTAAAACGTGTTATCTTTTAAAATGCACTTTAGCGTTAAAACACCTTTGAAAATATGGGCCCTAATGTCCAATACCTATGGGAAGATAAATAATATAGGATAAGTTACACATAGGTACACAAACAAAACCAATGTGTAGGCCCTACACACCGTACATGCCAGTCCAGGTGACCTTGACCCTGAAATTATCGCACATCATCAGTGCGTCGGCTGGAAAAAATGAAACATTTTTCATTTTGGCAGCAACGCACACTGAAAACGCAACGGCTACTCGACGCACTGCAGTTCGTATAACCAAAGAAAGGTTTAACTATAGGCTTCAATTATAGGCGACAACGCAGTCGACTTTCGCATACGGAAATCGCGCATAAAACGCGTTCAGTGTATCCACAGCCTAGGCTCGTTTCCACAGACGCGTTTCACGCTGCTTGATGCGTCAAATCTTTTGTTATTTTCCGCCGCTCTGCTTCCAAACAATGGGCAAAGCGTCAAAACGCTCACGCTACCGCTTCTGTGGAAACGGGCCTAAGGCTGCTTTTCCACGAGACGTTTGCCGGCGCGGAATAGGAGGCGGGCGCGGGTGCGGGTGAAATAGCTAAAGGAAAATACGTTGGATCGATCTTTTCTACCCGTGTCCGCCTCCTATTCCGCGCCCGCAAACGTCTCGTGGAAAAGCAGCCTAAAGCTGGTTTTCCACGAGACGTTTGCGGGCGCGGAATAGGAGGCGGGCGCGGGTACGGGTGAAATAGCTAATGGGAAATACGTTGGATCGATCTTTTCCACCCGCGTCCGCCTCCTATTCCGCGCCCGCAAACGTCTCGTGGAAAATCAGCCTAAGGCTGCTTTTCCACGAGACGTTTGCGGGCGCGGAATAGCAGGCGGGCGCGGGTGCGGGTGAAATAGCAAAAGGGAAATACGTTGGATCGATCTTTTCTACCCGCGTCCGCCTCCTACTCCGCGCCCGCAAACGTCTCGTGGAAAAGCAGCCTAAAGGCCTGAACACACTGACGCGATTTGCTTAGCGATCTGACGCGACGTGAAGTAGCGGCGATAATCGCGGAGAATGGTTCCTATTGATTTTCTTACAGGTGTTCACACTAGAGCAATGCTACAAAATTAGAGCGATTTCTCGTGCTTGGCCGTGCGCGCGACAAAAATCAGATTGCAAAAATACCAATTGAAGCGTTTAATCGCTGCGTGTTATTAGGTGATTTTGATAGATCGCCAGAGATAACACGCCTCAGTGGGAACACGTTACCAAATTCGGCGCGCGGCGTCTTGTCGAAGTGGAATATCGCGGCGACTTTTGCAAAGCGACAAATCGCGTCAGTGTGTTCAGGCCTTTAGGCTGAGTTTACATCGAGGCACACGCGACACGAACACGCAGGCGAACAAAGGTTTCGTAGGGATGAATCCTTTGTGAAGCCATTGTTCGCCTGCGTGTTCGTGTCGCGTGTGCTTCGATGTAAACTCGGCCTTAAGGCTCGTTTCCACGGACGCGTTTCACGCTGCGTGATGCATCAAATCTTTTGTTATTTCCGCCGCTCTGCTTCCAAACAATGGGCGAAGCGTCAAAACGCTCACGTTACCGCTTCTGTGGAAACGGGCCTTTTAAGGCCTGAACACACTGACGCGATTAATCGTGTATTTTCACGAACGACGCGACAAAATCTATTGTATTCATAGGATCAAACAAAGGAATTTGTCGCATCGCTCATGCAGTCGTTGTGGAAATCGCGTCAGTGTGTTCAGGCCTTTAGGCAAGGGATACACTGAACGCGATTTACCCATCGCGCGCGATTTTCGCACGAATCTCTTTTGTTTCGGAGGCATTGCGGCATGAAATAACAAAGAAACAACGCGCGCGATGGGAAAATCGCGTTCAGTGTATCCCTAGCCTTAGACTTGCATCACCGCCGCCGCCGCCGTCACCACCACCAAATCAGTGCCAACGGCGCCGGGCGAGACCAGGGGCCTCTATCTTCAGAACCCACGCCTCGAGAAATCCTTGATCCGCCCCTGCCTACACTCCTCTCGCAGTGTTTTGTTTCGCTCCGTATCTACGCTTCACAAACCACTGCACCACTACTGGTCCCGCTGCCGCGCTAGAGAAAGTGTTTAAAGGCCTGTTTCCACTAGAGCGTTTTACGCCGCGTGATGCGTTAAATCTTTTGTTATTTTCCGTCGCTCTGCTTAAAAACAATGGGCAAAGCGTCAAAACGCTCACGAAACGCTACCGCTTCTGTGGAAACGGGCCTTTAGGATTTTGCTCAGTTGCAGCCTAATGCCGGGCGCTGATTGGTTGAACAGTAGTGCTGCCATCTGGCGGTAAATCGGCAGAATACCGGCTATTTGAAGCAGTGGTTTGTGAAGCGTAGGTACGGAGCGAAAAAAAACACTGCGAGAGGAGTGTACCCCTGGCTGGCAGATGCCACACTGGCCAATTCGCTGTTTTTCTGCCAGGTGATGCCCTGAATGA
The DNA here is from genome assembly GCA_002633025.1 of Notospermus geniculatus. Classification (NCBI taxonomy): domain Eukaryota; kingdom Metazoa; phylum Nemertea; class Pilidiophora; order Heteronemertea; family Lineidae; genus Notospermus; species Notospermus geniculatus. The sequence continues at coordinate 212,377 of NMRB01000038.1, forward strand.
GCTGCTTTGATTTCTGCGCAGTGGAGAGCGCTATGTAAAAACTTCCGATGAGAAAAAAACTTCTTTTTGAGAAAAAACTTCTTTTTCTTTCTTTTTCCAACTTTTCTCTTTTCAGAACCCTCGGTTACGGTATGGGAGAAACCGCCTCACGAGTTGGCGGAATCATTGCACCGCAGATTGTGTTACTGGTGAGTATCAAAGCCAGCAGCTCACCAGGCAATCTGCACGCCACCGAGCAAAATCGGCTGTTGACGCCAGGTGTGCGCTGGATAGTGATGCGTAGAATCGTCTCGCCACCAGTGATCGCCCAGATTTCTGTCCCCGTCGACAAAAATCTCCACTTGTTGTCGCAAAGTTGTAGCATGTAGGTCATATAGTAGGTGATTACTAGGCCTTACGCCTTGCCAACCTGTCGTCAAATTCGTCATGATAAAACCAGCGACAATACTTTTACAGGGCGATGTTGTTCACTGGACGGTTCCATATATCATCAACGGCTGCCTAGTTGGGGTTTCCGCCATACTTGTTGGTGTCGTGATTCCTGAGACAAAAGGGAATCCGCTACCAGAGGATGCGCCACGAGGTGGTTTGTGGCTACGAAAGATATGCGGCAGTTGCAGAAAGGACATACAAAAGAGGTTTCGCACAGAAGGGGAACTTAAAGTGTGTTTAAGGCCGGTTACTCACTGCGAGCGAAATGGCGAAGCGAAGCGAATTTCCATTGTCCTGTAGCGTTACAGGCCATTCTCATGCTCCCAGATCTTTTCACCACATCGCTTCGCTTCGCCGTTTCGCTCGCAGTGTGAACCCGGCCTAAACCATCTGGAACTCGATGGGCGTATGTCAATCAAACCCCTAGTAACCGGACAACAATGAACTTGTGGTTGGCTCTAAACGGTCCAACACACATTGCTTTCTAACCAACTGAACCTTGGTTCGAAATGGAACATGCAACTAGGCCTTGATTTGAAATTGAACACAAGCATAGGCATGGGATTGGCTGGAATGATCCTGTCAATAAAACGCAATTCAATAGCCAGACCTCACCAACAATACCAAGGTCTGCCTGACAACCGTGGGTCCTCCCATCGAGCTCCAGATGATTTAAACGTACTATACATGTAGTGCGGTTGATAGATAAACAGATTGGACCGGCGACGACCAGAAATAATGAGGAAGTCACACATCCGACTTCGCTTCGACATAGGTCAAACCCCATAGACTGGCCTTCATTTTCAATTTTCAATTTCAATTTCAATTTGAATTCATTCTCTTTAACATTTACAAAGGTATTAGACATGTTAGAGGCAACAACATACATACATTTACATTTACATGGTGGATGGCGTAGGTAGCGAAGTAAATACAGTCTAGGCTTAGAGGTTGGACAGTACAACGAGAACAGAAGGAATGAGGGAGGATACATGAGTCGAGAAATTACATTATTAAATGGTGGGATATACCTTGATATTCATTAAGACCGCCCCCATAATGAGGCGGCCTTCCTTGTTTTTACTGAATTTCTCTCCCTCGATCTCTCTCCATCCAGTCTGGTGGTTCCACTACCTGGACAACTCGATAAATTCGACCTGTATCGCGGCGAAACTCTCACGAATTGTCGAGATGCATATTACACAGAACCCTATTGATTCTTGGGGTCATTCGTACACAAATATTCCGAAAATGTGCATGAATTTATTGCAAGGTTTCATCGCATAAAGCCTCTATCGTGTTCGCGCAATTTGGTAAATCATCCAAAACGCAACTGCATGAGCTGTGGAGTGTGGAGATTTAATGAACATGCGCATTGGGACCTAGACTAGTTCTCGTTGTTGTCGCTCCACTCTCGCGGCGCTACTGTCCGTTCGGCAAGAGTCTTTCCCACGCTGTCGAAATCGTGAGAAGGAAATGCGCTCTTTCACGTTTTTCACGTCAATTTTTTCCAACTTCAGGTGGTAGGAGGTTTGTGTGGGACATCTTTCTGCAGGATTCATTGATGAGAATTGAATATAATTACAGGGTGTTATCTTAAAATGGCACAAAAGGGTGTATCAATAACAAAACATCTTTGGCAGGGAGTATCAATAACAAGACTAGGAACATGGTGTAGTTTGAATGACCTCTTTCCATGACCTAATCAAGCTACTGAAAGGCCATGATGACTAACGTTGCCAATTCTGGTATCAAACTAAATCTTATTAGTGTAGGTTTGAACTGACCTACTTCCATGACCTAGTGATCTACTTAATGAGCGAAGGTAATCATGTTTGGTATCAAACTAAAGCTTATAAAGCGTAGGTTTGAACTGACCTATTTCCATGACCTAGTGACCTACTTAAAGACCAGTTGAGCCAAGGTGGTCATGTTTGGTATCAAACTAAAGCTTATGAAGTGTAGGTTTGAAATGACCTATTTCCATGACCTTGTGACCTATTTAATGACCAGTTGTGCCGAGGTAGTCATGTTTGGTATCAAACTAAAGCTTATGAAGTGTAGGTTTGAACTGACCGATTTCCATGACCTAGTGACCTACTTAAAGACCAGCTGAGCCAAGGTAGTCATGTTTGGTATCAAACTAAAGTTTATGAAGTGTAGGTTTGAACTGACCTATTTCCATGACCTAGTGACCTACTTAAAGACCAGTTGAGCCAAGATAGTCATGTTTGGTATCAAACTAAAGCTCATGAAGTGTACGTTCAAATTGACCTACTTCCATGACCTAGTGACCTACTTAATGACCAGTTGATCATTAACTTCCTGATCCTGCTGTCTATTGAACCTCGTCCATTAACCCTCCATCTTTGCATTTCTTTGCACTGGACAAGTAATTATTTTGCTATCAGTGAACTATCCCTAGTACCCCAATTTCCGAGGGTGGTCTTCAAATTGACTGGTAAGTCAATTTCTAGTTAGTTATTATAATTTGAAAAGGATGTCATGATTGTATTAGACATCCGTGCCAGGGCATTCCATTTGCGTCTTGATTTACATTTCATGAGATTGTGAAAATAATGAACATGAGAATAAGTGACTGGTACAACCAAATTTCCTCGTATATATTCAAAATGGGAACATTTCACTAAGTAATGGCACTCATCCAAAAAAAACTTCGCATGCACACAGTGGACAGATGTACTTTTGGATAATATTTCAAATTTTCTCCCTTGGGTTGCGGGTAATCTGTTTGTACATGTACTAGTTCGAAATTTACATAACCAAGTACTTTGTTGTTCTGACAATTTCAAATATTCTTCAACAGTGAATTCAGTTTTAAATGATCTATAAACTACATGTTTATGGTCAGTCTGCAACTCATTATTCCCATGCTGTTCAATTTGATGTTTTAATATTTCCGACACAAGTGATTTCAGTTCCTGCTTGTTAAAAAGATTATAATTATACAAAAATGCTGGAATACCACAATTACATAAAATCTGTTTGATTTGTTGTACCAAGGGGTAATAGAATATCCTCTTTCAAAATGTTCTAAAAGTATATTTCCAAAAAGACAGCACCATTTTGTTTCTTTTCCATTATGTTGATCTCACATAAGCATTCCTTGTCCGTTTGATATTGGCCTAACTCTCGCAACCAATGAAATCACGCCAACCTGCATGGAAACATCCTCAATTTGTTTCCACGTACAGTCTTGTTCATATTAATATCAACACCTTGTATCAAATATCTCATACACCACCTGACCAATTTGAATGCGGTTTTCTGCATAAGGTCAGAAATCTTGTTGACAACAACTGGGCATCATTGTTTTTGTACAAGATTCACTTCTTCATTGCGTAATCTGTCGTTGAAAAAAGGCCCAAAAATAAACTTTTTTGTTGCTGGATTTTTCACCAAAATTGCTTTGTTAGAATGAAGTTATACCAAAATAAGAATGATTTAGCAAGTTACTGTCAAAATCTGTAAACCTGTAAACCTATATCAACACCACTTGCCTGCCACTACCAGCAACTTATGAGACGGCCCCTACATAACAACATTTATCTATGGCTATACAATGACCCAAGCATGGTGTGTGGTTTGTATTATTATGTAGGGGCCGTCCCATACGTTGTTGGTAGTTGAAGACAAGTGGTGTTGATATTGCTTTACAATCTCAAAAAGATTTTGACAGTAACTTGCTAAATCACCCTTATTTTGGCATAACTTCATGCTAGCGAAGGAATTTTGATGAACAATCCAGCAACAAAAATGTTTATTTTTGGACCTTTTTTCAACGACGGATTACGCAATGAAGAAGTGAATATTGTGCAAAAACATTGATGCCCAGTTGTAGTCAACAAGATTTCTGACTTTATGCAGAAAACCGCGTTTAAATTGCTTAGGTGGTTTACGAGATATTTGAGATATAAGGTGTTGATATTAATACGAACAAGACTGTACCTTCCGAGTCGGATTCATCTGAGTCTTGAGTTGCCTAGGGCAAAGTCATGTTTATATAGTTCCTCCAAGAGTTCACCTTTTTGTACCAATGAGCAAAGCTGTAAATATTGCATCCTGGGATGATCTGCGCGCGCATCTCATGTTACCTCTCCATATCGTCAGCTGTGTTGGTAGAACTATCATCAAACGTCAACTTACAGGTAAGTTGCGTTTAATTTTTGAATTGTATATCTTTTTGTGCGACCTCCAACCCTAATTTTTGCACAATTCTGGCCTCTGGCTCCCCTACTATTTGGCGGACCACACAAGCCGAGGAATAGTTCGTTTGAATCCAAGAATGTCTTTTAGCCTTGATGGAAAGAAGATTCATAACATTCACGTTGATTGTCCGGAATAGATTGCTGAATGAGTGCTTACTAGAGAACATGAAATTCGTTGGATTACCGTGTCTTCCACATTTCTAGTGTCCAATTTTTAGCTCACCTGGGGTGAGCTATAGTCGTGGGTTAGCGTCCGTCGTCGTCGTCCGTTAGCAGGACACGTTTCGTAACCGCTGGAGCTATTGATCTGAAATTTGGAACATACATGCCCCTAGGTCAGATGACATATGACACCGAATTTCGGTCCGATTCGATTCTTGGCTTGGCCACCAGGTGGCGGAAACCAAAAACACAAAAAGTGCAATAACTCCTGAACTAATGACTGGATCACCTCCAAATTTTTATCATAGGTGTAGCTAATGAGGGTACATTACATACATAACGGGTTTTTGATTTGACCTACTTTTCAAGGTCACAGAGGTCAGAGTTCAAAATTTTGCTTTTAAGTGGCACATTTCGTAACCACAGGTGCTGCTGACCAGAAATTTGGTATATACATGTATATACCCCTAGGTCAGATGACCTATGACCCTGGGTTTCGGTCCGATTTAATCTTAGCTTGGCCACCAGGTGGTGGACACCAAAAACACAAAAAGTGCAATAACTCATGAACTGATGACTGGATCCTCTCCAAATTTTTATCACTGGTGCTTGTAATGAGGATGCATGACATAAATAAGGGGTTTTTAATTTCACTGACTTTTCCGGGTCACAGAGGTCAAAGTTCAAAATTTAGTCATTTGGTGGCGTGTTTCGTAACTGCTTGGGCTATTGACTTGAAACTTGGTACATATACACCACTATGTCAGGTGACCTATGACACCACTTTTCGGTCCGATTCGATTCTCCGCTTTGCCACCAGGTGGCCAAAACCAGAGCTCAAAGTCCATTAACTCCTGAACTGTAACTGGATTGTCTCCAAATTTTTATCAGGTGCATCTAATGAGGATACATGACCCTGGAACATTTGTCATTCGTTTTTCTGGTACGTTCACCCAGGTGAGCACATGGTCCATGGACAATTTCATTGGAAAAAATGAGTTAAGGCCAAATTCGTTCTTGCTAGGTATTTTTTCATCATAATAAACAGTTTTTGTTTGCGAAATGTCCGCCAAAGCCTCGGAATGACAGTATGTAAAAACCTAGTAAGGACACCACTAAGTCATCAGAATTGTGACTTATTATGGTTTTACGTTCACAAATTCAGCATGAAACCAGAGGTAAAACATGATTTGCCTTTGTAGGACTTGCACTTGGTGGAAATTTACTCGGTTTTGCCATGAGAAAAAAAGCAGACCCATGGAATATTTCACCAAATCTAATGCAGTAACATGAAGCCCACAACCTACATGTAGTTACTCCAGAAGTGTAGCTAACTCAGTTTTGAAGAAAAAAAGTGAGTTACTTGCTTCTGCCTTTTGGGGTAGTCCTGACACCGGTATTCATAAAAAATCTTCATCTTAAGCCTGCCGCACACGGGAGCTATCTGCTGAGCAAAAAGTTATTCGAGACCGTTTGCTCAGCAGAGAGCTCGCGTGTGCGCGTAATTTCGGTGAGTTTTTGCCTCGCGAGGCGGAAAACTCGCGTGTGCGCGTATTTTTCCGCGAACTATCTGCTGAGCGAACGGTCTCGAATAACTTTTTGCTCAGCAGATACATGTAGCTCACGTGCATGTGCGGCAGGCTTTAAGACCAAAGTCAAGTGTAGACTGCCTTGGAGGTGTCTGTAACATAAGGGTGATTATGGTCAACTTAAGGAACATATTGAATTCCACTATTGTTCGGACCACTTTAGAATGTACGTCTTCGGTGTGCTTTGACTTAAGTAGTTTTATGAATATTGATCCTGTACTCTTACTACACACACTGATCATAAGTATTGCAACATCGGTTTTTTCTTAATTTCTCTTTTTTATGTCTTTACTATTTTTAGCTTACCTGATGACCTATGACACCGAATTTCGGTTCGATTCGACTCCTAGCTTGGCCACCAGGTGGCAGAAACCGACAACACAAAAAGTGCAATAACTCCTGAACTATTGACTGGATCACCTCCAAATTTTTATTGTAGGTGTATCTAATGAGGGTGCATTACATATATAACGGGTTTTTGATTTGACCTACTTTTCAAGGTCACAGAGGTCAAAGTTCAGAATTTCGCCTTTTGGTGACACATTTCGTAACCGCTGGGGCTATTGACCTGAAACTTGGTACATATATACCTCTATGTCATATGACCTATGACACCAAGTTTCGGTCTGATTCGATGCTTGGCTTGGCCACCAGGTGGCCAAAACCCAAAACACCAAAAGTGCAGTAACTCCTGAAGTAATGACTGTATCGTTTCAAAATTTTGTTATATCTTATGACTTGGTGTGATCAGGTGTCTGGGTACTAGTACCCTCTGTTCCTGGAACTAATGCTTGCCCCAGAACATTGTGCTTTAACATTTGTCATTTGTTCTTCTGGTACAGTCACACAGGTGAGCACATGGTCCATGGACCATTTCATTACATCTATTTTCAAATATATAGGAAAGTCCATGGCAAAACATGGTGTTGGCAATTTGGATTGAAAAATCTCACTGCGTGATGAAAATATCAAGCCACGAAAATGAAATATCAAAACATGAAAATGACCAAATCTTTATGAGATACTCGATTACTCTCCCTTTTCTGGATAATGAAGCCTGATGATAAGGAAGGATTTACAAAAGCAAAAAAAACCCAAAATATCAACTGTGAACAAAGATATTTGATATTATCAAAAAATATCAAAAACTGAAAAAGTGAGATTTTGCATGAGATTCCGCTGCAGATGAAAAGCTGTCATCCCATGTGTCTCAGTCATGCGGATTTCATCCAATGGAAGGCCACAGTTATCAAGAAAATTGAACTTTTGTCAAATAACCTCGGTTTTTGACAAATTTGGTCAGTTTTTTACATGTATATTAAATAACACGAAAATGAGGCGCATTTTCAGCGCAATTTTTTCACAGTTGTGAATGGATTTTGATTTGTTTCATTTTGTAAAAATCTGGTAATCGTGCACTTCAAACTTTTCGAGATAGCAAACTGGTGATATTTTGATATTCTGATATTTTCATGATACATCCAGTTTTCCTCAAAACTTTTCGAACCATCAGGTGTATAACAACTCAAAGTATCATATCCATATTTGGGAATCAAACATTGATGACTGACTTCCGAGAAATTTAGAAAAAACCTATGTTGCAGTACGTATGATCAGTGTGTGTATTTTTTTACATGCACATAGGCCTACCTTATGTATAATATATACACATACAACTTACGACTACCGTTACATTGTTACATGAGGATATATGATTAAATAAGCGTAGGTTCAGTGACCAAAATTTCCAAGCCCAGTTTTCTAAAATGTCAAATATCTTTAAAACGGTTTTGTCTTATTACTTTGCACCTGCACATAAAGTATCAGACCGATAGTTATTAGGGAGGTTTCGAAATCAAACGATAAACGTAAACGTTAACGACAACTTTATTTTTGTACCGAAAATGCAATGCAAAATCTGGTTAATGTGTAGTATGAAAAATAAATAACGCTGTCGTAAAGTTTTGGTTTATCGTTTGATTTCGAAACCTCCCCTGTAACTAAAACGACAAAATAGTTTCTGGCCGATATACTCAGGTTAAAAACAAAGGGTGCAGCTTTTGGTACATACTGCCGCCTTACTACAAAGAACCGATAGATTATCTTCTGTATACTAGTAACTTTGGTTTGTATCTACATGGCAATGAACCCAGAATTAAAAAAATTGTTTTCATTGTCGCGAAAATCCCAAATTTGTCACAACTTTCTCAAGCTATGTCCTTTATTCGAGGTTTGACCCACTCCACACATGAGCAATAGGGCCGTTTACACGACAAGCCAAAAACTACATTCAGATTCAGTCCGACTGGATCCGATCGACCCGCATCGGGTCTCATTTGTGTTTAGGCCTCGTTCATACGGACACGCGTAAAGCAAGGTTCATTGGCGCATGAATCCGGTACGTTTTCAGTCCGTTTGCCCCTATGTTTGCGGATACGACAACGCAAAAGTCAATATGATAGATTTTTTACGGACCTGAGTCGGACAAAATCCGTGTGCCAATGAACCCTGCATCAGGCGTTAGCGTATAGCGTTAGGCGTATAGCGTAAAATACTTTTACTTGAGTCAAAGAGCTGTTCGCGCGACTGGCGTCAAGGGTCGTGTGAGCAGCTCATTGACTCAAGCTAGAAGTATTTTTACGCTATACCCTTAACGCTACGCCTTACGCCTGTCCGTGTGAACGAGGCCTTAGACGAGATTTGAATGTGGTCATATGTGGTCCAATGCGGTACAATGTGGATTCGGGACCATTTTGAATCCGCATTGGGTAGCGTTTTACACGCAGGAGTTTTGAACCACAAGCGGATTCGATCGGATCGCATGTGAATTTTTGCCTGCCATCTAAATGGCCCTCATAACAACAGTTGGCTGAGTATGGTAACTCAATGACTTGCACTGTGGAATGAAGCGGTTTTGTATTCTATTCAAATGTCAGCTGTGCCAGGGCAGGCTTACATCATGATGCCACTGTACATTCTGAAGAGGAATGGGCCTATACCAGCATGTAGTGCATTGAGTTCAGAGGGTTAAAGCTTCGTACACAATATGTGTCCGATTTTCCGACAGCGAAAATGCGGCAACGACAAAAGAGCAACGGCAAAAAAATCGATCGCAGGAAAATGAATTGGTCCGTACCAATGAATGCGGCACGGTTATACGACTATTCTATTGTATTGTACTGTACTGCAATGGTCCATGGACCATTTCATTATTACTGCACTGTCCACAGGCAGCTCTGAGGCCGTATGCACCAACCTCAGATTAGCCAATGGGGCTATCCAGAATATGGTTCAACCTCTCGATAATAGGGGTCTCTACTGTACTATAAGTTACACTATCCACTTCCTGTTCAGTGACTTTCATTGTTCATCAGTTCTTTGGGAAGTTAGACCTTGATCTCTGATCTTGACCTTGACCTATGATCATCAGGGTTATTACATAATCGAAATTGGCATCCTAAATAACCTAAATATGGGTGTTATCAAACCTCCACTGCTACCACAGACAGAGACATTTCAAATTATCAAGTTTGACCTTGACCTGATCATCAAGGTCATTGCTTAATCGAAATGGGCATGCTCAATAACTTAAGTGTGGGTGATATCATGTCTCTAACTCAACCGCGGGCAGAGATATTGCAAATTATGCACCAACTGATCCGAATTTGGGTTTAAGCTTTTTGTATGCATTGGACAACATACATACGTAATGTGATGTGGCATGGTACTGCAAAGCTAGGAATCCACTGCTGATTTTCTGCGTTGCGACTTGCTTTGCAACTTGCTACCTGCGATTGAATACGATCGCAAGCAACTGATACCAGTCGCCGACCGACTGCTGATGAAATTGACCACATCTTTGCCATTGGTGGAAATCACGTCTAGCGAGTCCACTACGGCGATCGAGTGCCCAGTTGCAAAGCAAGTCGCAACGCAAAATCAGCTTGAAAATCAATGGTGGATTCCTAGCTTTACTGCAGGCCCTCCGGCAGGTTCCTCTATGCACCTTCACATAACATGTAAAGCGGCGAATCCACTGTCGCGATTTGGGCTTGAGACGGGGTTGCGGTGCCTTGCGATCGCCTTATATGGCAATCGGAAGTCCTTATAAGGTAACCGCAAGGGAACGCAACCGTGTCTCAAGCCCAAATCGCGACAGTGGATTCGCCGCTTTAAGGCTCGCTTTTGTCGCCCTTACGTGCAATCAGAACTAGATGGCAACTGATAATCGGCGCGTAGTTGGAACTAATCAGTCACAACTACTAGGTGACATAAGCTCTCGGGCGTCAGCGAGTAACTAGTTGCAAACTACAAACATCCAGATGCTGAAAATTGGACGTGTTCAACTTCAGCGACCAGTTGACAACTGTATCTGCTTATCAGAGTCGACATAAGCGCGCCCACAATTGCGAGGAACCGGTATACTGAGAAGACAGCCAATGAAAGTCGCTTTACCTTCCACGTGACCTCACGTGACCAAATCACCAAGTTACTTAAAATCAAAAGAAATCTGTGTCGACATAAGCATTCAAAAGATGGCGATAAACTAGTTCCAGGTAGTTGCCACCGATCGGTGTTTTTTTGGTCGATGGCGACATAAGTTATCAGTTGCAACTTGTTGACGCTATTTCTATCACAGCGTAGGGCGACATAAGCGAGGCTTTAGTCGAATTTTATCTGAGCAACCCAATCAACCAAGTGTCTTAAAGGGACTACGAAAATTGTTTCTAACTTCGATTATTACAAAATGCTAGTTCATTCATGATAAATTCCCACCGTCAATTCACTTTTTCAATAAAGTGTTAATTAGTGACACCCAGGTAAATCAGTCATCGCCTCACCATGGAGCAGTCACTATTTGAGCAATTGCTCAGCAGGTGTCTCCCATGGTCATTTGCCTACGTCACTGGGAATCTAATCAATAGTGTCCCTGTATGCTTGGAGGAAAAATCAGTATAATTCCTCCAAGCTGTATGTAATGCATTGGAGCAGTCATAACATTTTACTTCTTGTTCCGATCAATCACCAACTGACCAACAAAAACGAGTTTATGCAGTGTTTGTGTCAAGAACATGAATATCCCCTATGTGTTACAGTCGGCAATGTTGTGTAATCTTTTCACGACATTCCTAATCTGTGCTCATTAGATCGAGCGTGATAACATGTATGTAAGCCTACTGTGCAATAAGTGCGTTAGGACCGGGCACCAGTCTGTCGCCGGTAGCCAGTGAGTCACGATTTGAGGCGCCACTCATAATTGTGGCAACTGTCAAAACTAAATCATGACTATGGGCAGAGAGGGGTACCTAGGACACCCTAATTGGGTAGGTGTAACCACGAAATGTTACGAGTTATTAGTGAGCTTTCGCAAGCGCCCGGTTAGACCCTACGACAACGTTTATCTATTGTCTGGCTATACCCAAACAATAGATAAATGTTGTCGCATGGCCTAACCGGACGCTTGCGAAAGCTCACTATTGATTGATCTCGACGACCTTTATCAACTACCCAAGAGCTTGAAACAATTTTCCTAGTCCCTTTAAGCCTCGCTTATGTCGCCCTTACGTACAGTCAGAACTAGTTGGCAACTGATAATCGGCGCGTAGTTGGAACTAATGGGGCTATCCAGAATACAGTTCAACCTCTCAATAATAGGGGTCTCTACTGTACTATAAGTTATACGATCCACTTCCTGTTCAGTGAGTTTCATTGTTTATCAGTTCATTGGGAAGTTTGACCTTGACCTCTGACCTTGACCTTGACCTATGATCATCAGGGTTATTAAACAATCGAAATTGGCATCCTAAATAACCTAAATATGGGTGTTATCAAACCTCTACTGCTACCACAGACAGAGACATTTCAAATTATCAAGTTTGACCTTGACCTGATCATCAAGGTCATTGCATAATCGAAATGGGCATGTTCAATAACCTATGTGTGGGTGATATCATGTCTCTACCTCAATCACGGGCAGAGATTTTGCAAATTATCAAGTTTGAAAATATCAAAATCCGATGATATCTCAATCACCCGGTCACATGAGGCTGAGAATTTTACCACAGTCCTGTCCTTGGATAAGCAGGCATGAATTAAGACTTGTTTCATGTTGATCAGCTGACAATGTGGCAAGTTATCTCAAAATATGAACTTTCGTGATATCGAACATCGATATCACCACGACCCAAACATCTCAGGTCAAAAATAATCAGCTCATCTGATTTCTAGGGTATAAAAACCTAAGGATAGAACTTGTTTCTATTTCTTTAGGTGTTGACTGGTTAGTAGGAGCCGATTTGTGCCATCAGATAAGAGTGTGATGGACAAAATATCAATTCTGATATGATGATTACGTCAATGATGGAGGCATCTGAGGTAGAAAATGATTAGATCACTTTTTCTGCCTGTTTCCGCCTGTAAGTGAAGCTCCTCTGTTTGATAACTCATTTTTAAGTTTCTGAACAGTCCACTTTCCATACTCTGCCATGTTGCAAACAGTGACACTAGGACTTATAGTACAGGAGAGCCACCTGGAGGTTTAGTTTTCCCTGGATAGCCCCATTAGTCACAACTACTAGGTGACATAAGCTCTCGGGTTCAGCGAATAACTAGTTGTCAACTAGTTGCCAACTAAAAATATCCAGATCCTGAAAATCGCACGTGTTCAACTTCAGCGATTAGTTGACAACTGTATCCTGCTTATCCTAGTCGACATAAGCACGCCAACGATAGCGAGGAACCGGTATACTGAGAAGACAGCCAATGAAAATCGCTTTACATTCCACGTGACCTTAACACGACGCCGCCGTTTTGATGATCACATGAGCGTCGAATCACCACGTGAGTTAAAATCAAAAGAAATCCGTGTCGACATAAGCACTCAAAAGACCAGTCTAGAAGGGGACTGCTGGCCATCTGCTTGTTTCGGATGACTCAGCCATCCAGAAATCGAGTACAAACCCCAAACAGACGAGCCAAAAAGTCGTCTTACTCCATCAATTTTCAATTTTTTTCATTCTATAAAATGCTGATGACTCTTGAGACAACATAGAATGAAAATATCTCTTAAAACTGCAACTGTTCTGCCAATGTTCACGCTGTTAAGTTGACAAAAGTTGAAGAATGCTGATCAGTGGTAGTGGACGGCAGGAGCATCCGTTTTAGGTGGATGGCTGTACCATACTTCTCGGATTGGACAGCGAGGGCTTCCGGTCAGGTCGCAAGCAGGGCAGAATCGCGGGAAATTCTATAAATAACTCTGGGGAACCCATGGTGACGTCAGCCATGGAATTCCGAGCGTTAAAAATAGATGCAAGCACGTGCGTTTGTATCTATTTTTAACGCTCGGAATTCCATGCTTGACGTCATGATGGGTTCTCCAGAGCTATTTATAGACTTTCCCGGGATTCTTCCCTGGACCTGCCTCGCCTTTCTGAAGTTCTGGTGAGGAGGCAAAGAAGGCAGAGCCATCCTCTTAGAATCGGACGGCGGGACCATCCAATCCATTATTTTTCGGATGCCCACACTGTCCGCTTACTACTGGGATCGCCAGATGGTACACAGTATGTGGGGAAGGCAGAACCGTCCTCTTACATGTAGAATCGGATGGTGGGACCATCTGATACATTATTTTTGGGATGCCCACACTGTCCACTTACTACTGGGATTGCCATGAGGTACACAACATGGCGCAACGGAATATGATGGATAATGGACGTCTGTACCATCCAAATTCTAATGGATGGTCAGCCGTCCCCTTCTAGACTGAAGACGGCGATAAACTAGTTCCAGGTAGTTGCGACCGATCGGTATTTTTCTACTCGGTGGCGACATAAGTTATCAGTTGCAACTTGTCGACGCAATTTCTATCACAGCGTAGGGCGACATAAGCGAGGCTTTAAAGGTGCCTCTCCACGTGAGAAATTTTTTGCAGAAGTTGACTCACAATGGGCAATTCACCATTATTTGTTCCTCCCGGCTTACGCTGAGACCAATGACACAAACAACTGCTCGCAGTTGAATTGCCCATAGAAAGCCAACTTGCGCAAGGAAACTCTCACGTGGAGAGGCGCCTTTAGCGTCGCTTATGTCGCCATACGCTGTGATAGAAATAGCGTCTACAAGTTGCAACTGATAACTTATGTCGCCACCGACTAAAAAAACACCGATCGGTCGCAACTATCTGGAACTAGTTTGTCGCCGTCTTTTGAGTGCTTATGTCGACGATTTTAAGTAACGTGGTGATTAGGTCACGTGGAATGTAAAGCGACTTTCATTGGCTGTCTTCTCAGTATACCGGTTCCCCGCTATTGTGGGCGCACTTATGTCGACTATGATAAGCAGATACAGTTGCAACTAGTCGCTGAAGTTCAACACGTCCGATTTTTAGCCCGCTTGGCCGCAAGGCCCAGCAGGGCTTAAGCTGTGGTTGGGGCCATTGAGTGGTAGTCTGTCGTGCGTTAGTACGTACGGCGCTACGTCAGTAAACTTTTGGTTTGTTAGCGCTCTAGCGCCTTTATTTTTTGACGAATCGTTTTGGTGTTTGGTGGGTGTGATATGGGCCTAAGATCTAGGTCGAGTTCGAATTTGAGCACGGTTGGATTCCTAGTTTGGCCTCCAGGGGGCGTTTTGTGAAAAAAAATCGCCATATTTTGATAATGGAGTGAGTTGTTGTGTTGAAACTTTGTACACATGTACCTCTATGTTATAGCAACTTACAGACAACATTTTGGTGAAATCTGATTCTTGACATTGCCACTAGGGGGCCAAAACCAAAATCACCTGAAGTGCTGTTTCTCCCCAACTAGGTGACGGATCTTCATCTAATTTTAATCATGGGTATAGCTAATGAGGATACATAACATAGTACCCCAGTTTTTAATTTGACCTACTTTTCAAGGTCACAGAAATCAAAGATCAACAAACGTAACGAACCTGCCGCAATTCGTCATTATTGCACCGAGCAACTTCATATCTTGCATAAACGTGTATTAGAGGGGTACCTTCAAAAATTCCAAGTTTTGGCCTGATTGGACATCCAATATGGCCGCCAGATGGTGTAACCTGAAAATCATCTAAGTGCTATAACTTGGGAACAGCTTGACCCAGGGTGCTCAAACTTGATATTTAGCTCCCTCTAGATGACCTTTACGTGCATGTTAAATTTCGGCCTGGTTTGACTTCCAGTATGGCTGCCAGGTGGCATAACATGAAAATCATTAAAGTGCTATAACTCAGGAATGACTTGACACAGAGCGCTTAAATGTGCTTTGTGGCTCCCTCTCGATGACCTTTATGTGCACCTGAAGTTTCAGCCTGATTGGCCATCCAATATGGTCGCCATGGCTTAAGGGGGATTGCTGATGATTTCTACCAGTACCGCTATGCTGTCAAGCCAAGCGGGCACAGTGCCATTGGCAATATTTTCAGGATCTGGATGTTTGTAGTTTGCAACTAGTCACTCGCTGACCCCGAGAGCTTATGTCACCTAGTGCAGTAGTTGTGACTGATTAGTTCCAACTAGAGTTGTCCTCTGAACGGAACTGTTCCACAGTTCCAACTGCTCAATGTAATCTGACCATGGTATTGCATAATAGGGCTTTCACAAATTACTAATAGGTCGTGCGACGCTTGTTTGCACTTGGCTGTTAGTAAGATTTGGAATGAGCCATGAGGTCATTAAAGTTGGTTCTGTTACACACAATTCACAGTCCAGTCACGTGCTAATGGTGAAGTATTACCGGTGTAACAGTAAAGAGTATCCCCCTGTAAAAAGTATCCACTTAACTGTTAAATGACGGATTAAGGGGCATGGCTAGAAACCAATCGCCAGAGATTAGAATTTCAACCAGCTCGGGTTTGTACCCTGCAAACATAATGTAGTTCTTCTGGGTTTCTCAAATTTTCAAAAGTATAAGCAAACCCTGTCATCCCTTCTCTCGAGAACTGGACTGGAGGTAGGTGACCACCCATCTCTTGCTGCTGTAAGAGCCGGATGTGGCCCATTCTATTGACACAAAGTGCGGCGTAGCTGGACGTCGCCCGATGGAGGTGGTGAGCACCGAAAGAGGAAAGACCAAACGGGGGGGGGGGGGGCGTCTGGGGACCTCCCCCATAAAAAGTTCACAATTTTAAGCAGTGCTTTTAAATGCATTTTTCTGGCATCTGAGAGCAAAATACTTGAATTTGTATGTGCTAAAAATCACTGGTCTGCCAAAAAATAGGGGGCGCACCCCCACCCCCACCCTGGATCCGGCCCTGGCTATTCTGCGGCGGATACTTTTCAAGCTTTAGGAATGGGGTAAATATTCTCTGATGCGTATATTCGACAGGCATGACATGTCAGGTCGAATTCACCGCCAAGCCTCGCAGCAATTCTGAAGGGATCATTTCCAAATTCGAGAACTGCATCCTGATATGCGATAATTAACGCGGTCAGCCCTTCCATCACCTGGCGGTGTGACAGGAATCAGCATCCTAGGAATGCAGAGCCACAAAATAAGGTTATATTTGAATGCGTTGGTCTCTACAGCCATATGTATTCTACCCTCGCTGAACAATACCACCGGACTTTGATACCAGGGGACTTCAGTTCCTTTCACACTGGCACAGTAACTGTTCTGCTCCGAGAGTTCCTATCGGAACTGTTCTGAGCGCACCACAATCAAACAATGCCTGGAACTGTTCCCAGCACAGTTCATTGTAATGATAATCCACTAGTAAACATTGTTTTATTATTGGCAATGCAGTCATTTGGCCAGGTTGAACAACTCAATGTTGATCACCCATGTCCAGATTGTAACCGCATGTAAAGCATTTTAATTGGCGTCAGTTTCGCTATGGTTGTTCAGGCATTTCATTGGGGGGGATTAGTCTACAATACCCTTATTACCTGGCACAGTTGGAACACTGAACTGTTCCGTTCAGAGGACAACTCTACTACGCGCCGATTATCAGTTGCCAACTAGTTCTGACTGCACGGGCGACATAAGCGAGCCTTTACAATTCTGTCCCTGCCATCTGAAATGCGTTCTCTACTTGTTGTTCAGTTCTACACCACTGTTTGCACATCTGCAGTACGGCCTTTTGTAAATTTCATGTAAATGTTGTTGATGTGGGCAGCCATAATGCGTATCTCTTGGTACGCGCGGCGCCTACCGAATGAAACTAAAAAAAATTACGTCTCAAAGCCTGCTTTTTTTACAGACCCTTGAGAAGACACCAAAACAGATATGGACGACAGCGTTCGGGAAGCATTTTTAGTGGATGGAGAATTGTCCAATCAGAGGGAAGGACAACAGAAGGAAGGAGATGAAAACCACGTGACCGACAAAGGACATGACGGATTGAGAGAAGAACTTAGGCCTACGGAGGAGGACGAGCCGACATTTGAAACTTTGTTGGACACCTTGGGTCACTTTGGACGATTTCAGATCCTTATCTTCGCCCTTTTGACTTCATCAGATATCATGAACGCCATGATTATGATGTATTTGGTATTCGCACCAGCGACCCCAAGATGGCGCTGCGCCGAATTTGAAGGCCTCAACATCACTGCCGTCATGAACACGACGCATCAGAATGAGACATTTGTGGAGACTTGCGATTATAACGGATCGAGATGTATACGGTTCGATTTCGATAAGGACTACACAAGTATTGTTACTGAGGTACGTGCGTACGCGGCGGTTACACACCCAAGCAGATAGCAGGAAGAACTGTCGGCTGCTGTATTCGAATCTCGTACCCAGAGATTCGTTACGCTCGGGCCGAGGTTGTAGGTCGCTCCACTAATCTATGGAGACGGTTGGTGATTTCACACCTTAAAGATAGTATATCACGGGTATTTTCGCGGGCCACGAAATTCATTATTGTTTATTTACATTTTGTTTGTTTATGTCCACGATTTCTTTGTCTTATGAATAAATTCTTGGTGGCATACCACTCTAGAAATTCTGTTGATACCAAAAGTATTCAATTTGGTGGGTTGGCGTGTTCCGAAAGTCCAAAATAACACTAGAAATTGACTTACCAGTCAATTTGAAGACCGCCCTTGGAAATTGGAAGACGAGGCAAAGTTGACTGATGGAGAATTGTCGAGTCGCAATGTAGAAAGTTCAGTTGATGGGTAAGGTAAAAGAGAGTATCAAGGTGTCATAGATTTCTAACATTAGAATTAGAAAGCTGAGTAGACGATGTACATTTAATTGAGAGCCAGAATGTTTTATTTTGTTTTATTTTCTTCATAAATGAAACTGTACATGTTGGCGTGGCATCATAAATTCCTATCGGTGGATCGGTGAACCACTGGCTCGAGTTAACCCGGTCGAACGGATGCGAGTAAAACTTACTCGGGTAGGCCTACTGGTACATGGAACGATGACGTAGCAAGGCATTCGAACCAACACGCTGGATTCTATTTTGGGCTGTCGGGGATTCCCGGCGGGGATTCCCCTCAGCGAGCTGTTTTTTGGCGATAAATCTATCAAATAATTACGGGTTGAGCCAGTTAACGAACTTGACCTGTGTTTTTGATTCCTTTATCAGTGAACGTAAGTCAGAAGTTGATCAGTGGCTTAATTTTTGAGTTATCCGTTGGAAACCATGTTGCCAGAGACATTCAGACATCAGTAAAACCAATGAAGACCGCCACCTATGAGGTGGTGGCGGTCTTAATAATGTAAACATCCATGTTTACAAACCTTGAATGTAAACAATGAAGTCGTGATATACTATCTTTAAGTGTGATTTGTGGCATCGTGCGAAATTAGACAGCAGATGCATTCAAATAATTGCAGTGTAAAATATTACATACAAAAATGTCCTTAGAAACTTTTTCATGAGGGATCTGTTGTATTTATTAAGGAAAAAACAAAGCACTACTTGGAGCTCTACATAAACTTGAGGTGAAACGGTCAAAAAATTAGTAAATATTCATGCGCAGTGTGTAACACACGTGTCTTGGAAACCCCGAAGTAGTCCGTATAGTTGAGCGACCTACAACCTCGGCCTGAGCGTAACGAACCTCTGGGTACGAGGTTGGCTGTATTCGTGCATGATGCGCGTGTCAGCCGGGAAGCCACAGGGCGGAGTTATTTCCCCGTAGTTCTTCGTAGTATAGCCTATAGTATTAAGTATGTCTCACACACAGTGGAGCAGTTTTGTGTGCAGTGGGACCTAACTTCCCCATCTTCACTGAGTTCAGGTAAAGACTCGGCTTCTCCTCCCTTGACCTTCACGCAAGCAAACCACATTCCGTGTTCAACGGATTTCCCTGGTCCCAAAAATAGCAACCAATCACGGCAAAGCTTGCACCAACCCACGTGCATGACGTGTTCCCGGTAATGACGTTGACCAATCAAAATTTGATGAAATGACATCATTGGTATTTTTTCTTCCGTGAAGGACGACGAAACGAGGCTTCTGATTGGGCGCACGTGAAAATCCCAAAGCGTTGAACACGGAATCTGGCTGCTTGCTGCAGAGTGTAGGAAGAGGTTAGCCGATTTCTACACGATGCATTATGCAGAATGAACTTCCCTGGACCATGTAAGGCTAAAATAGGCCAGGAGTAAGAAATAAAAGCGGAAAGTAGGAAGTGGGAATTTTGGATTTTTTTTGCTAATTTTTCAATTTCTCAAATTGGGACAATTTTTTTCCCATTTTGAGAAATATTCTTAAAATGACATGACATTTTGTCTGATTTTTCGGGCAGTATTTCTCCAAATGGGAAATAATTTTACCCCAAATTGAGAAATTGAAAAATTCGCTCAAAAGCGCAAACTGAATTTCTCACTTCTTATTTTCCACTTTTATTTCTTACCCTTTGGCCCTAATCGTGCGTTTTGAACCCCTGAGTGTACCACCAAAATACGAGTAGGCCTACCACACTCGGCGAACTGAACCTTTTTTTGCTACATTTCCAGTGGGACCTGGTCTGTGACAAGAAATACATACCGAAACTGACTTCCTCTATTCTGATGTTCGGCAACCTCATCGGTACAATGGGGGCGTCACAACTGGCGGACCTGTACGGCCGCCAAAAAGTCCTACGGATTTCCTATTGTCTCCAACTTTTGCTACAGACCATGGTTGGTTTCAGCATCAACTGGCAGATGTATGCCGCGTTGCGATTTTTAACTGGAGTGTTCTTAGGTAAGCGAGGGAAGAGAGCGGTGTTCCAAGGAAGATTTGAACGCAGAAAATCAGCATTGGATTAGCTTTAAGCTAGGAATCCACTGCCGATTTTCTGCTTTAGTGCGACTTGCTTTGCCGCCTGCTACCTGCGATTGATACGATCGCAAGGAACTGATACCTGTCGCCGACCGGTTGCCGACTGACCACATCTTCACCATTGGTGGAAATCACGTCTGGCGAGTCCAATACGGTGATCGGGTGCCCAGTTGCAAAGCAACCCTCTAGGAAACCATTGATTTTCAAGCTGATTTTGCGTTGCGACTTGCTTTGCAACTGGGCACTCGATCACCGTAGTGGACTCGCCAGACGTTATTTCCACCAATGGCGAAGATGTGGTCAGTTTCAGTCCGCAATCGGTCGACAACCTGTATTAGTTCCTTGCGATCGTATTCAGTCGCAGGTAGCAGGTTGCAAAGCAAGTCGCAACCCAGAAAATCAGCAGTGGATTCCTAGCTTTAACCCTTTCTAGCCCAACGTCGCCGTTTGGCGAGCATGGCCTGTGCCACACACCCTCGGCCATTCAAACTGACCTAGAATCGTAACCGATTGATGTTCTCTTTGCATATTTTTTAATGCGAGACTACCNNNNCCCCCCCCCCCCAATACGCGATTTTGCTGTATTTCAAGAAACCTGTCTGAAAATTGCATTTTAACGGTTGTCACGGGGTCTAGACTGACAGACTCCAAAGTGCAAATCTGACATGTTGTGACAAAATGGCCATATCTCAGGAACGGAAGCAGATACGATGACGCGACTAGCGCCATTTTGGCCTAGCGACAGACTCGTAGGAGCAGCGGTTATCGAGATATAGATGTTTAAAGATTGGCAACCTGACGAAAATGCGACTATTTCGTCACAACTTGCATCTTCGGCTCTCTCCTGTTTCTCTCACAAACATTTTGGAAGAGGCAAACCTGCATGAGTTCGTGGTCCATTTAGTTGCCTCCGGAATGAGTGTCCTGTGGCCAGGTTTGGTTGCAGTTTTAGGGAGCTAGGCGCGTTTTTGTAGAGACATCAGGGATTCATGTTACGAAATGTACACTTTTCAACTTCGTCCGGGCGTGAAAGGGTTAAGGCGACGAGACGCATGTAAATGCAATGTTTGTCACTATTTCACTCAGGCAGGGGACGAATCCTAATTCCAGGCGCAAGCATCTGCGTTGTCTTCATTCTACCCATGGAGTATATCGGCCCGAAATGGCGGTCAGCATGCGGAGTTTTCGGAATTATATGGGACCTCGGTACCAGTCTCACAGCCTTAGCGGCTTATCTCCTTCATAACTGGCGACATCTGGCGTACGTTTCTGGCACTGCTTCCGTACCTCTCACGACTGCGATAATAATGTAAGTTTTTGAATGTTGATACATGAAAAGTGTGAGTAATCATCGATACTACAGGTCGACGATCTGCGGTATGATCTGTAAACTCCCTACGCAGTTGTGTACCGCGCCCCCTTCGGTTTACTCGCTCTCCACTATTAAAACCGAAGGGGGCGCGACTCACAGCTGGGTAGGGAGATATGATCTGTGGTTAGCGGACATTTCGTCCCCCAGCGTTTCGTGCATGCGTGGACATTTCGCCCCCATAGTGACACTCCATTTCGTCCCCAGTGTTAATTTTCTTCCATGGAAATTTCGTCCCCGTGGACATGTTGTCCAGAATCTAATGCCTCCATCTTCCTGCACTGTTTGTCACAGGATTAAGGGTCTTGGTCTTTCCAGAGTCCTATGGTGTCGCTTAATCCGTAAATGTATTGTTGGGGGACATCACATATCGGGGGACATTAGATTCTATTACACTGGGATAGGCCTATTTCGTCTCCAAGGACCTTCCGTCCTTTACGGTGGCTGGTACAGGACATCAATATTTTTTTTTAAAAAGTCGGGATCCCGACTTTTAAAGTCGGGATCCCGACTTTTAAAAACTCGGGATCCCGACTTTTAAAATCTCGGGATCCCAACTTTTAAAAACTCGGGATCCCGACTTTAAAATCTCGGGATCTCGGGATCCCGACTTTTAAAAACTCGGAATCCCGACTTTCAATGAATATGGGCTGTTATATCCGCAAAAAGTAGACGTTGACAAAGCAGACACGTAGGTTACAAAATCAGAGATGTGGTTCTAGAATACAGAGATGTTCTTTAACAAAACAGATACGTTTAGCTGTGATTTGGAGTCGTTCACAAAGGAGACATCGGGTGGCACTGAATTTGGAGACGTGCCTTTAATCAGAGACGTTCACATTTTTCAAACGTACCCAGGCAACAGGCACACATGGGCCCTGATGGGCGATCCCATATAGGCCCCAGAGAATTCTGCACCCAAGACCCATATGAGTCTTTTTTGCCCAGCTGTGGGTCCCATCTTGGGCCCATCTGGGCGTTCCCATAAGGGCCCAGATGGGCCCCATATCCTATCTGGGCAAAATAATATGAGACCCATATTTTCTTGGGTGCATGCCCATATGGGCCCAGATCTGAAACTATAAGGGGCCCATATGCTGCCCATATGGGCTTGCTCGAAGGGTAGCGATTAGTTTAAATGGTACGCCACACAGACATGATGGAGGGGGTTGGCATGATTTGGAATTGTTCATTAATGAGACATTGGGTGGCGCTCATGGCACTTAAAGGTACATGTATATTTTAAAGACACCTGGTGCATGGTGATGTCCCATTGATGTCTAGCAAGAATGCAATCGCAGCACCTCCGTTTATCTGAATCTGAAGGCATAATGGGACATCACCATGCACCAACATCCAATCAAATTCGACCTCGTTAAAACTTGTGTCGACAGGCATATAATTGATAAGGCACGTCTCCAAGTTTTGTTACAGTTTGATTAAAGTGCCACCCTACGACTCCCTTGTGAACGACTCCCGTCTCTGCTTTGTTGAAGAACACCTCTGTAGCACGTCTCTGATTTCTTAACCTACGTCTCTGTTTCGTCAACGTCCACTTTTTGCGCCTATAACTGCCCATACTCATTAAAAGTCGGGATCCCGAGTTTTTGGAAGTCGGGATCCCGAGATTTTAAAGTCGGGATCCCGAGATTTTAAAAGTCGGAATCCCGACTTTAAAAGTCGGGATCCCGACTTTTAAAAAAAAAATTGATGTCCTGTACCAGCAACCGTAAGGATGTGATGTTTGCATGTTTTATATCTAATGCGTTGCTTCGTTCCATTGCCAAAACGAGCCTCGTCCCCGAGAGCGCACGTTGGTTAATTCAGAGGCGCCGCTTCGAACAAGCTCGTACCATCCTCTGTCGCATGGCAAGGATCAATAGAAAACCCGTCCCCGACCTTAGTCTGCTGGAACGAATATCGAAGAAACAGAACGAAGAAGCGGAAAGAGAATCGCAGTATACCTATCTGGATCTCTTCAGTACGAGGACACTCGCCACCCGAACCTTGGTTATCATGTTCTGTTTGTGAGTATTCTCGCAGGCTACGAGGGAGGCACATTTGTGAGTCACAGCAAGAATAGCTGTACATGGGGGCGAAGTTGCAGGTGCGTGTCCAGGATTTCGAGCAGAGGGGGTCCGAGGGATCAAGGGTCGTCGAGGGTGAAGCCGGAGAGGGGGGGGGCGAAGAGGTGTCCCCTCTCGCGTAGGAAATTTTGTAAAGTCTGCACACCGAAGACGCCACTATTTCCCAGCATTTCAGCCATGAACATGTCTTGACTGAGTGAACCTGGTCGCATCCGCCACTCCCAACAACGGATACCTGATGGGCTTACTAATAACAGAAATATAGCGGGTAGCCTACTACATCTATATCAGAGGGTCCGAAGTTTCGAGAACCTGCTAGACCCTTCACCTGCCTGCCCTCTCCCCGTCATTTATGCTCATCTGAAGTGATACGGGCAAAAAAATCAGCGCGAGCGGGGGATCCGGATCCCCCTCTGGACACGCGCCTGGGTTGATGATAAGTGGTAGTTTAACGACATTAGGGACTTTCAGCAAGGCTCCGTTTAATCCATCCGTGTCACGTATGACGTATCGAGCTAATGCATTTTCTATTAAAGTCATACGTCATACGTGATACGGATCGACGATCGCGGGTATGAGCGCAGGATGGGGAGGAATACAGTACCGCTTTAATGTTTTTCTCTTTCTAGGCTCAGCTTCTCGTGTCTTTACTATTGCATCATCGTGTCTATCCCTGACCTGAGTGGGGACTTATACCTGAATACAGTCTATTCATCACTGGCTGGGATATTTTTTGGTTGGACCGTCATTCCAATGGCAAATCTGTAAGCTTATTAACGACGCTTTCGTGATCGCGGATTTGTCGACAGTGACATATATCAATGAGAACTTTGTGGTACAGGACGGTGATGTCACAAGATGGCACACTTTGTGAATAAAAAGGGTTGAGAAGCAAAACGACCTAAGTCACTTTTGGTTATTTTTCAGGAGAGCCAAAAACACTATTTTTTAATCTGCCTGGTAGCAATTGAAAAATATATTTTTGAACGTACAGGGGCGTGGGTAGTTTCATTTTGTGAAATAGGAACACTTTTTACGTAATAAAATGGCTGGTGCTATTTGGCGAGCCGCTCTCCCTGCAACGACGTAGTTTGGCCTTGGATGGCGAGCCGCTCTCTGAGCAGTACAGTTGTCGTTAACTGCATAGCGAGCTGGCTCGTTGTGCAGTGATTAAATCAGGCATTGTTTAGAGAGCCACAAGGCGTGATTAATTATTCATGAAGAGGCGGGGTTTAGCGGCTCTCTGTGCAAACCATTCGGTTGGTGTTATTTAGCGAGCCGCTCTTCCTGCAACGACGTAGTTTGGCCTTGGATGGCGAGCCGCTCTCTGAGCAGTACAGTTGTCGTTAACTGCATAGCGAGCTGGCTCGTTGTGCAGTGATTAAATCAGGCATTGTTTAGAGAGCCACAAGGCGTGATTAATTGTTCATGAAGAGGCGGGGTTTAGCGGCTCTCTGTGCAAACCATTCGGTACAGTCTTCTACAGCGATCTCAAGTCCAGCAGAATCCAATGCCCCCACCCTCCTGATGTCCCCTGCATTATTTGTGACAGGAATAAGGGGGTCTTTGGTCTAGCTTTAGTCCTAAATAAATGTACTCCTGTGGCTTTTTGGGGACGGATATCACAGATCGGGAGGGGGCGGTGTTAACAGCCTTCTGTTCCTTGATCCGCCCCTGATTCATGGTACCGTAACTTCCTCCACCAATCCTCTCTTTCTACATGGATGACGCATTTCTGGCTACCCATTGGATGACAGCTGTACGTAACTAACATGACTAATGTCATGGTCGACGACCGAAGAGCTATGTTCCAAGATCTCAAGTTATGGAGCAGAGTGCGAAATATGGCCACCTGTTGGGTATACTGGTTTTTGGAGTAGGCTGGTCAGCTGAGCTAAAAATTCAACAATCACAGCAACAACAATACTTCTTTTACATTTTCCCATTTATTGTTTCAAACAGTATCAACAAGAAAACAAGATAATCAATTTGTTTCAAACAGTATTAACAATGAGACAATTCCAATGAAATATACATCTGGCAATTTGATAAAACAAGACAATCAATCTTTCATAATAGAGGATCAGGTACAAATCTTGTCTATAAGTTCACATCTTCTTGAAATTATTCTGAAGCCACAGGTATGGAAAGATAGTAGTACGCCTACAAATCATGATCACCGGGTATCAATATCATAGACAACAAGATATGAGCAAAATTAATATGAAAACATACAACCAGCTACCAGCTTTGTGTACAGCTTGCAATAAAATTTGTTGATATATCCTATTATTTCTCCGTTTGGTTACTTTGACCACCATCAGCAGTACAAAAATATCCCTATTAAGGAAACTTCAATTTCAATATCAGCAGTATTCTTATGTGACCTTGAAAAATAGGTCAAATCACAAACCCATTAAGTGTGTCATGTATCCCCAATTGATACATCTATGATAAAAATTTGGAGACAATCCAGTCATTAGTTCAGGAGTTGCACTTTTAGTGTTTTGGGTTTCGGCCACCTGGTGGCCAAGCCAAGAATCGAATCGGACCGAAACTTGGTGTCGTAGGTCATATGACCTAGAGGTATATATGTACCAAGTTTCAGGTCAATAGCCCCAGCGGTTACGAAATGTGCCACCAAAAGGCAAAATTCTGAACTTTGACCTCTGTGACCTTGAAAAGTAGGTCAAATCAACCGTTACATATGTTATGTATCCTCATTAGATACACCTATGATAAAAATTTGGAGAAGATCCGGCTATTAGTTCAGGAGTTATTGCACTTTTTGTGTTTCCGGTTTTAGCCACCTGGTGGCCAAGTGAATAATCGAATCGGACCGAAACTGGGTGTGGTAGGTCCTCTGACCTAGGGGTACATATGTACCCAGTTTCAGATCAATAGCCCCAGCGGTTACGAAACGTGCCCTGCTAATGGACGACGATGAGGGACGCTGCACCACTGTACAAGCTCACCACAGGTGAGCTAAAAATGAATACTCTATAAAATGAATACCAAATACAATGTACTAAACAAAATGCATAAACCTGAGGTATCAGTTTCTACTTTTGCAGAAACATTATGAATACAGCCTTTCCTGCCCTGTCAATAATTCAACATAAGCTCATTTCTATTACAAGTCTTTGTACATGGAGGAAGACTTCACTTCAATTCGAGTGAGATGAATAAGATGAAAAAAAAAATGTCCGAATCGGACTGAGGAATCAGCTGAAATATTATTTTCTGAACACAACTTATGGTATTTGAACCCAAAGAAAAAAGCTCCACTAAATGACCAAATGACTAGTGTACCAAAATGGCATGAAGATTACAGTGTAAAGCCAATTGTTTCTTTTCTGTAAAGTACCTTGATCAAACCAAAAAATTGTGCAATTTTATGATATTGATGTTAGTGTTACTTATTGACATTACCCAAGTAAAAGAAAAATTTAAGTAGTATCATCATCAGCAGTATATTACCAGAGAAAAATCAGTCATTTCTAAGTAAATCTATCATAGGAAAGAAAAAGAATTGAGATATTCTGAGGGTCAAAACTTACTAGAACTACATGTAGTTGTATTTGAATTCCCATCTATTATATCCTAGTTTTTTTGCACTTCCACCCTTAACTTGCCATGTTTAAATAGACTGGTCTCTCAAAAACTGTCCATTAGCCCATCGAGCTCGATGGCGCTAATTCAAGCAGGGGTTGGACACAGGTTTTTCTGAGAGGTGGAAACGGAATAGAAACCGCAATCATGAGTTTGAGACCCGGGACAGATGGCACAGTAAATCTTTTTTCTATACAGGAATTAACACAGGAGAGCGCATGCATACAGCGCACCTGTCGCACAGGTCTTGGAAAACACAGGGTTTTAGAATACTGGTGGGGGTAGGTGGCAGTACATACAGCTAACATAAAATGAAGACAGGTATGATCAGAATTAAGAACAAGAACAATGAAGAATTAAGACTAGAAAAATGAATCAGACCACCAATCAGCACATTTCAGACCAGAACTTGGAGACTGAGGTCTACTGCCTTAGTTTATGCACCATGAAAACTGTAAAACTGCAGCTCGCTGACACCACACCAGAGCAATAACTCTCGAACGAAACACTGAACTCAAACACTAAACACAGGCACAAGCTCATGGAAGACAAATATACGTCTGGCCATGAAGTAATCACATCTCAACTTATCAAATTCACATGACTTCTAACATCAAGATACCAACATCATCAGAACATGACTTTTCCACAGGATGAACACTTCACTTCTGAAAACTACATGTACATGAAATACAGTTCTTCAGCAGGATGAACACTTCAATTCTGACTGCATGAAACACAATTCTTCTGACAACTACATGAAATACACACCTCCCACAGGATGAACACTTCACAATGTTCTCTACGGGTCACAAGAATTAAGGAATCAATCAAACATTAAACACAATACAAGCATTTGAACTTTTGTGGTTTTTGCTTCAATTCACAGCAGGACAAGTGACACCAACGCTCACAGTCATCACACTGCAACAGGTCTGCATTGCCATCATTCACTTCACAAAAGGGTAGTTCACACTGTTGCTGAATGTCAGCCACTGCATTATAAAAATGGTGCCCGGAGTGGAGGGCGGTAGAGCGAAATGTCACCCCGAGAAAGCCATGTTGCCCGAGGCGCCAGCCGAGGGCAACATTGCTTTCGAGGGGTGACATTTCGCTCTACCGCCCTCCACTCCGGGCACCATTTTTTATATCGTACCGAAAGTCAATCAGAGATGTTCTCGTGGCGTTTATCATCACTCAAATCATCCGCACTGCGCTGCACCACGCCTGATGTAATGTCGATGCGGACCTAGATGAACGCACGACACTGGATTCAGATCGGCGCTGTTCGCTAGCTCATTTCTTTGAAATTGTGAGCTAAAGCCTCGTTTATGTCGCCCTTAAGCCTCGCTTATGTCTCCCTACGCTGTGATAGAAATAGCGTCAACAAGTTGCAACTGATAACTTATGTCGCCACCGACTAAAAAAACACCGATCGGTCGCAACTACCTGGAACTAGTTTATCGCCATCTTTTGAATGCTTATGTCGACACAGATTTCTTTTGTTTTTCAGATTTCTCTAGTTTGCAACTAGTTGGCAACTAGTTACTCACTGACGCCCGAGAGCTTATGTCACCCAGTAGCTGTGACTAATTAGTTCCAACTACGCGCCGGTTATCAGTTGCCAACTAGTTCTGACTATACGCAAGGGCGACATAAGCGAGGCTTTACGTACAGTCAGAACTAGTTGGCAACTGATAATCGGCGCGTAGTTGGAACTAATTAGTCACAACTAGGCGTACTAGGTGACATAAGCTCTCGGACGTCAGCGAGTAACTGGTTGCCAACTAGTTGCAAACTAAAAATATCCAGATCCTGAAAGTCCCACATGTTCAACTTACTTAAAATCAAAAGAAATCTGTGTCGACATAAGCACTCAAAAGACGGCGATAAACTAGTTCCAGGTAGTTGCGACCGATCGGTATTTTTCTAGTCGGTGGCGACATAAGTTATCAGTTGCAACTATAGTTGACGCTATTCCTATCGCAGCGTAGGGCGACATAACCGAGGCTTGACGTGCGACAAGTTTGGCCTATTGTGTTCAGGAAAATGTTAACAGTTACCCCATGCTGTTGATGATCACAAAAGCTGACAATATTGACCGGTAGTTCGACGATTTTGATTGCAAAACCGCCGTGTCATTTGAAGCGAGAAACAAAATGGCGGACGTGTGGCCGTCTCGAAGCATTTTCCGGGAAAACATTCCAACCGGAAATATTTTCCGGGCGAACATGCCGAAATGTTGACCGCTCACGTGACTGCTCTCGGCCAATCACATTGACGGAAACTTACTTGAGGTACGATATGATAAAATATCTTGCCCGTTACATATCGGCGATACATTTCAACATGGACTTGCCTCATGACAGCTGGATGGATGTCGTGTAACAGGGCTTCGGCATTCTGCAATAAGAAAACTACATGTGTACCAAATAATAAGCTTAACTAAACTGAAGAAAATCCATTCCAAATTTTCAACTGATTGGACAATATAAAAACATCAAAGTGTGAAGGTCTTGAGACAGGCCTCCTGTTTATTGGAAAGATTACATTTTTTCAGTGGTTAAATTACATGGTGCCACTTATTTGAACTGTACAGTGCATGTTTCCTTGTCAGCCTGCAGAGGAGAGAAAATTGTTCATACCATCAAAACAAATATTCCACAGCTGCTGCCATCTTCTTGTGAACTACAGGAATAAGACTTTGTCTTCCATGGCCCGTTATCTCCTCTGGCCTGCATGAAATTCCTGAAATGGATTTGAAGCATGCTTATGCATTATGGACTCTGTGCTCAGTATGCAGAAAAGGCATAAGAAACTAAGACATTTTCATCCCAAAATCACATGACATTACTGTATTTAAGTTGCTCGAGCAGTGCTACACATGTACTCCAGAAGACCAGTACCAAATATAAAATAATGCATTTTTACCTCCAACCTGACAGGTAGATCTCAATACGACTGCTTGGCCAGCTAATTGAATTCATAATCCCCACAGTAGAGTCAGCTACATTTGCAACTAACAGTATCCAATGCCTATTAGTGCAGATGGGCAGGAACACCCACTTGAACTTTTCAACGTCCACCTGAAAAAGGGACAGTGATGTAAGTGATTGAACAACCCAATAAATGTTGTCTGAATATTGCTGAACTCCAGAGGGATGGAGTTTACATTAATTATTATCGTACTGTAGTACTACATGTAGTACGAAATACTCTAGATTCGTTCTTCTAGGGTTACTTTAGGGACAGATACTCATTCTGTACGTTTAGGCATACATGTAGCCTACCACATAGACCATACAAAGAATTAATTGATTCTATTCAACATAACTGACCAAAGAGCGAGTCTTGCATTACTTGGTGGGCTGTGAAGACTGCCTTGTTGGCAGGCACTATTAAGAGAGGGTTCAATGAAGTAACATTAGAAGAACAAATCTAGAGTAAATTTTACTCACATTCTTGTATAGCCATGAGTCCGTATCATTCTTTTCCCACTTCAAGGCAAGGAAGCTTGGCAGTATCAACACACTGTTCTCTAATTTCGAATTGGCGTCCCTCATAATCAACGTAAGGAAGGAATGCACGACCTGAAATGAGGAATACGACGTTACATGTAGTTCAATTCATGTGTACATACAGATACATTCATGTTCAAATTCAAAGAATGAGTCAATGACCATTTTATCTTTCATGACACCTTGAGCATCTTTTATTAATTTCACAGCCAGATGTTTTAAATTCTGCAGTCACCTATGTTGTTAATTACATGTATGCTGGATTATTGAGCATTTCCTCAGGGTTGCAAGTTCAAATACATTCACGTTTTGTGTTATGTTCGCTAACTTACCACATCATTTAAGTCATTTCCATCCTTCAGCGTTTCCAAGTCCACAGCTGTTATTGTGTTGTTGCCAATCACCAGCTTTTCACCTTCGTATAATGTGGCATCATCAGCTACTTTCAGATACATATCACAGTCTCTTAGGTGGCACGGTTTCTCAAGTAGTGTTGCAATCAGAGAGGATGGAACAACTTGCAACTCCCAAGATTTAACCAGCAAACAACAGGCAATGATAAGGTGCTCCTGGGTAACTCTGTCGAAAGAAACAAATCTATATCGCCAATGGCCCGAACAGAGGAACCTAGTGATGTCATCCATCTGGTTATCGTAACGCCTAGACACCTCGGAGGTGAATGAGTGTACTGGATCGTGTTTCATTAACGCACATCTGTCCAGGGTGTTCCGTGCCAGGGCCACCTTCACTTGTTTTAGACTATCAAAACAGTTTTCAAGTTCCGTATCTGGAATGGACTGGATGTGGGACATTATGGTAGCCCTAATCAGTTCGGTCATTTCGTTCAAGTGCTTTTTCTCCTCTTCTTGTTCAATTTGGTCAAGCACGTCCAAGACTGGCACTTCTTTCTTCTTTTGATTAGCAGTGTGTGGTCCATTCCCCTGTTTACGTTTGCCACTCTTTGTTACACCGGATGTGCCTGTCGTTTTCCTTGCTGTCCCTTCTAGTCTCACTTGGCTTTCTGACTCCAAAACTTCCACATCGCTATCACTCCCCAGTTGCGAAGCAGCAGACTTTTTCTTCTTCTTGCGACTGCAGGGCTTGCTGTTTTTTGCTCTTTTCGTGCCTGCCTTTTTCTTGTCGTGGGTATTTAGTTCTGGTTCCTCCAGAG
Source organism: Notospermus geniculatus (assembly GCA_002633025.1). Lineage (NCBI taxonomy): Eukaryota > Metazoa > Nemertea > Pilidiophora > Heteronemertea > Lineidae > Notospermus > Notospermus geniculatus. The sequence continues at coordinate 244,778 of NMRB01000038.1, forward strand.
GCGTTTTCTTGTTCTTCTTTTCAGACTTTTTTTGAATACCGGTTACTGATTGCATTTTTCCTTTCGGTCTTCCACAGACTTTAGGTTTGTCTATCAGATGGACTTTGTCCAACAAAGACTTGAACTGAGAAACTGAAACAGTTCCAGAGAATGCTTTTGTGGGGGAATCAACGACTGGAGGTACATGTAGATCTGGCAGATCATCACTGGCCAGAATGTCGGTCATGTCGGTGTCTTTTTCTGCAGTCTCTGCATCTGGAGTACTACCTAGTGTCATGGTACAGCCTTGTTGTCTTGAGTCCAAAGTACATGTAGGATGGAGGCTTGGGACTTCAGGCTTGGGACTATCTGCTTGGCTTTCTGGTAGGGAATCTGAATTACTGTCAGATGAATGAATCTGCCTGACTCCATCAAATGACTTGAAGCTCCCATAAAACGATATGTCTGGCATTGAAGGTTCATCCATGTCAGAGCGCAAATAGCATGGGGTGGAATGCAACATATTATTGTTGTCATCAACAATGTTTTGCTCGGTTAAATTCGGTGGTTCAACTGATTCTGATGTATCATTCACAGTTTCACTCACAGTTTCACTCACATGCATGTCCTTTCCACTCATCACTAATGATTTGAAGTCCCTCAGGGCAGAAAGGTAGCCATCAAAGACATCCTGTCCATGTTCAGACATGGCAGATGCCACTTCCTTGCAAATATTCATTGCCTGCCTGAATTTCTGGCATCTGTTCAACACCTTCCCTGCCTTTTTGGTAGTGTAGTGTAAAACTACCTTTCCTTCACTGTCTTTGTCATTGTCCTCAGAGCCTGAAGCACGAGACGTTGCAGAAGATAGTTGAAATGGTCTAGCCCAGCGTTCTGCAATCAGGTCAGAAGTAGATATCTCAGCTCTCTCCACTTTACGGACAAGGAAAATATGTCTACAAGGCATCATGTGGTTTGTGTAGAAGTTGCAAGTACAGGTATTTTGATCTGAACCAACCATGTATACAGTTCCTCCACTTGTCGACTGAACTTCAAACCCATTCTCAACTGGTGTGCACTTGAATGTCGTGTGCATATGCCTCATCTTTCGCAGTTCGGCTACTATCATCTTGGATGCATAAGGTGTGCAAGTAGCATGAATAGCTCGACCCTCAGCTGACAATTCACTGACGTTGTATGAAACTGAGCACGACGAGATGGCAGTATTGTGGTGGACCTGAGACTGTTTGCTTTTTGAAAACAAAACAACTTCATGGACACACTCTGCAAGAGTTTTGCTACTGTTCAAGACTTTCTTAAGTTTTGAGTGAAATGACTCCAATCTGTTGGTTGTTCTGTTGCCTAGGTTGACATCCTTCCCAGATGAAGTCCACATTTCCTTGCAACTGTCCCAGTTCTTTTTGAATTTTTCAACAAATGCAGAAGTAGCAAGCTTCTGGAGTTCTTCCAGCGGTTTACTGTACTGTTCCTCCCTGTTACAATAGGCCATCTTCTCCAAAACCTTTCTTACGTCTTCTTTGTTTTCCAAGTCTTGTGTATCTCTTTTGAAACATTTGAGAACGTGAAAGAGGCAAAGGTGGATGCTGGCGTCTGGGAAGAACTTCTTGATTGACTTTACTTCCTTCACATCTTATCAATAACAAAGCATTTTGTCTTTTTTATCGAATCTTCTGGCACAGTTTGCTTGAACAAGTCAAGACAGGCTTCAATGCTTTCCTGTGTCTCCTGTGACACAAGAAAATGAGCCACTGGCAAACTATAACCGTGTCCATCCTCGACCATTATTGTAAACAATGGCATCCGGTTTTCATTCACCCTGTAAGTGGCATCCATTAAACATACCTCAGGGAACTTTACATATGACTCTCTCATAAAGGGGAGTTGAAAGAACAGGCTTTTTATCAGACCTTCGTCATCAATTGTGAGGCGAATGAAAGCACTCGGGTATTCCTTAAGAATGTTTTCCAGCTCAGTAACAAGCAAGTTCAGCTTTGACCCACTGTCCACAGAGTCCATTCGAAGACGAGCTTTCAAATTATTGATATCAGATGCTGTGAATGGCTTTCCTGAAAGCTCACGCAGTGTCTGCCTGAACTTTCCTGGAGGCACGCTTAGCTGGTACATCAGTTGACCAATCTTACTCACATCCTCAGAAAATTTGCGATTTTCCGGATAACCGTTGTAGATATCACTGTTGATGGAGTGGTTGTGCACTGGATTAAGTGTCTTCACGACAAGCCTGTTCAGTTTGCGGTCAGCTGTGACGAAGATCGAAGCTGGACAATTTATCTTGAATGTCCTGAAAGTACAAAATTTTTCCCAAATTAAGTTCAGATTGTGCCTACAGTGAGGAAGCTGTTGGGTCAGGATTGCTATTGGCATGATTGGGTGGTGTGATTGGATTGTTGGTCAGTGAGACTCATTCCATACTTTACACATTTTACACAAGGGGATACGGATTCAATGTCAATTCCAAAACGGCGGGCATTTTTGCCATTAACATACATGTTAACATGAACAGTGGTTGGTGAAACACGACTACATTTTATGTCGTGTTTTGGGGGAAAACGATGCATGTTACATGTAGTTATGGGAAAAACAACACTGATGCAATGGGCTCTGATGCAATGCAACAAAAGCCATGAGTGTTATGAATTATTGGTGTACGACCCACAGCAGCAACTGCGGAGATATCGCTCGCATGTATGGGCCACCTGCACCACTAGGCCTTTTGGCTTCTGCTGTGTTATTCAGTGTAGGATGACATGCCTAAAAGTGGTGCCTCTCATGCCTGTAAGGCACCCACCTGGCTGGACTATCAAAAGTAGGTGGCATCCGGCAAATATAATTCGCCGTCTGAGAGAGACAGCCCAAGTTGTCGCCAGGTAGGCCCTTTTTGCAGATTGACAAGATCATGCAAGAAGAGAAGCCATGCTGACTCAGTGACTGATGCAAATTGGTAAATCTTGCAACCGTGTCGAACACGAAGTGATGACATCATCAAGCAGGCAATGAATAATGGTTTCTCAATTTTCGCCAATAGGGTTCTTCCAATCTCGTCCCCAGTGTGTCTTTTTCTAAGGATCTGGACCCATATTCACGATATTCATAAAACTAACTGTAAATCTAAGTTTAACACTTCATCCTTACCTTTGTTCAACACAAAAACATCACACTTAAGAGTACTTAGACTTAAGTTAAGTAGTTTTATGAATCATGATTATTCGGTCCTGAGGACAGAATGTGGTAAGACCAGTGCAGAGGGTCTCTTCATTGGTCTAAATATCTGCTCTCGGATGCTTGGAAAATGAATCTGACATGTCTGACTCTGAGGGGTTGTAATTTCAAAATTTTCAGGCCTCTTTTTGGTTACGCCTTGAGCCTTTGGCACTTGGGATCTGGCATGTCTGGTCTTCGACTGGAACATGTAGCCTCCTACACGTAAGCCTGTAGCCTCCCAACCTACACTCAGAACTTTTGAGGGCCCTGGCCTGGGCCAAGCTTAGTTCCCTTACGAAAAATGTGACATGTGTTGGCCTAAATGACATTACCACGGATAGTGCGCAAACTTTACAAAAAAAACAAAGTGTTTATTTGGCAGACAATACCAGTGGTTCTGCTGGAATAATTTATTTTGTAGCCAAATTTATAATTTTTAAAATTATTTTGAAGCTTTTTTCAACAATTCATTGTAATTCCTTTGGAAAATTTGTAGCCAATTAGTTATTTCCTTAGCCACTGAATAAAAATATTAGCAAATGGCTACAATGGCTAATGCCAGCAGTTTCAAACCCTGCAATACTTTTAGTTATAATGGCTAAATGCCGTCATGGCCGTCTTCCGTTTGCGCATAGGCCTTGTAGTAATATGGTAGGCTAGTTGTTTGGTGCCCCTTTTCAGTTAGGTCCCTTAGGGATAGGTCTCTTAGGGTTACGTCACTGGTTAGGTCCCTTCTTAGCATGCTTACGGTTACGTTCCTTAGGGATAGGCCTATTAAAATCAAAGTCGGCTGGTGCAAAATCAAAGTCCGCAAAATTGGTTACTGCGCATGTGCAAATGGAAGACAGCATTATAAGTAAAAATAATGTCTGCGGTCAAAATAAACGCTGCGACAAAAAAAATGTACTGGTGGTGTCATCATGCATGTCATGACAGCCTCGGTCTAGGCCTACGTGTGTCACATTTTTCGTAAGGGACGTCACCTAGGCTTCTCAGCTTCTGTGTGTAGGCCCTGCCCTATTAGGCCTAGCCTTCTTACCTGCTGCTAGGGCTAAGCCAAGCCCAACGTGGCAACATAGGCTACCTAGGCCGAGTAGGCTACGGTTATCAGGCCTGATTATAGGAATTAGGGCCTAGGCCTAGCAGCAGTAGGGAAGGCTAGCCTAGGCCATGGGCATGAGGCCATGCTCCTGTCCTGACCACCTCATGACCTCACTGCATCATTTTAGTCAGCCATGGTCAGTGCACTAGTGTGCAGTGCATGCATACATGATGCACAGGCCTTATTATAGGCCTACAGGCAGGCCTATAGGCCTAGGCCTAGTAGCCTATAGGCCTAGGCCTAGGCCTACCCTAGGCCTAGCTAGGCCTACCGCGCGCGGTGTATAGGCCTGCTACACACACTAACTTTTATGATACATACGACTGATTCGGCCGTTTGCCTTGGCTGTGAGACTTGTATGTTCCGCCATGCTTACAGAGATCTTGCATACGAAAATCTCAGCCTTTTATCGAACAGAGATTGGTCATTTTCGCGTGCACCATCATCATGTGCACTGGGACGTGCATCTTGCATGTCTCGGCCTAGGCCTAGGCCTGCATCCTCATCACCACTCCTCGACTTGGTTTTGAGCCGCTCGTTCGCTTTTTCTACGGTGCGCGAGGCCTTCCGAACAAAACAGCACAGATGCTCGGATTCATAATTCGAAAGGGCCAACTGAAAGTCAACAAAACTACTGTAGGAGGCCCCAGATCGCAATTTTTCCACCGAAGTGGAGGGGCACCCCTCGGACCGTACATCCGCCATCTTGCTGTTCTTCGCGCGCTAATTAATAATTTCTCAATATCAATTTTGATTGGTTGCTGCTTTGCATAATTAATTATCTTGGCGCGCTATCCAAGTCGAAAAAGGAGGTCCTGCAGAGAGAGCCGGGCTCGCTAAATGGTTACTGCGTAATAAAATTGGGAGATAATGGACATTTTCTGTTTTGAGTCAGGTCCGAACAAGGCAAAACAACCTGTAAGTCAAGTATTTTCCCCGGCAAAATGACCTAAATCAGGATTTTTGCATAGGCAAACCACCAAAATCATTAGAATACTTCCACCTAAATATGCCAATTGTCGCATTATCGTTATTTTCAGTTGATTCAAGGCAACAAGAAGGCTCCCAGTATCATTTTGTATACACATTCTGCTACATGTCAAAACAACCTAAGTCATGGACAACAGAATCTGACATTATTTATCCATTCATAATTTGGAAATCTTTTGAAGTAGGCTTTCTTAGCAAACTGTGTATTTATGGTCATTGATTAGAAGCAGTACCTTAGTAAAACAACTGAAAACGTCCAAAACACAAAAGACACTCAGTGACTCTTAAGGCATTAGTCATTTCTTTGCAAAACGACCTCAACCCTTCGTATTAAGCAAGGTTCATTTGAGTCACCTCTAGACTTTCAGACAGTAAAGTTCCAGCTTGAGAAAGACCCCGTGTGGGGTTGAAAATATTTGCAAAACTTTGGAGATTGACTTGTTTTATATTATCAGTCATTTCTTTTGCATGCAAAAACAGCCTAAGTCAGCACAAAAATAGCCTAAGTCAGCAACTGTTCGGGCCAAAACAGCCTAAGTCAGACTTAGGCTGTTACTGCTATTGCTAATATTCGTCTAAACCTCATGTGAGAAAGGCCTGTGGCCGCTCATGAAGGTGATAAGACGTAAAACTTCGTTAGCTGGTCTGATAAAAGGTGTCACCACTGGTCCACGCTTTCCCAGGGTATTGAGGGATTCCATGCACAATGCTGGCTATTGAACCATCTTTTTTTGAAGATGGGGATTTGGCACAGTGGTGTGCACGCTTTCCCTCAATGCTGGCGGTGTTGCCTTATGTGGAGGCGTGGGTTCGAATCTCGGTGCTGACCAGCGTAGCAATCCTATCATTTAAGTCAGACTTAGGTCATTTTTGCACTGGGGTCACAAACTTTGCCTGCATTTTTCAACAACAGAGGGCAGTACCGGTAGGCAAACCATATGATAAGTAGGTGCGGAAAGGCATGAGGAGCATTGTAGTGCAACCATGTCAAAACAGCCTAAGTCTGAGTTAGGTCATTTTGCTGCTCAACCCTTCGTATTACGCTACTTGGTTGCCAACGGGTCCCATTCTGCCCTACCGTCGGTGCTGCCATCTACACATAGGCCCGTATTTTAGAATGCTCCTCAACCAACAGTAAATGAGTTCCTCACGGCTATTGTTCTCCTGTTGAGGATCCCTCAAGATAATCCAGAACGTGCCGCAATTTGACTGCAAATGCCTCCTTAAAATTACTTCCTGAAGCTGAAGGTGCCGTTAATTTTAGAATCTCCTTCGGGAAAAGGAACTCCTCAATTAATTTCGCTGAGGATCTCTTTCCAAAGGTTGGTCCGGTCCTCTACGTCATATTCCATTGGGTGCGATCAACTGACATAGGAAATCCTTGGGGGCCTTTGGTAAAGAGGGATATGGTCGATTCTGGAATCGATTTTGTATGAGGCGTCCTCAATGAGGATTTGCTCTGACGAAAGGTGACCTCACGAAAGGCCACCTGAGGCCTAAAATAAAGGAACGTTCTAAAATACGGGCCACAGTCTCCGACAGCAACTTGCGTCTGACGGGTCCCCCCTACATGTTTTTGCATGCGGGTGTCCTCAATCCTCACCACGGTATCAATTATAGGCTTGGACGAAAACGGGCCTACTTCCTCTACATCTCTGTGCCGATCGCCACCATGTTTGGTATCGTTATTCTTCACGCCAACGGCTACATAGAGGAGCAAGCTACAGCGCGGACTGTCCTCGCCATCGTCGGGAAAATTGCAGTCGGAGAAGCTTGGACGGCGGCAGCGTTGATCAATACCGAGATATACCCTACGTTGATGAGGTAAGCCAAGTCACGGAAAGGGTGGCGGAGGATAGAGGCCACCATTAGCGATGGCATTAAAATATCATACGCCAACGATAACATTTACGTTAAAGCTGAACTGCATGAACGAAAAGCCCCCATGCGACGAGCAAGAGAAATGCTAACGCCCTGCAAACACCTCACACAAAGGCTCAGAACATGACTGATCCGACGATGCCAGGAGGGTGCCACCTTATTTGTCTTCGAGCTGTCAAGGTTGTCAACATCCCCTGGTGAGCTCCTGCTGAACACTTTTTCGAAAGAAAAAAAGTTCGACCTAGCTGGGAATCAACCCGCGCCCTGTTATCTTTGCTCCATCGGCTTCCCCATTCGGCCACGGATCTTGTTGGTAGGCTTTTTTGTGTTTTCTCATATTCATAGTATTATTACGCAGGTCGAAGGCCTACTACTGTGACAAACACAAATCATGTTCTTGTCAGCTGGCTCGTTGGCCGAGTGGATAGAGTGATGGATTACAAATCAGAAGGCCGACGGTTCGAATCCCAGCTGGGTGGAACTTTTTTCTTTCAAAAAAGTGTTCAGCAGGAGCTCAGCAGAGGATGTTGACACCTTGACAGCTCGAAGACAAATAAGGTGGTAGCTGGGGGGGGGGGGGGGGC